>CM076076.1:33765471-34175471 GCA_038088235.1 Zacco platypus
TCTCTATCTCTCTCTCTCTCTCTCTCTCTCTCTCTGTCTCTGTCTGTCTCTCTCTCTCTCTCTCTCTCTCTGTCTATGTCTGTCTGTCTCTCACTCACTTTCGTTCTCGCTCGCTCTTATTTTTTGGCACACTTTCTCTGGTCATTTCTCTGGTTTCTCCTCCACAAACACACTTTTCCTCAAACTGTCTGTGGTTTGTTCTCAGGGTTTCCATATGCCCTGGAATCATCACGTCCGGACTTTTTTTCTGGTAAAAATTACAATTTAAATGCATCCGTTTAAACCAATAAATATTAAGGTGTTGTTTATTAACTCATCACTTCTAACGAATGTACTTAATACAAACTAAATACTCCTCAATAAAACAACCTCACCATCTATCTCTGATCCATTGATCAACTGATTCTTTAATGTGTTTGTTCACTTAGTTTGTTTTTCCTGACATATACAGTACTGGGAAATACATATATAATAGCGATGTTACCATAATAACATTTATCAGTAACACACCAGTAGCTCATGGTTTTTAAATAGAGCAGTTTTTACATTAAGAAGAGACAAGTGGCATATCATAACTAATGCTGATTTAGTTGAGGCAATAGTTAAAATCGCTCTACTATTCAACTCTTCATTTCAATGAACCGATTCAACATTTTGACTGTTTTTGCATTTGTTTATATAATTGTTAATATAATGCAAATAAGCAATATCACACAAGTAGCCGTGCGATATGGCTGTATATCAGAACGGCTGTGTGTTAATTACAGCATGCTCATATACAGCCATATCACATTTCTACGAGTGTGATATTGCATTTATACAACAGTTCGACTGCACAAGTGTGTAAATAAATAATAAGAAACAACAACAGAGTGTCTCTTTTGTTATAAACTACTTCCTTCTGCCATGGAAAATCTCAAATCAACAGTATAACAGTTGAGCCCAAGCGTCCGAATCACAGCCGTGCTCATATACAGCCATATCGCACGGCTACTCGTGTGATTATTGCTCATGTAGAGTATTATGAGAGAGAGAGATCGACTTAAAGCGAGTGTATTACCTGCATCTAGCTGATATTCTTCAGGTCAATCTTCTATTTATAATCACAAAATCAGTTTGAATGTCTGCCGAGGAAAACAATATCTTTGTCCTTTTAACATTGAAGAGGATTTCCCGTGACAGCGCTAGTCAATGCATTATCAGTTGCGTCTTGTAAGATGTTGTTTAAAGTAAAAAAATCATCTTTATTTCAGTCCCTTTCGATATAAAAGTCTTTGCATCTGACTCACTCATTCATAAAGACAGTCTTTGCCGCCATCTAATGGTGTGGTAATGTAACTTTCAGTGAAGTCGAAATATGTGTACACTGAACGGCCTGCAGCTCACATCTCCGAAAGCATCTAATCAAATTTTCAAATAAGTGCTATGTTTATTTATACAACAGTTCTTTTTGGTTCTCGAAGTCTATCCAGCCATGCGATACTCTACCAGTATGGCCGCGGGAATTGTTTCACTGTTTATATCACTTTGCTTAAAGTGACTGTCATGGCAGCCGATCAAATCCACCTTATTTCACATCTAAACAACTACATTCGTGTTCGTGGTACAACAAGTGTAGTAAAAATATGTCTTATATTTCATCATAGTGCCAATTTTACAGTTTGTTTAGACATTTGCGGAGATGCTAGCTCCATCAGCGGCCGTTCGGTGCTCGTGTACCCGCCGAGAACAGCTTCATCTCAGGGATTTGCTGCTGGCTCTTACAGTGGTTAAACATGAGATATAATTCATTTTGGGTACATAAAACAAGCAATCTTTGCTCTTATTAATCTATTACTTGTTCCTCAGCAAATCGAATTGTGCTATGTTAAATTTAATTATTTAATATTAAGGCTATATTTAACTTGCATTAGAGCACTGCTTTTGTACGTGTGACTGAATTATACAATTGTGTTCAATCTGAATCGTTCAAATATTGTTGCTCAATAAATATGATTTATATAAATTCATATAAAATGTATTTGGTATTGAGGTCTATTAGTGCGTAATATGGATTGAGTGAAAGTTACATTAATACGCCATTGGCAGATGGCGGCAAACTTACCATGGAGTGACTTTTGAATTGAAAGGGACTTTTGTAAGTATGTAACAAAGTATGCTGTTTTAGCACTGTATGTTATGGGAAATTCCCTTAACTGTAAAAAGGACAAATACAAAGATCGCTTTCCTCAGCGGACATTCAAACGGTCAAATATTGTGGACATCGACCTGAAGAATGAATGTTATATCAGACACAGGTAATGATCTCTCTCAGTAATACTGTACAAAATACAATGAGTTTCAATGGAGGGTATCAACATTCCTTCGTTACTTGTTCTAAAGTGACGTTTTAGTAACGGAGGCTTCGTGAAATTGTCAACTTGAGATTTAAATCTGTGGCTTAAGGAAGTAGTTCCTCACAAAAGAGGATTTTAAAGATAGTCCGTTGTTGTTCTGATTTATTTACACTCTTGTAAATAATTGTATAATCGCAATATCACACTCGTAGCCATGCGATATGGCTCTATATTAGCACGCTCTGATTACCTACGGCCGAGTCACAGCCGTGCTGATATACAGCCATGTCGGATGGTTACGAGTGTGGTATTTCTCATATTCAAGTCGTATATTTGAGGTCTAAATGACTACATTCTCGCCTAAAAAAACAAAAACTCAAACTACATTCCATTACACAACAACAGAAGTTTCTGTAAAAGTTTGGTGGACTTGCTTGTTTGCCGTGACACTCACTTAAAGCTGAATTATGGAAACGGTGAAACTGTTTCAGTGGTGACACTGGAAGAATATTGCATGGCTTGAAAGACCTCTCAGCCAAACTGTTATAGATTGTATAATAATTAATATCACTTACCAAAATTTTTTTGTAAGAAACACGGATCGGCCGCTCACAAGTGAATCTGGATCAGGTAACAGAAGGTAATTTCAGCTCTGTGAACAGAAAGCGAGGGGTTAAATGAGAGAAATTCGAGCTAATGACTTTGTTTTGATTGAGTGGTGTTATAAAGCAGAAGCCAGCAGTGACACACACACTCTTACATAAACCCTTCACCCTCATTACATCTGCATAAACAAGACATTTAGAGGTTCCGCTTCTCACACAGGCCTCGGTGTGTGTGTGTGTGTGTGTGTGTGTGTTCATCTCATTCTTTCACTCTCATGCTTTCATGTCTCATTGTTGTCTAAAGTTGATGGCAGCGTTTCAAAGAACTCTGGAAACATTGCCTTAGAAGTCATTTTAAGAGCATTAAGTGTGTTTGAAGACACGTCCACATTGTCACTCCTACGCCACCTGTCTCGTACATGTTCACATTCGCCACTTCTCGCTCCATCATTTGGTGAGTCATCATTGGCTCTTATCGAGGTTGCCGTGGATACTAACAGCAGCCGTGTGTTTGTGTTATGGATGACGGAGATGCTTTTCCAGACCTGTTGTTTATGGGAAGAATAAAGAATTAATGTTTCCAAAATGAGTGCAGAAATGCTGTTATTGAGTTTAATGGACTGCGTTCATGCAGTTGCACTCAATAACATACACGCCTGCCTGATTTTATTATTTCATTGCAAAATGTAACTATATTATCATCCAGCTCTGCATACAAAGTACATCCATATAAAGTGGATATCCAACTTTATCCACTGACATAAAGAATGCATAAAATGATATATATACTATATTGAAAATCTCAACTGCTGCATTGCTTTATATTGTTGTAAAATGTAAGCTACGCTTAAAAACAACCCAAGTTGGGTTGAAAATGGACAAACCCAGTGATTGGGTTGTTTTGAACAACCTGCTGGGTAGTTTTATTGAACCCAACTATTGTTTAAAAATGACTGCATTTCTTGCTTAAAATGAACCCAAAATATGTTGGAAATTAACATTTATTAATAAGTTTAATAAATAATAATGAAACAATAAACATTTAGCTATTAAATTGCTTCTTAACATTTAACCCAACCACTGGGTTAAAGCAACCCAATCTCTGGGTTTGTCCATTTTCAACCCAACTTGGGTTGTTTTTAACCCAGCATTTTTTAGTGTAAATTATTGCACAGTTCTGATCTACGAAATGCGACTATAAGGCATGAAGATATTAAGATATTAAAAACATTAACATCATGATTTAAGATTATGATATAAAGCTGCTTTGAAACTATTATGAAAAGCACTTTGCATGTACTTGATAAAATCTCCAGCAAAAACACATTTCTATACAGATGCACACGCTCCTGCACACTATATAAAGTGAAAGTCAATCCAAACTAACAGAGATCTTCAGTACATTTACAGTCTTAGATTATGCTTATTAAGATGACAATGTGCAAGTTGAATGTTCAATCAAACTATTTACATTCTTAAAGCATTAGTTTTGGGGGGAAATGCTCTTAAACTGCTGTATTCTGTGTGTAGAGTATGTTCTTGACTACATTATGAAGAACCAACTGATTACTCAAGTAATATAATACGAGTTCGGTAGGTAGTGCAGTCTGTGCATTGATGCATTGTGGGTAATGTAGTCTTTCTCTGTGGAGTCTGTGCAGTGCACTGTCAGCGGTTCCTCATGTTGCGGGTCGGCGAGGACTGGATCTTCCTCATCTTGCTTGGACTCGTCATGGCGCTGGTCAGCTTTGTTATGGATTTCTGTATCGCCCTCCTATTACAAGGTGAGTCTGTGTGCGTGATGTCAGGAGTCTTATGGTTTTTGTCTGTATCTGTTTTTTTTAAATTTGCTATAAAATATTTTCTGGAACACTGGCACACAGATAAAGGACAGTCTGAACATTAACCACAGCAATTTTGGAGTCTAAACTCAATTCCTCAAGTGCCAACAGTCCAAAATTGAGGAATACAAAAACAGTCCTTTTTTTCCTCTGATTCCTTGACTTGAGGACACCTGTACAGTTTCAGCGCAGTGCCACCTAGCGGTTAGGAGATATGGCAAATGGCTATTTTTGCTTATAACCTCTGAAAAATTTGACCAAAAGCCTCAAATCTCTTTAGATTCGATGTGGCATACTGAGTCAAACAATACGCAAGTTTCCCATGTCGGCCATTCTTAATTTTGTTGTAAAATGCCATAATATACGAATGCATGGAGAATCATCATGAAACTCTTGTCTTTGGATGTTTTAAAAATGTTAATAGATTTTAATTCGTTTAGCCTATTGTCATGACTGGTCTTTATAGATCCCTTGGATCATGCCGAGAACATCCATACCAGATATGCCATAAATGGCCAAACTTCCTGTCTGCCATTTTGATTCATTTGAAATCCTACTTTTTCAAACTCCTCCTAGACCGTTAGTCTGATTTTCTCCAAATTGGACTCTGATCATCTTTAGACTATGCTGGCAAAAAGTTATGGATTTCATGTCAATCTTCATTTACCGCATCGACGAATTTGATGCATAATGCCAAACTGCATCTGAGGCTGTATCTCTGCCAGGCTTTGGCATATTGACACCAAATTTGGTGCGTCTCATTGCCACCCAACACTGACCCATCCAAACCAATTTGGTCTCAGCGCCACCTATTGGTCAAAAGTAATAAGCAATTACATCACATTGAAAGTGATTGAGTTAATGGGTTTTCAACCATTCCGCTTAAAATCATCTCCAAATGCCTTGGCCCCAAAGCGCTTAGCCCCTTACTTGCTGCTCGCATCTATATTTTCTCTTGTTTTAAGCACAAACTCGCTTAATTTTAATGCTTTTTTTTTTCTTCAGAGAACAAGACGTTCTCTGAAAAACGTTGCAGACGTTTTCAGAGAACATTTTGCTTCTCAATCTTGATTCAAGAATGTTTAGATCTTTTTAATGGAAAACAAACTATTTTTTTTTTTGCAGTGTTGACACTTTATTGGTCTAATTAGAATTTTACAATTCATCACACCCTGTAAGTTTCTGCTTGTGTGTTCTGCTTTCTACAGCACAGAAGTGGATGTACGGTGGTTTGGACAGTAACGTTGTCCTGCAGTATTTGGCTTGGGTCACTTATCCTGTGGTTCTCATCAGTTTCTCTGCAGGCTTCACACACATAGTAGCACCTCAGGCCGCCGGTGAGACACATTTACATTCACACACTCATCAGAGGCTTCTGTTCTTCTTCATAATTCAGCATTTTTGTCTCTTAATCAGGGTCTGGTATTCCTGAAATGAAGACGATTCTCAGAGGAGTGGTGCTGAAGGAGTATCTCACATTGAAAACATTCGTGGCCAAAGTGGTTGGGCTGACCTGTGCGCTGGGCAGTGGTTTGCCTCTGGGCAAGGAGGTGAACAAACAGATTCAGATACAGAGCTCGAGATCTAATTTACCCGCCCTCAGTGTTGTTGCAGCATCCCTGTTTTGTTTTAAATCCATCACAAGCCTTATGCGTGTGTGTTTTCTATCCTGTAGGGTCCGTTTGTGCACATTGCCAGTTTGTGTGCTGCTCTTCTCTGCAAATTCATGTCTTTCTTTGGTGGAATTTATGAGGTAATTAAAACAAAGTTTCCTAACCTGCCATTTTAAGCAAACGCCTCTAATAGCACTAAATGCAGAACATTTAAATGGGTGAAGATCTTGGGTCATATTTTGTACCAAAGTGTATCGATCCCACTTTATTTAAGGTGTTTTTAAACTACTATATGTCAAAAATTATTAATTTAGGTACAAGTATTGAGCTGATGTAGTTTTGCAGAACACTTAAGTTGTAATTAGTATGTAGTTTCAGAGATTAATACAGCTGTAAATGACATGCAGGTATTTTTAAATAGGTACAATGTAAATCAATGCCCATAGAAATATGCTTTGCATTTGACGTAAGTGGATTAAAACAGTGGCCAGTAACACACCGACTGATTTATTGGCATTGGGGAATGTGAATAATGCCGGTAAAAATAACCACACTTCTACGAGAATAATCAGAATAATGAAAATTGCATGTAAACGGGAGTGTGCTTGTGTCATGTAAACATCTTGCCACGATTAAGTCCTTGCTCTGATTATTGGTGCACATGTAAACATAAGTGGACTTAAGAGAAAAATTGGTGTGTTTCAACATTTAACCAAATAATGCCTCTTTTTAATCATTAATAGTAACTGCTGCTACTTAAAAACCTAGGTTTAGGTTTCGTTATTCCAGTTCTTCTTACCTTGTCAAACGCTTAGTATTTATTCCTGGGAAGAGAGAGTGAGAGGTTTTGTGTCTCTCTCTCTATGTGTGTGTGTGAGGGTATTCCCTACATTATGGGGACCAAATGTCTTGTGGGGACATTTTTTTGGTCCCCACAAGGAAACAAGCTTATAAATCATACAGAATTATCTTTTTTGAAAATGTAAAATAGCAGAACATGTTGTGTGATGGGTAGGTTTAGGGGTAGGGGTAATGTAGGGGGACAGAATGTACAGTTTGTACAGTATAAAAACCATTACGCCTATGGAATGTCCCCATAAAACATGAAAACACAATGTGTGTGTGTGTGTGTGTGTTTGTTTTCGAAATTAATCTAAAATGTGTTTATTTTCGTATTTCTCTTGATGAAGTTTTCCTTTTGTGAGGATAAAACTCACAGCGATACCCATCTCTGAATAGATTTACCAAATACAGGTGTGTGTCTATGTGTGTGTATCTGTTTATAGATGGTGTGTGTTCTGTAAATTGTGAGTTTTTGTAATTAGATTTTTTTTTATCGTGTTTGCGTTGGTGTATTGAACGGTCCTGGATTGTGCTGGTTGTGTTTTTGCGATGTTTGTGTGTGTCAAACAAAACAGGTCAAGTAGTCTGTTGGCGTAGATTAAATCTTCTGTTGTGTTTGTGTGTGTTGAACAGAACGAGTCCAGAAACATTGAGATGCTTGCAGCTGCCTGTGCTGTCGGGGTCGGATGCTGCTTTGCTGCTCCTATTGGAGGTGAAAACGGATTTTATTCGGGATAAAAAATCTGGAAGCGTCCTCAAAGAGAAACTGAACGAGAACAAACCTAATAATAAACAAGTATAGCAGAAAATATATATAATCACATGCGGTCTTCTAAGCCTCCTTCATGTTCTTTGGCTCAATTTTGAAGACAATTTAGTAGGAAATTAAAGTGAAAATGTTTTTCTTAATGTATATACTGTAAATTTCTTTTGAATTGAATTGAACTCCACTTCACTGCACTCAGATGCAAATTAGAGTTCAGCATCCTGTTTGTTTGCTTGCTCAGTTGAGATTCAGGAATTCATTTCTAAATTTAAAAAACTTTTTATTAAGACAATAACTCTATATATGTGTGTGTGTTTCAGGAGTATTATTCAGCATTGAGGTCACCTCCACGTTTTTCGCCGTACGAAACTACTGGCGTGGATTCTTTGCTGCTACGTTCAGTGCCTTTATCTTCAGAGTTCTGGCGGTGTGGAACAGAGATGAAGGTGTGTGTGTGTTTTAAAGTGCCCCTGTTATTCTACTTTAATCGTTGCTAGTTTTGTTTTAGACTCTCCTACATCAGGTTCACACTCATCCAAGGTCAAAAACACTCATAATATTCATTGCAGCATCAGCTCTTTTCTCACAGTGTCTGAAATGGTTCGTTCGAAGATTCTGTCTCTCTAAACCCCGCCCCTCTAAGAGCTGCTCTGCTCTGATTGGTCGGAAACCAAACACTCATTATCATAATTGAATCTCAGCTCTTGATTCGCAGGCATACAAACAGTAAATCTCGCCGTATCAATCTCGTCAAAGTGGATTTGCTTTGGCAACAGAAAACAGCGTCACGACATGAACAACACGAACCAAACTCTTCCAGTCTCAGATGCTACAGCGTTTGAGGGGGCGGGGCAAAGAGACGCTGTTCAGCCAATGAAGACCACATGCTGGCATTATGCAAATGAGTTACAAACCTATGCAGACTCAGCAGGATGCATTACTGATGACTCGTTTCAGCAGTTCAGAATCAATTCTTTCTTTAGGAGAGAAAATCTTTGATCTTTTGAAAATTTGCAGACCTTTTACATTCACAAATGGCTCTATTACACACTGCATGAAAGGTTAATATCCCAAAAAGCATAATAGGGGCACTTTAAAATACTTTAAAGCACACATGATGTACTTTTATATGATCTCTCTCTCTCTCTCTCTCTCCCTCACTCAGAAACGATCACGGCTCTCTTTAAAACACGGTTCAGGCTGGACTTCCCTTTTGACCTCCAAGAGCTTCCAGCCTTTGCTGTGATCGGGTCAGTTCTGTCTCTTTTTTTTGTCCTCGTTGTTTGTCATGTACCAACTCTTAACGATGCCAAAATAATTTCTTAGTATACCTGTCCTTAAAACGAATATTAAAGTTAAAGGGGTCATGAATTGATAAATCAAATTTTCCTTGATCTTTTGACATATAAGACGTCATCGAACTATAAAAATATCCCATGTTTCAGAACTAAAAACTTCCTTTTTAGTCCAAAAACAGCTTTTATTGAAACCAATCTCAATGATTTTGTCTCATTATTACGTCATAGTGCGACGAAAGACTGCCTCTGCGGAAGAAGGTCGACGCCCACTTCTACATCATTTTCTCTTTAGCCCCGCCCACCATTTCACACATGCCACGTAGTAGTAAATACGAGACAGACAGCAACAAAGCCATAGGTTTTGAAGTGGCAAGTTGTGGTAAAACAGTCTTTTCATTGCCTTCCTTGTGATCCTAACATTAAGAAAGCGTGGATGAACTCTATTAACAAATTTACAGGCAGAAAGTCACTATTCGTGTGTTCGCTTAATGTTACTTCGGATTCGTTTTTTTAACAAAACACAGTTGTGCGCAGGCTTTTCAGAGAGACTGAGAATAAAAGATGATGCAGCGACGACTATATTGGACCTGACAGTAATGTCTCACCACACAAGTGTGAGTAACAGTGTTTTTACCATGTGTCACTATTGCTTTGATCGTTTGATGTATTTCTACCATAGCTGAATAGTTCAGATGTTCTTTCCTTTGCTTCGGCATTTATGGGATTAATGCTTTGGATGGCACATTCATAATTCTGTTACGTGAAACACTGTAAGTTATCATTTGTCATCTATAACTGGTAACTCCAAGTATTTAACCCTCTGGTTTTGTTTATTTTTAGAATTTTTTATTTCATCGGAATGGTACGAAATTTGGTAAAGGTTTTGGCTCTTGCTGTGCGAACACAAAAAAATGACTGACATGATTCGAAAAGGTTAAATGGTCCTGAAAAAAACAGTCACACTTGTATTGTTTGCTGTCAAAAAGCGGCGCATTGAAAATGAACCGCGATGAATTTACTCTAGTGGAAGCATTTGGTACTGCGCCCAAACACAATCTTACTGAAAGCTCATTTTTTGAGATATCAGCCTCAAATTTGGAACACAACTTGTTTAGATTTATGGCTTTGAGTAAAATGTGTTTTTGAAAATATATATTTTCATAACAATGAACAAAATTCTGTAACTTTTGTTCGTTAACTTTTGTTTTGTCACTTAAGAAGTAATCTGTCAAGTGCCGTCTTTGAAAAGAGATCAAATATAAATTCTCTAAAGCGTTCAAAATTTATGACAGTTTATGCTCAAAAAGTGAATAAATGGACTATAACTACAGCGTAAATATAATTTAGTACCATAAAATCCCCTAAAAATACAAAATATTAAATAAAAAAAACATTGAACTAAAAAAATAGTGCATTCATTTCACTGAAAAAAAGTCATATAACGACTATGCAATGAGATATTTTTCAACATTGGTAATCAAAACAATTCTACATGTGTTATTTTAATATGCAAAACTGTTACCCAATCACAGCAGTGGGCGTTTACTAACAAATCTTGAATGAGACACGCCCATCAAAGAGAGGTGTCAAAAACAGGACAGGAAACGGCTTATTACTTCTAAATTAGGTTAGTTTTTTGATGTAAAAATTTTGATAACGTTATTAATGGAGCTCAGAGAATATTATAAAATTTACAAAAATGCAATTCATGACCCCTTTAAGAAGTGTTTGATAAAAATATTCAACAACTGTGTCAGATTGGTTAAGAATATTATCCACAGTCCACTTGAAGTACTTTACTTAATATTTATGTGATTTTGTTTTTTTGCATCTCTGTTTATTATGATGCTCAGTTACAAACTTAAGTGTGTTAATTTATGTAAATATGTTTGGTATTACTTTATAATAAGGTTTCATTTGTTAACTTTATGACTATGAACAACACTTCACATAATCTTAGTACTTGAAATAATTGTAGAAGTAATACTGTAAAGCATGAAGAAATGTCTCCAGCTAAGTGTTCATGTACATGTTTTAGACACTTTGTACCCGACAATATTTGATGAAAGCACAAACAATCTTGTAACGAACTGTATTATGAATAATTTATTCATGAGCGTGTTTATTCCATTCATAATGAATATGCATGATGTCACTCATAATTTTCTCTCTCTCTGCAGAATCGCCAGCGGGTTCGGTGGAGCCTTATTTGTGTATTTGAACAGGCTAATTGTTCAGTTTATGCGAAAACAGAAAACTATTAACAAGTTCCTCATGAAGAAGTGAGTGTTTCCTGTGTTTCTACTCGTTTCTCTGTAATTGTGAGGGGCCGAATGTCTGAAAATATACATCCAGGGAAGCTTTTTAAAACAATTTTAACTCATAGTGTCGTTAAACCTCTTACTGGTGTTATTTTTGCACTAGTTATAAAATATCTCTAATGCTTTTTGGGATATTAACCTTTCATGCAGTGTGTAATAGAGCTGTTTATGAATGTAAAAGGTCTGCAAAGTTTCAAAGATCAAAGTTTTTGTCTCCTAAAAGAAAGAATCGATTCTGAACTGCTGAAACGAGTCGTCAGTAATTCACTCTCACTTCCTGCTGAACATACGTAGGTTTGTAACTCATTTGCATAATGCCGTCTCTTTGCTCCGCCCTCAAACACTGTAGTCGTGTCTGAGACAGGAAGAGTTTGGTTCGTGCTGCCAAACCAAATCCACCGACACATCGTTACTGTTCGAATCACTGTGTATCAAGAGCTGAGATTCAAATATGATAATGAGCGTTTGGCTTCCCAACAGACTGGGCCATCCGACCAATCAGAGCAGTGCAAGGTCTCAGAGGGGCGGGGTTTAGAGAGAGAGAATCTTCGAACGAACCGTTTCAGACACTGTGAGAAAAGAGCTGATGCTGCAATGAAGAAAATATTAAATATTATGAGAAAATAAGTGTTTGTTTTGGACCTTGGATGAGTGTGAACCTGATGTAGGAGAGTCTAAAACAAAATATTGGCACTTCTAAAAATCCCCAAAGCTTTCTGAAAGAAATCACATTAGACTCCAGTCATCATATTACAATCATGCAGTGAAGGTGTTTTGACAAATATAATATCACAAGTGTTTGTGTGTGTGTTTCGTGTGTAGGCGTCTGTTGTATCCCGCCCTGGTCACTCTACTGATTTCAACGCTTACTTTCCCTCCGGGCTTTGGGCAGTTCATGGCTGGACAGGTAACACACACTCACACACACACACACACACACACACTCTAAACAATATGTGTTTGTTCCCCAGGCTGTTAAATCCATCCAGTTAATAATCTTAATGAGACAGTTGAGAAAGCATGAGGCGTTCATTAATCATTCGTAACAACACACACTCGTTTAAAATACAGAATAAGGCATCAACTCTCGCTCTCTGTCGCTCTCACACACACACACACACACACACACACACACACACTTATATAAAATACAGAATGTGTCAATAAAATACACCATTAGCAGTGTATGACTGCACTCTTTTCTCAGTCAGTATTTTTGTCTCGTTTTTATTGTAAAATATCTAAACATCTTTAAGAGAGAAGAGAGAAGAGAAGTAGCAACACTTTACAATAATGTTTCATATGTTAACATTGCATTAACTAACAATGAATAAAATATTCTTGCAGCCATTTATTACCCTTTGTTAATCTTTGTTGTTTTATCTAAAAAATATTTGAGTAAATTCTGAACAGTAATGACGATTAATAAATTCTGTAGAAATATTGGTTCATTGTTAGTTCATGTTATTGTAACGTTGTTTTCTTGAAAAAAATATTTAAGACAGGGATTTTGTATTTTGTCAACTCCTTTAACCACACAGAGGTTAAGTAAATATTTCAATATTTTAACAACACATTTGCATTTTCATGTTTGCATGGAAATATTTCTTCTTTTTAGTAAGTGTTTTACGATTTTCATCGACCCACAAACTCCAGTTTGGGAAACCCTGGTGTGTGATAATAAATCTTGATTTCAGAGAATATATATATCTTCAATAAATATCTCATTGGAAAATACTTTAACTAACAATAATATTGTGAGGTTTATGCCCAAAATAAGAAAGTGAATGCTAAACCTCGGGTTAGTAACATGTGTTTTTCGTTCTAGCTTACACAAAAGGACACCCTGGTTTCATTTTTTGACAATCGCACTTGGACAAAGCAAGGAATCACCGATGACTTTAATTATGACAGTCACTCGGTCGCCTGGAAACATCCGCAGGCGAATGTCTTTGTGATCCTCGTCATCTTCATCGTCATGAAGGTAAATAAACACAGCTATTTTTTTTAATTCAGAAATGTCGTTTGATTGTTTGGTTTAAAGGGCGAGTATAATTTGAATAGAATTTTGATGTTCTATGAAAACATTCCGTAACTTTCAGAACTCTCAAAGTCCTCATCTATTTACACAAAAAATTATTATTCATGAGCTCATTAACATATAACCGCCCACATTTTAATATCAACTCCTATTCAGTGTTTAGCAGCTTCACCCGCCCTGATGAATGACAGTGTGAGGGACGTTATCAGTCATTTACTGTACGTATAGAAGGGCGTTTACACTGATACTGATTTCAGCATCATCAAAAACAACAAGCAAAATCCGTTCCATGCTCCCTGCTATATAAGTCACTGGTTAAGGAAAACAAAAGTGTGTGTGTGTTTGTGAAGACTTGGATCGCTCGCTACCTGCATAAGTGTGTCGCCCTGGCAACCTCATCAGAACCCAGCCGAAACCTGTCACAGCACAGGAAGTGATGTCGTCAGCGTTGCCATGGGGACAATTGCCCTGTGTGTCCTTTAGCTGAACAGGAACCTTTGACTTAACCTGCGTGGTTTAATCTTGGATAAAGTTTGGAGAAGATTTGTCCTCTAAATCTGACAAAACCTCCCTTTGGAAGTACAATTTAGAAGTAATATATTACTTTTTTGTATTTGAATTCTATTTTTCCCTTCTTATAAAATTCTAGTTTTAAAAATGCTGGGGTAGGTTTAAGCTTTGGTTTGTCGCTAGTAATTAAATTGAGGTAAAAAAACTCCTCACTAATGTAGTAAAAGATTCATTCAGCAAGGACGCATTAAACTGATCAGAAGTGACAGTAAAGATGTTTATAATTTAGCAAAGATTTTACATAAATGCTGTTCTTTTAGAACTTTCTACTCATCAAAGAATCCTGAAAAATTAAATATCTCATGGTTTCCACAGAAGTATGAAGCAACGCAACTGTTTTCAACATACAAAATATGCAAATATGCATATATGATAATATATATATTATAATGTATATATATATATATATAATTACAGTACTGCAGAAAAAGTCTTAGGCCACCACCAGCTGATGATCATCCATATATATTTTCAGACTCTTTATTACTATTATTATTTTTCTTTAAGCAAAAATCGGTATTTAGTGTGACCTCTTGATGTCTCCTGGACTTCCATTTTCTCAAAGACGCATCTCTGAGAAACTTCTCATCGTATTTTAATAAAAGCCAATAAAAACTGTTGTTTTTTTTGTTTTTTTTAAAAACTGCATACAAATTTACTGTGTTTTATGTTCTAATAAAGAGACTGAGAAATAATTATACATGGATATAATATCATTTCTAAAACAACATCTAATGGTGGCCTAAGATTTTTTCACAGAAATATATATATATATATATATATATATATATATATATATAAAATGTATATATATATATGACTGCCGGCAGGTGGAGAGAAATAGAAGTGCGGATTTTTGCAGTATCTGTCCATTTTTCAGTGCCAAGAGAGCTTTTGAGAGGAAGAAAGGAAGGAAGGAGAGAATATTATGCAATGATCTCTCTATCCACCCACAGCTTTCAAACGCTCTCCAGCATAATTCACATAACACTTATATAACATTCTCACTGAATCCCACCTCAACCTCCACCAGGAGCCGTTCTGTTCTCACAGGAACCATCGATTGTGCTCCGCGTGTGTGTTTGTTCTCGTGTCTGCTTTAGTGCGTGACTTTCTCTCTTAATTAACTTCTGTTGCTGGTGTGTGAATCAGCCAATTAGATTGCTTTTCTAATTACGCACAGTTCATTTCAGGATTCACCTCACATTCAGTACCAAGTGACAGCTAGTGTGTTTCACCTTTCGTTATCTCTGCGAGTGTGTTCATGTGTCTAATTAACAAATAAACTGAAATTCTATTTTAGATTGGAGCAAAAGTTCAGACTTGTTGGTTTCGTGTGGTTAGGTGTGTTTGTGTTTTGCCATTTACTTTTTACTTTTTACATTTACAAAGAAGTTTTGTCAAACTTCTGTTTCAGGGCAATACGGACTGCCTGATGGTCTGGGGTCAGCGTAAAAGACTCTCGGGACAGTTGGCGGAAATGCCACTTGCCCAGTCGGTCACAAAGTTTATCATTTGCACATGTTTTTAAGTATCGTCAGTTTAAACATTCAAGTGATGTGTAACCATTCGGATTCAATTGCAAGAAGACGCGAAAGAGAACTCAATTTAGTACTACATCGAGAACAGCATACGAGTACTGAATTGAGTTCCCTTTTGCCTCTTCTTTTGCTTGACCGGAAAACGTAAACAGATGAAAAAGAAAAAGCACGTTTAACTGTATATTGGATCCGTGCATTTCGTCTTAAAGTGACAGCAGCCTAATATTCCTGTTGCTGTCTGCGCCGTTATTGTCAAACAACCAAAGACAAAATGAAAATTACTCACTGATATCAATTTTTTAGATTTAATGAGGATTAATGTATATTAAATTTATACTATGCAGTGTTATTTTGCGTATGATTATTCAATGTCTGTACCTGAATTCTTTTAGACAGACTTACCTTAAAAACTTAAAGCAGTTTATTTCATTCGTATCTTTATGTTGTAATTATTTGGGCAGTTGCTTATAATTTGTTTATTTGACTCACTTGTCTTCAACTTTATATTAGTTAGGCTAGTCATATTTTCCATGGTATTGAAATTTAAATCAGTTTCTAATAAGTTTGAAGGCTTATTTATTAGAAAAACAACAACAAAAATTGTATTCATTTATTTATATTTTTTGGTGGGGCCAAAAAAAAATCCTTAGTATTGAGCCCCATGTTTACTTGCCGTTAAATTTATTTTAAATATAATTTTTCTAAAATGTAAAATTTTAATAATAAATAATTATAATTTTAAATTCTAGTAATTCTTTAACTGTTAATTTATTTCTTTTCTTGTAATGTGCTGATCTTTGAGTCATTTGTGGATGAAATTGTCAAAAAATAGCTTTTAGTTTTGCTGGACGTGAACTATGATTCTTTTATATTTACACGTTTTCATCTTACGTTTATTTAATTTTCTATTTTAGTCTGATGAGGAATTCATACAGTCTAGGCATGAAATGTCATGCAGATGACAGGCATGACAGATTTTGCGTCAGATGTATAACGAACCGTTGATCTGTAAGGATATTTGTGGATTTTGATATGTTGTGACGCACACAGGCGCATGTGTGAATATCACACCCCTCTGGTTTGTCATATGGCAGGCTATTGTGTGTGGAGAGCTGCAGTCTCCTCACATACTCACTGATCCAAACAAACTGTTTGAAAGTTCCAAATCTGTTTCGAATCTGTTATGTTGTTTTCTCTGGGCTATTTTTGGCTTTAATTTCATACAGGTGTGTCACTGCTATTGTTCTGTAATAACCAACAATGTAATGTTGTCACACTACGCTACGCTACATGTTGGAAAAAGTAGCTTGTTAATGGAAAAAACAAAATTACTGTCATGCTAGTGAAAAATGAATTCTACCAAGATAATAGCTTTACCACTTTTAGTTAGTTAATCCCTCAACACTGATGATATTATTGGCTAATATTCTCCTCTCTCCTTGGTTACATCAGCAGAAAAGTTTTTGCAGAGGTGTTGGATTTGTGTGGAATATTACAAAAAAGTATTTGTTTGTGTTACTGTTGTCTCTCGTGCAGTTCTGGATGTCTGCTTTAGCCACAACTCTTCCTGTACCTTGTGGAGCCTTCATGCCTGTTTTTGTCATTGGTAAGACTGCGTATGGTTTTCTTTTAAAATACTGATTTTTCAAGGTGAGACACCCCAGGTGAATCGAGTAAAAACAAAAACTTCTCACCATTATTCCCCATTTGATTAATCACAGTAGATTAAGAAAATTGTGTTGTTACATTTACTGAAATGTTATTTTTAAATATAAAAATGATGCATTATGCAAATTATTATATGTATTTCTTTTGATAAGTGTCATGTGATTACTCATATAATTTACTTATGTTTTCAGAATATAGATTTTTCTTTTTATCCCTCCACAAACCAGAAAATACTGTAAACGGACAGAAAAATTCACTATGTTTTAGGAATAAAATGTTAAATATAAATCAGGTGAATGTTGAATGTTAGGAACAAACCCCTCAGTAAAAACCTTTAGAATATAGATAGGAATAAAACTGTAAGTTTTGGTGTATGTAAGTGCTTCTGAATTGGAGGAAAAAACTCAGACTTAAAAGATATGCATTTCAATTGAAATCTGCAGACACAAATAGATAAAGTGCAAAAAAATAAAATGTGAATTTTATCTGAAAGAAGCAAAATGTTTCAAAATTGACCAGTACATGAAAAAGCCTCTAGTGTCTTGCCTTAAAAAATTTCATTTTCAAAATATTATATGTGATAAATGTAAACAAAAATGATGGAGACATTAAAAATGACCTGGGAATGTGTGTGTTTCAGGTGCTGCGTTTGGTCGTTTGGTGGGTGAAAGTATGGCCGCATGGTTTCCAGAGGGCATTAATACAGACGGAACCATCTATCCCATAGTGCCTGGAGGATACGCTGTAGTGGGTGAGAAACAAACACACTCTGATGTGCTTTAACAGACATGTTCACACATACGTTCATCACAGCTGATTACCTTTTATGGAAATTGCCTCAGTGTTGCCATAGTGATTTTGAGAGGCATTGATTTAGTTTTGTTGTGTTGGGTAGTGGATTGTTTGATTTCATTGTTAGTAAGATGAAGTCTTTGATTAGTAGCCACTAGATTTAATTATGAAATAACAATAACCCCTGTTGAATACTTATTATTTTATTTATAGTTTAATAAACAATATAGAGAAGGGTTTAGAGAAGTGTAGGGTTTTGACACAAAAAAATCCCCTTTAATAGAATATTTTTGCTTTACAATAAGGTTTTTCATTTGTTAACATTAGTTAACATGAACTAACAATGACTAATACGTCTACATCATTTATTAATCTTAGTTAATGTCATTATTAAAAGCAAAGGTTGTGTTTCTTAAAATATTAGCGAACATGAACAAACGATGAACAATTATATTTTTACTAATTAGCATTAACAAAGATGAATAAATATTGTAAAAATATATATTGCTCCTTTTTAGTTCATGTTAGCTAATGTTTTAACTAATGTTAACAAATGAGACCTTATTGTAAAATGTAACGGATAAATTTATCAATTTTGGGTCATTTTTATTTAGGTATATTTAATGTACAATCTAAGTAGCTTACCAAATTTAGATTTCCCTGCAAGTAGTATCATGTATATAACTGTGTATGTGTCAAATAAATATCTTGAAAAATAGCAATACTAAAAAAAAAAGGTATAACTAGAAGTGTAGATATTTTTTTTCATTCATATTTACTGACTGTTTATAAGTGTAAATCAGTGTTGTGCATGTTTCTTTGAAATTCATATTCATATTCAGTATTGCTCTTGTCATTTCATGAGTTGAAATAAGTTGAGCATGAATTTAATTGGTCCAACAGTTTGTGTTCATTTAGTATTGTTGGTTTTCTTTTTGCTTTATTAATTTAAAGTGAAACACTACTGTTCTTAATTTGTTTTGGTGAAACTCTCTTTCTTGTTGACATAGTAGAATTTTTACTGTCGGGATTTTGTATATCTCTATTCATCATTCCATAAATCAGAAAATACTGTCAACAGCCAGAAAAAAAAAAAAAACATTTTCAGCATGTTTTTTTTTTAAGGAAAAAAATGTTGTAAAAAATCAAATGAATGTTATTTGAACAAACTCCTCAGTAAAAACCTTCAGAATATAGATGAGAATAAAACTGTAAGTTTTGGTGTATATGAGTGCTGCTGAAGTGGAGAAAAAAACTCTTCAGTGTGGCAATGTATTGTAATTGAAATCTACAGATGCAAAAAGATAAAGTGCAATAAAATAAACACTTAAAAGTGTATTTTGGATGTTTTCGTTTACACTAGCCTGAAAGATATGTTATGGAAGCAAAATAAACCATAATTGACAAGCGTGTAAAAAAACATTGGCTTACCTTAAAAACTCTCTCTCTGTTTAGGAGCGGCAGCGTTATCCGGAGCAGTCACACACACCGTTTCCACGGCCGTGATCGTGTTTGAGTTGACGGGTCAGATAAGTCACATTCTGCCCATCATGATCGCCGTGATTCTTGCCAACGCCGTCGCTCAGAGTCTTCAGCCATCCATCTACGATTCCATAATACGTATTAAGAAGCTGCCTTACCTGCCCGAGCTCGGCTGGGGTCACCACGAGTGAGTTTCTCTGTCCGTCCGTCCAGTTTTTGGTACCATATTGTTTTTGTCTTCTCCCTCAACAGTGTTTTGAAGGATTCAGTAAATACTGCAGAATACAGAAGGTAGAGAAAGACTTTTATCTCACTGTCAGTCAGTTACATGGAATCTTTCCCTTGATTTTCAACTAGTGACATTCACATTTTACAACTTGCATTATTAAAAAATACAACTTCAGAATTCATCTTTAAAGTTTGGCTGTGTCAGGGTTATTACAGTTAAATAATACTAAAACATAACAAAAAAATGCCTTTCTTGAAATGAAATTAAATTAAAATATCAACTTAACTTATAAACTTAAACTTATTTTATTATAGCTAGGTGTTGAAGCAATATTTCTCATTTTCATTTAGTTTTAACTTGATGTGCTAAAATAACTAAAACTACATCTGAAACAAAAATGTATTAAAACCTATATAAACATTTAGAAAAATAATAATAAATATGACAACAAAATTAATAAAACTTTAACTAAAATTAAAACGAAAAAAAAAAATTCAACACATTTTAAAAAACTATAATATTAACTCAATGATACTAAGAAAACACTGTGCTGTGAGTATATTGTAAGGAAAGTATCTTTTAAATACAGTTCTTATTTTTATCATTGCAAAAATTGAAGTGGAGTGAATTAACATTTACACCACAAGTTCCTTCAGGAGTTTAACAAAAGCAAATTTGGATTTTAACATATTAAGTCTTGTTTTCTCATCAAAATGAAATGTTTGTGTTTAAAACAAGAAAGAGTCTGCCAATGGGGTCAGAAAAATAAAGTTGAATTATAATATCTTAAGTAAATGTGTCTTGATTTAAGAATATTTAGAATTTTTTTCTGGAAAACAAGACAAAAGTAACAAAAGTAAGAAAACCATTATTTGCAGTGTAATCATAAATCAAAAATCTGCATTTCTTAAAAATTCACTGAAAGTTCCTGAAGGAACTTGTGGTGTAAATTTTAATTCACTTCCGGGTTTCAGAACTAATAACTGAACCGTTGTAATGACTAAAGAAATTAAGTAATTAACAAATGCTTTTTAATGCAATTAAAAGGTAAAATTATTGTTTTATTGTTACATTTATCTATCTTTTGTTGTTGTTGTTGTTGTTAATTTTCAAATTGATTTACATTTTTTCCTTAATTTAATTGAGCAGCGCTCATACTCCTCCAGACAGAGATGGCGTTTTCTCTTAATTAATGTAAATGGACAATCTGTATGCAAACAGGGTCTAAAGTTACACAACACACACACACACTGTCCAGTGCAACACATCAGACTAATGGAAAACTGTGCAACACACACATAAATCTTGGTTTCTGAGGGTTTTCAGATGTTCAGGATTAAAAAGTTTGAAATGGGACCAATGATGCAGAACACACACACACACACACACAGGTCTTTTGCTCTGAATGATTGTGTTTCTGCCCTGTGTCAAACTCATCTGCAGCATCTCAGAGAAGCATTTATACCTGCCAAGAGAACAATTACACAACTGTGTGTGTGTGTGTGGGTATTCCCTACGTTACGGGGACCAAATGTGCCCACAGGTATAGTAATACTAGTAAATTTTGACCTTGTGGGGACATTTTTTTGGTCCCCATGAGGAAAACCATTACGCCTATGGAATGTCCCCATAAAACATGAAAACACAACGTGTGTGTGTGTGTGTGGGTATTCCCTACGTTACGGGGACCAAATGTCCCCACAGGTATAGTAATACTAGTAAATTTTGATCTTGTGGGGACATTTTTTTGGTCCCCATGAGGAAACAAGCTTATAAATCATACAGAATTATCTTTTTTGAAAATCTAAAATAGCAGATCATTTTGTGTGATGGGTAGGTTTAGGGGTAGAGGTAGTGAATGGAATGTCCCCATAAAACATGAAAACACAACGCGCGTGTGTGTGTGTGTGTGTGTGTGTGTGTGTGTGTGTGTGTGTGTGTGTGTGTGTTTGTGTGTGTGTGTGTGTGTGACGGAAGCTAGATTTTTTGCTGAGTTAGAATCTACAGAAAACTCACTTCTCAGCAGGTCGGACTCACTCTCTCGCACGCACACGCACACACACACACACACACACACACACACACACACACACACACTCATTGACATTCACTGCTCTGTATCTCCTCCTCTGTCTCTGTCAATTGATTTTCATTTCAGTGTTTTATTGGTGCGTCTGTTTTACACACAAAACTGCCAAAATGTCAATCAATACAGGAACAAAATACGTCTTGAATGCCAACAAAAAAACTATACAGTTCAAGTCTAAAATGATACATATATTTTTTCAATGCATCTTTACGAAACGCTTGTTTCAGTGTTATCAAAGTAAAGTCCATATGACAGTAATAATATAATATGTGATGCGGTTAACATCGACATAATGAACGTGTCAGGCAGAAATCACAACTTGTGCTCGTAATGATTACAATATAAGGATAATATGCGAGAAGTTTTGAACGTTAATCCAAAATTGCCGTCTTCACCTGAATCATCGCAAAAGCAAAAGGATAAATTTGGCGTTTATACATTTTAAATATATTTGTGCATTTTCTGAAGTGAGTGCTGTGGATGGTTTTTCTCTCTAGATGCACTGTAGTAATTGATAAATACATATTTTCTATAAATAAAATAATATATTTGTGTGATTGGGATATTGTTCATAATTAAGACGAAAACCATAAAAAAACATTTTTGTCCCTTGAAATGAAATAAACGTTAACTGAAATAAAATAAAATATAAAACGACTCAAACTTATTTTATTTGAGCTAATTGCCAAAGCAACATTTGTCCTTTTAATTCATTTACTAAAATAACTGAAACGGAAATCAATTAAAACTATATATAGACATATTTCAAAAAGACCAAACACACAGTAAAATCACTAAAAAACAAACAAATTACAATCTAAAAATAAAAACTAATTCAAAATGTTAATAAAAACTGTAATAGTATCTCAATGATACTAAACAAGGTTGAATGCTTGAGTCTGGATGACAGAATGTGTAAAAACTTAAAAATATTAAATATTACACTATAATTACAGCAGACGTTTGATGTGCTTGAAACAAGCCACTTCTCGTGCTGTTATACCTGTTCAGATCAGTAGTTGCAGCTAATAATAAATCAAACAGCTGTGAATTTTGCTGCAGTGACTGCGTAACTGTGGGAAACTCTGTCCGCAGGAAGTACAATATTCGTGTGGAGGACATCATGGTCAGAAATGTTCGCTACATCACCCTGAACTCCACCTACAGAGACCTCCACGACATCCTTATAGCAGGAAACCTCAAAACCCTGGCGCTGGTGGAGTCTGCAGGTACAAACACACGTATTCGGTGTAACAAAATAAATGTAGCACATTTCTATACAGTCTTGATGCATTTCACAACACTTCAGCTTGTGATTCTTATTAAGTTAGGCTCATCTTTCGGGATTCTTTACCTTATCAATGTCTCTGAGAATCTGACGCCCTGGTAGGTTAGTGGCACTGAAGACTAAAGGGTTCCTGATGGTTTCTGTTGAAGGTTATATTTTAGGGATCACATTATTTATCGTAGGCTGCTCCGTACCCGAGACAAACATCCGGATGTGTGCCAATGTTGCAATGCAAGTGTTACAAAGGCCAAGGTGAGAAAGTAAATGGAAGATAAAGAAAATTATTTACAATGTTTACAATTCCCCAAGTCAGATTTGGGATTAATCCAACATACAAGAAGAAGGGACGCCGAAATAAATAAAAGCCCCGTTCTATCTGAATAATTATTATTAATTCTTAGTCTTTTGCAGTTAACGTGTTTTTCTTCTGTTTTTGTTCCAATCAGCATTTCACTGTCCAATGGTCACACCTTCATTTTGCATTTTTAGTATTGCATCGTTCTCATGGGCTTTTAATCATTTTTGACTTTTCAGTGTGAGTTAAATCTGGGTTTTTTTGTTGTTTTTTACCTGTAAAAACAAAACAAAAACATTTTACCCATTTTAGCTGTAAAAGAAAACCTGCTTTATAATTACGCACATCAGAATATAAGGCGTTTTTCACTTCCAGTCCTCGATAACAATTCTGTATCACTTATAGTTAGTAGTAGTTATTAAGATTGATGTGGAGTTTGGAAAAAAAAAAAGATTAGAATATCAACTTGCATATTAATTATTGAATTAATTAATAATAATGATGATAATTAATAAAATAATAAAAATGGAATAAATACAAATAATAAATAAATATACATACATGCAAATAAATATTATATATATATATATATATTTTTTTTTTTTTTTTTTTTTACAATTTTCTTTTATTTATTTATTTGATTAACGTTCAAAAGTTTGTGCTCAGTAAGATGTTTAATATCTTGAAAGAAATCTTTTATGCTCAGCCTCATTTATTTGATCACAAATACAGTAAAAAATTGTGAAATATTATTAAAATATAAAATGGCTGTTTTCTATGTGAATTTATAGTAAAGTGTAATTTATTCCTGTGATCAAAGCTGAATTTACAGCATCATTACTCCAGTCTTCAGTGTCACATGATCCTTCAGAAAGAATTGATGCTCAAGAAACATTTCTGATCATCACCGTTGAAAATGTTTGCGGACACCGTGATACATTTTATTTTTCAGAGTTCTTAGATGAATTGAAAGTTCAAAAGAACAGCATTTATTTGAAACGGAAATCTTTTGCAACATTATAAATGTCTTTGCTGTCACTTTTGATCTTACTGAATGAAAGTATTAATTTCTCTCCTAAAAACGCCTCTCTCTCAGAGTCCATGATCCTGCTGGGCTCTATTGAGCGCGCTCAGTTACAGGCCCTCCTGTCGCAGCATCTCAGTCGTCAGCGGCGGCTGGAGTTCATACGAGAGCGTGCGGACGCCGAGAGGAAGCGCGTGTCTGTTGCCAGCACGCCCAGCAGCGAGGAGGGGAGTCAAAAGATCAACCACGAGGTTCGCTTCCAGGTCAGAGTGCCAGCATTTATTTGACTCTAACAGGAGAACAACTTTTTCAACTTTGTTTCAGATCTTTGAGACATGATCTTGAATGTTTGTGTGTAAATTGTAGATCTCCACAGAAGAGTCATCGTTCCCACCCGCTCGTCCCATCTCCCCTAAACCTCTCAAACCTGCGCTGAAGAGGACGTCTGTGGCCGAGAAGAACATAGAGATCCCTACAAGTAATGCCACACACGCAATTCAGACCTCCTCAATTCAAGTTGATTTTCACACTACATATTATTTCCATGGTTTAATGGAACTTGTAGGGCCACTACTGTATTTACTCGCATTCTTCTTAAAGACATGAAGTGCTTCTGATCTGTAATATAATGTATATCTGAGCAAAACCAAATGTTAAGATTTATATATATATCATAATTTAAGTGATTGGATTTTGAAAAGTGGGCATCATTATTACATTTTTATTAATATTATTTGCAGCATTGTTTACGTCTGCAGAAATGTCAATTCAGAGAATGCTTAAATTATGATGAAAGATTATGGTTTATAATACCAGGAACATTTATTGCTAAAGTAGATGAGTTTTGATTTCATGTTTATTTTAAAAGGAAGCTTATTATAAAAGCTACACTTTTACCCTCTTAAATTATACAGTGAATATAGTGAAAATGTTCCTAAATGCTTTCTACCCAATAGCTTTCCAAACTATAGGAGTACAAGAATGTAGAATTTCTTAATTTATATGATAAAGAATATGGTACCAAATATTGTTGAAGATAATGGGGGTAATTAACTCTTTCCTTGCCAGCATTTTTTTTGGGGGGGGGGGGGTATAATGCTCCTTTCACAAGATGTAACATCAGTCTCTGGTGTCTCCAGTGAAGTTTCAGCTCAAAATCCCCCACAGATCATTTATTATCGCTTGTCAAATTCGCCTCTATTTGGGTTTGAGCAAAAACACGCCGTTTTTGTGCGTGTCCCTTTAAATGCAAATGAGCTGCTGCTCCAGAAGAGGGCGGAGCTTCAACAGCTCAACAACAACAAAGCTGGAGAATCTCACGCAGACAAAATGAGGAAAGTGTTCATCCTTACATTGTTCAAACAACAACTTTTTGATGCAACTCATCACTAGCATGTGTCGTCATGTTCATCTTTTTTCCTTGAATTGACCCTCGTTTGTGAAGCAGTCCGGCGTAAAATGACGACATCAACAACACTCGACTACAACAACTCTTCCTCTTCTCTAAAGCAGCCCAACATGTCCATTAACACCCCAAATTTGATTTATATACTATTTAATGTTTGAAAATGCTTCTATCGCTTGTTTCTGCTTCTTCTTCGCCTGTGTTTTGATTTGGAGATTCTGTTCTCTGTCACAAGAAGCGTAACAGCGCCCCCTACCGTATAACAGTGAAAACATGGATTGTCAGTCAGTGGCAGTGAAAGAGTTCAAATGTACACGTTTGAAAATCAATTTCAACCACTGTAGATTCCTTCTGATATTTAGTGGAAACTTGTAATAATTCTGCATAAATTATATTGTATTACAGAAGTATGTAAATTGTGAATCTTTTCTCTGTGTTTGTTAGGTCCTCACGACTCTGGCATTGGCTTAAAGAATCTGTTGTGTGCTCGACCTCAGACTGAAGCAATGGAGGTGAGACTCACAACACACACACACACACACACACACACACTCACAACACACACACTCACACACACACACACACTCACAACACACACACAACACACACTCACAACACACACAACACACACTCACAACACACACACACACACTCACACACAACACACACACTCACACACACTCACACACACTCACACACTCACACACACTCACAACACACACACACACTCACACACTCACACACACTCACAACACACACACACACTCACACACACACACACACACACACACTCACACACACTCACAACACACACACACACACACACACACACACACACTCACACACACTCAACACACACACACTCACACACACTCACACACACTCACAACACACACACTCACACACACACACACACACACACACACTCACACACACTCACAACACACACACACTCACACACACACACACACACACTCACACACACTCACAACACACACACACTCACACACACACACACACTCACACACACTCACACACACTCACACACACACACACACACTCACACACACTCACAACACACACACACTCACACACACACACACACACTCACACACACTCACAACACACACACACTCACACACACACACACTCACAACACACACACTCACACACACACTCACAACACACACACACACACACATCTACTACAGGTAAGTCTCATGACTGTAGTTGCACGCCGTCCGTTTCTTTTGCTGCTGTGATGTTTAACTCATAGTTTTATTTAATAAGAGGGTAATCGTTTTTTTGTGTCTGTTATTTTTTCCTTACGGAAGAATAATAACGTGGAGCACACAGTGGCTCCCGACTTCAGGCCGCCCAAGCGTGTGAGGATTTCGGTCTTGGTAAGAGCCACGATAAAACACTGGCTCGTCAAATCATCGCATCATCAATCTGTCATCGTGTTGTTGTCATAAACGTCTCCCTCGTACCTGCTCCTGACCTTTGACCTGATACGCAAATAAAGATTTATAGTAACAGATTTACTTGCCAAGATTCCAAGATGATATTATTTTTTATGGTGCTATAAACATTAAACAGTACAGTTTCATTGTTTTGATCGGTCTGCACTGGAGCGGGGTTCAAAGGTCGGTTTAATCAATCGCACTAATCAGTGTAATCGGAAGAACACTAGCAGCGACAAGGGAGACGACCAAGCATGCGTAGCTGTCAATCATCAGCATGGCATCAGAACTACGCAATCAATGTGAGTTGCATAAAAAGTGGGTGGAGCCAATGAACGAAAGACTCGTCTTACTCACCCCATGTAAAGCTCAATACTCGTGTAGAGTTTAGATCGTAGTATTTTCACCTAAAAACGATCATTCTGTCATCATTCACTCCCTCTCATGTCATTCCAAACCTGTATGAGTGTTTCTTTTGTCCCTGTAATGAAAGTCAATTGAGTCCAGTGTTGTTTTTTTGTCTATTTTCCTTGAGTTTTGAAGGTCTTCAAAGTCCTTTAGAGGTGAATAGCTAAATATTATATTTATTTAAAAAAAAAAAGTAATGTTAATAAATTGAACCTTTAATTGTAAAGTTTTTAAATCTATTTATGAATTAAATAAATTAACCCTAATGTTTAACCCTCTGGTGCTCTTCGCTCATTTTTGAGCGAAAAACAACAAAAATGTTTTTTTTTTTAGAATTTTTTTACTTCATCAGAAGGTACGAAACTTTAAGGAAATGGTATTTACGAAACAAAGTTTTTCCTTTTACCGTGTGAACACAAAATAATCATGGATCTGATTCCAAAAGGTTAAATGACACTCTCGTTCTACGCTGTCAAAAATTGGAAGTGAACGGGAGACGAATTTCATCTAGTGGAAGCTTTTGGTACTGCACCTAAAACAAAATCTTACTGAAAGTTCATTTTTCGAGATATCAAACTCAAATTTGAAACGCAACTTGTTTAGATTTATGGCTTTGATTTTCTCAGTTTTAGAGTAAAATGTGCTTTGGAAAATATGTATTTCATATAAAATTAAAAAAAATTTAAAAAAAAAAAAACAGATGTAAAATTTTATAACTTTTTCAAGTTCAACTGTTTTTTTTTTATTTTATTTTTTACTTTTTTTCACTTTAGCAATAATCTGCCAAGTGTCGATGATTTATGACAATTTAAGTTGGAAATATTATTGCTTAAAAGGTGAATAAATGGATTATAACTACTATACAAATATAATTTAATACCATAAATTCCCCTAAAAGTACAAAAAAATAAATAAAAAACATTATCAAACTAAAATATAGTACAATGATTTCATTAAAAAAATATTCTAAAACTTCTTCTAAATTATATTATATTATAACTTATTTTTAAGTTATTTATTTTTTCATAAATAGTTTTTGGCAAAACTTTGCAATAAGGTTCCATTTGTGAACTACATTAGTTAAAATGAACTAATAATAAAAAATACTTCAGTATTTATTAAGTTTAATTAATGTTAATTTCAACAGTTAATAATACATTATTAAAATAATCTGTTAATATTATTTAATGGACTATCATGAACCAGTTGTATTTTTTTCAACTAACATTAACAAAGATGAATAAAAACTGTATCGACTGTACCGCTCATTGCAAGTTATCTAGATTTCTGTGGATTGATGTAGATTTCTAGCATCTGTCCCTGCAGCTGTTCAATGACCCACATCTACTGTAAACAAAACCAAATCTATTTGTCAGTGGTGATGTCACACATGTTGCTATGGAAATACACTTGCGTACTTTGTAGCATGATGAACGCATCATAACGACTACATCATGATAAACCTGGACCTGATCTGTGATGGCAATGGAAATCTGTATTATATAGTTCCTACTGTCAAAAAAAGAACTGAATTATGTGTGTTCTAGTTGTTTTGCGCAGGTATTATTTTCAAATACATCTAAAGGCCAAAAACCCACACGACAGACTTTCACATCTCTCATCATTACACTCTCTTTCTCAGGTACTGCTGCAGTAAATGGCTTTACCTCTGTATGTGAGCGAGAGAATGATCCCGAGCCTCGGGCCTTCGGTCTGCTCATTAGATTACGCTCACATTTCTACAAAACCCAGCGCTAATGGATGGATGTTTTATTAATGCGTAGAGAGTGCGGCAAAGATTTATTCGCCAATATGCGTGTGTGTAATGTACTGCTTTCCTGTGAAAAAGTGCAACTGCAGGGTGATCTCATCGATTATATTTAGTATCCATGAGATGGAGGAACTGTAATCTGTCGACTGCCAAATCAGCGCTCGGAGCTATTGATCAGATGTTTGTTTCTCCAGTGCCACAACATATTAGCATTACAAATCGTCAAAACACGGCTCAAAATACACTGACAAAAATCTGTAAAAATAGTTTCCAAGCAGCTTCTCGGTAGAAAACGAGAAAATAACTGAATCATTGATGCAAACTTCATCAAATTCCAGCAAGTAACGCCATAAATTAAACATGAAATTTTGAAGTGCACTGCTAAAATAATGTTCTTTCTCAGGATTTTTGTCTCGTTTTCCAGGACAAACATCTAAACATTCTTAAATCAAGATCACAGAACGACTTGGTTCGCCCAAAAATGAAAATAAATAAATAAATAAATAATTACTCACCAACATTGTTTCAATCCTGTAAGACTTTTCACTCTCCAGAACATTCTCTTTCACTGCTCCCTGCTGGTGGAATGATCTCCCTACTTTCATTAGGAGAGACAGCCCTTTTCCCTTCCTACTCTAGCTTATGGTACTGAGCAATGTATGAAACTTGTATTGTGAGCACTTCCTGTGTTATTTGCCAATTCATGAAGAATCGCTTGTTTGTTTTCCTCACTTGTAAGTCGCTTTGGATAAAAGCGTCTGCTAAATGACTAAATGTAAATGTTTTTACTATTTGCTTTTGACGCGACGCTCACATCCTGTAGGCAAATGTCAGCCGTTAAGCGACTGAGCGATGCGATTATGTATAAGTATTCGTCAATGTCATATGCAAATGCATTGCCCTTGTGACATCACAAGTCGCCCAATATCAAAACGAGCTGTTTTTGCAGCTTGATTAAATAAATGTATTGTTTATGTTATTATCTTATACAGTGAAATATTATGACAACTGACTAGTGTAGACATTTTACTGGTCCTTACTAGTTAAAAAGACTTATAAAAACATGTTTTTATTTAAATCTAGTGTTTTGCACATGTTTCTTTGATGATAGTGAATGAAAGTCTGAAACAAGCGTGTGTGTGTGTGTGTTTCTCTTCAGGAGGATCCAGACGCAGAGGATGACATGACTCTTGGAGAGGTGAGGACATTTCAACACAAACCGTTGCGACTGTATTCATGAAAACGAACGGTACAGATGTACGTTTTCTTGCATCCAAATGATCCATGAGTAATTGACGCTTTGCAAAGACCCGCCCCCTTTAGTTACTGTTGCTACGTCTGACGCTCTCGCACCACACATCATGTTCTCACGCAGTGAAAAATACAACGTCGACAGACAAGACTTTAAGAGCAGGTTACTTTTGTTATGAAACAGTTGAATCAATAAATAGCGTCTAGTGTGTGTTTAATGTGTGGTGACAGATCGCTGTAGCTCCTCGTGAACCGATCATCTCTTCATACTAGTTCATTTATAGCATCAAATAAACATGAATGAACATCAGAAGGAATGTTGTTTCAAGACGTGATTCAAGTTCACCAACGTTAATCTACTAACCTCCCTGACTGGACAAAATGGCGGATTCGGGGTTACGATTGGTCAGATCGCCTGTCAATCAAATTTCCCACGAAGGGTCAGTTGGTTTTTATGGCTCAATCTGATTGAAAAGCCTTCATGGTAACACCTCAGTCGATATGATTCAGCACAGTCCGATTGGTAGGGATGGTGCAGATCTGAAATAGTCCGAAAATTAAGCATGTAAACGCTCCTAATTTGGATTCAACACCCAATACTTTGCAAACATGCAGTGCCATGATGCGTATATGTTTACCTTTTTATAAGATCTGTTTATATACGTTTTACTTCTTGCAAATGTGTGAATGTTTTACGAACTGGTCAGTGGAGACTGAATATTTACTGCATGTTTTCTTAAAGAAAGCTCTTGTGACGTATCTGTCCGCTTACTTTTTAGATATGTCAATGAATGAATGTTAATGAAATAATGTTATCAAGGAACAAACAACAATTTACTCCAGCGATATTATCACGTTTTTCAGTTGTTAATGCAGAAACTTTTGTTTGAAGTGCATGTAATGCACGTTAACGAATATGTGAATCAGATTGCGAAGTTTGAGGTATAAATGGGACTGAAATCGGATTGGATTCATTCAGAATCGATGAAAATAAGTGTTTGCAAACATAAAGAATCTGTAGATGCAGAGCAGTTTTCATATTAAGTGTATGATAATTATGTTTTAGGTGTTTTATAACTTTTTCACATTTTCACAATTTCAGAAGTGTAAGTTGTCTGTAGATTTTTGCATTACCATTTAATCCAATAGAAAACAAAATCCACAACTAGTTAATCGTTAACTAGTGTTAACTAATTTTTTTGTAATTTAATAGTAATATAATAACACATAATATAAAGTACATTAATTTTTAATTACTTTTTTTGTGCTAAATTTCCAATCTAAATAATGAGGAAAAATTAAAATAGTCCAAAGCAACATAAAGAAATTGACAAAAAAAATATGGTAACACTTTACAATATGGTTTATTTATTAACTAACAATCATCAATATTTCTACAGCATTTACTCATCTTAGTTAACGTTAATCTCAGCATTTACTAGATCAAAAGTTGTATGTTAACATTAGTTGATCTAACATGAACATTTATGAACTAATATATGATTTTTATTTTTTATTAACTAACATGAACTAACAATGAGCAATATTTTTGACAGCATTTATTTACCGTTGTGTTAGTTAATGCTTTAATTGATGTTGACAAAACCTTATTTTAAAGTGCTACCAGAAATATAAAATGGATGACCAAAAATAAAAGTACAAGTAAATTAAATGTCTCTGGCTCTGAATGCAGATTGAGGAGTGGGAGGAGCAACAGCTTGACGAGCAGGTGAACTTCAACAACTGCAAGATTGACCCCGCCCCCTTCCAGCTGGTGGAACGCACTTCACTGCACAAGGTCAGACTGCGTGTGAGAGTGAGACGCTGCACACTCGTGTGTGTGTGTGTGTGTGTGTGTGTGTGTGTGTGTGTGTGTGTGTGTGTGTGTGTGTGTGTGTGTGTGTGTGTGTGTGTGTGTGTGTGTGTGTGTGTGTGTGTGTGTGTATACGTTCAGGATCTATATGAACATAAGCTGACGTTTTTAATAAAGGGTTTTGCGCATGCACAAATGCTGACACTGGATTTATCGTCTGTATTTGCAAACTCACTTGTGGCAAGAGCAGAGAAGTGTTTTATTAAGACTCACTCTGCAGTGGCGCACACACACACACACACACACACGCATCATTCTCTTCTGCCTGCAGCGGTGAATGTTCTTAATGTCGTCCATTCATTCTCATATACACCTACACATTTCCACACTTGCATGCACAGTGTCCTTTATCTCTCTCCATTAACACACACATTTAGAGGTTTATATGTTTTATGTGCATTGTGTTGTTTCATTTCAGTTTACATGTTTTGTGTGCATGGTGCTTGACATTTTGGTAACATTTCAAGTAGAATTTGAATTTTGTTTTAAATTTAGTAAGTTCAGTGAATTTACATGTTTTTTTTTGCTCATTTTGCCCCTTCATATTTGAGTTAACGTGTGTTGTGTGCATGGTGCATGACTCTTTTTGGTTACAATTCAACTGGAAAACTTACTAAATTTAAAACTTAATTTCATTGGTCAGATTTTAGTTTTAAATTAAGTTTTCTAGAAAATGTAGTAAGTTTTCCTCTTAAAATATTACCCTTAAAATATTAATAATACACTTAAAATATTACGTGTAATGCACACAAAATATGTAAATTCACTGGAAAACTTACTAAACTTAAAATTCTAACCACTTACATTCAGTAAGTTTTCCTGTGAAATCACGTTTTGTGTGCATAGTGCACGGCACTTTGGGTAACAATTCAAGTGGAAAACTTACTAAGTTTAATGTTAAATTCTGACCCCACAATTAAGTTTTAAATTTAGTAAGTTTTACAGTAAATTTACTTGTTTTGTGTGCATGGTGCATGACACTTTGGGTAGCATTTCAAGTGGAAAACTTACTAAATTTGATCAAAAGTAAGTTTTAAGTTTAGTAAGTTATCCTGTAAATTTTAGGGTGAATTCATGTTTATGCTTTTTTTTTTTTTTTTTTTTTGCTTCATATTTGAATTTACACGTTTTGAGTCCACAGTGGTTGACATCTTGGTAACATTTCAAGTGGAAAACCTAAATTTTTGGTTAGAATTGTGTCGTAAATTCACTGCACAACTTACTAAATTTAAATGTTTTTGTGTATTTTGCCGCTTCATATTTGAGTTAATATATGTTGTGTGCATGGTGCATGACACTTTTTGGTAACATTTCAAGGGGAAAACTTACTAAATCTAAAACTTAATTGTGTGGTTAGAATTTAGATTTAAATTAAGTTTTCTAGTAAATGTTGCAAGTTTTCCACTTGAAATATTACCCAAAGTGTTATGCACACAAAACATGTAAATTCACAGGAAAACTTACTAAATTTGTGGCCAGAATTTAGTTTTAAGTTTAGTAAGTTTTCCTATAAATTTACGAAGTTTTCCTGAAAATGCACACAAAACATGTGAATTCAGTCGTTTCATATTTGAATTTACATGTTTTGTGTGCATAGTGCTAGACACTTTGGGTAACAATTCAAGTGGAAAACTGACTAAACTTGAAGCTTAATTCTGTGGTTAGAGTTTAGTTTTAAATTTAGTAAGTTTCCAGTCAATTTTATTATTTTTTAGTGAATTTACATATTTTGTGTGCATGGTGCATGACACTTTGGGTAGCATTTCAAGTGGAAAACTTGCTAAATTTGATCAAAAGTAAGTTTTAAGTTGAGTAAGTTATCCTGTTAATTTTAGGGTGAATTCATGTTTATGCTTTTTTTTCCTTTTTTTTTTTTTTTTTTTTGCTTCGCTTCATATTTGAATTTACACGTTTTGAGTCCACAGTGCTTGACATCTTGGTACCATTTCAAGTGGAAAACCTAAATTTTTGGTTAGAATTGTGTCGTAAATTCTCTGAACAACTTACTAAATTTAAATGTTTTTGTGTATTTTGCCGCTTCATATTTGAGTTAATATATGTTGTGTGCATGGTGCATGACACTTTTTGGTAACATTTCAAGGGGAAAATTTACTAAATATAAAACTTAATTGTGTGGTTAGAATTTAGATTTAAATTAAGTTTTCTAGTAAATGTAGTAAGTTTTCCACTTGAAATATTACCCAAAGTGTTATGCACACAAAACATGTAAATTCACTGGAAAACTTACTAAATTTGTGGCCAGAATTTAGTTTTAAGTTTAGTAAGTTTTCCTATAAATTTATGAAGTTTTCCTGAAAATGCACACAAAACATGTGAATTCAGTCATTTCATATTTGAATTTACATGTTTTGTGTGCATAGTGCTTGACACTTTGGGTAGCAATTCAAGTGGAAAACTTACTAAACTTGAAGCTTAATTCTGTGGTTAGAGTTTAGTTTTAAATTTAGTAAGTTTCCAGTCAATTTTATAGTTTTTTAGTGAATTTACATATTTTGTGTGCATGGTGCATGACACTTTGGGTAACATTTCTGTTGGAAAACTTCCTAAATGTAAGGTTACAGTATAGTTTTAAATTTAGAAAGTTTTCCAGTGAATTTACGTGTTTTGTGAGCATAATGCATGACACTTTGGGTAAATCCCACTTTGGGATTTTTTTAATTCTTCATCATGAACCAAGCCGAGTACTAATCATTTTAAAATTTTAAGTGGAAAACTTACTAAATTTGTGGTTAGAATTTAGTTATCAATTGCAATGTTACCTAAAGTGTCATGCACCAAAAAAAGTTTTTCATGAAAGCACTATCATTTATATACATATAATACTTAAATACTATTTTACTTATTTATTTTTTTGCTTGTTCATTCTATTCACATTTTTTTCTTCCTCATGGCAAATTTGCTGCAGTGTTGCCAGAAGTTTTTGTTTTTAATTTCACATGCAAGTTAACTATGCATTGCAAAAATTTGTAGAAAGAAATTTGTAGCAAACCTTTTTATTTAAAATTATTTTGTTGTGCTGATTTTGCCAGGTAACATACTCCCCAGACTGTCCAGTCACATGACCTAATTTATATTCATTTACATTTATTCACTTAGAAGACGCTGTCATCGGAAGCAGCTTACAAATGAGGAACATAGCAATCTGTTCATTACAGTGCCAGTGATATTCATAGTACATAATGCCAGGTTTATTAGAAAGCAAGATTAGGAAACAGGCCAGAGCAGTGGTGAAATGCAGAAAAGATTTTTTTAATTCTTCATTCATGAACCAAGCCGAGTACTAATCATTAATTTTTGTCCTAAGCAGATTTGCTTTTAATCTTTTAGTATTAATAAGTGATGCATTTCAGGCAACATCACTGAAATATCAGCCATTTAACTTCATGTTATGACTATAAACTGTATAAGATGCTCAATATAATTTCATGAGTTAATATTGTTAATAGCGTATTGATTTCTCTACAGAAATGCAGTTCAATCTTCTTAGTGATTTTTGAGATTGATTTTTCTTTCTGTTTAATTCGAGACAAGCGTGCTTTTTGTTTGACTTATTGTGCCTCGTAGTTAAAAAATAACTGGTGCTACAGTACAGTGAAGGATTGTTATCTGACAATGTGCCTTTAATTCTAAGAGCTAAAAGTGTTTGGGTTTCATCCCTGTGGTTTAGAGGATATTAAACTCATTTATTTTAAAAGACCAAAATTTAAAAAAAAGAATCATGTTTTCATGATGAACCTCTTTGTCTCTGACAGACTCACACCATCTTCTCTCTGTTGGGTCTGGATCACGCTTACGTCACCAGTATCGGACGACTTATTGGAGTTGTTTCGCTGAGAGAGGTGAGAGTTCAGAAGTCATAAAAAAACACATCTATGTTATAATCTCTTCTGCTCACCAAGGCTGCATTTAATTGATCCACAATACAATAAAAACAGTTATATTGTAAAATATTATTGCAATTTAAAATATATATTTTCTAATGAATATATATATATATATATATATATATATATGTGTGTGTGTGTGTGTGTATATATGTATTTATATATATGTATGTATATTATATGTATATATATATACATATAAAAAGTGTAATCATTACTCCAGTCTTCAGTGTCACATGATCCTTCAGAAATCATTCTAATATGATGATTTGATGATCAAGAAACATTTATGATTATTATCAGTGTTGAAAACAGTTTCATATTTTAGGGGGAAACTGTGATACATTTTACTTTTCAGGATTCTTTGATGAAAAGAACAGAATTTAATTGAAATAGAATCTTTTGTAACATTATAAATGTCTTTACTGTCACTTTTGATCAGTTTAATGTGTCCTTCCCAGAGCGATGGAATAAATAACATCATGTGCACGATTTAGTAAAACGAGAGAGCGAACTATTATATTGTGTGCATGATTTTCTTAAAACGAGGGAACGACATATTCGTAATTGATGGAAACGAATTGTTAATTTGTGGCCACGATATACTTTTTTTTTTTTTTTGTCCGTATGTCATATGCGGGGCTCTGCAATTATATAAATAACACGGCTGAGTAAATGTATGACACTTTTGCACAGTCGTTAACCAGCTCTCGTTTGTGTCGTAGCTGCGTAAAGCCATCGAGGGCTCCATGACGGTGAAGGGCGTGAAAGTGCGCCCCCCGCTGGCCAGCTTCAGAGACAGCGGGACGAGCGGCACGAGCAGTGAAAGCGAAGCCACTGAACTCCACAAACTGTGGGACCGTCACACCAGCCTCACGCTGCCCAGAGAACACCAACCAAACACCTCCGACTCCGACGACAAGTCCCAGTGACCGCACGGAAACTATTTATAGAGACGCATCCAAAAAAGGCTGGATTCTCCGCTCGCTTTCAGGTCTTCCTGTCTTTGCTTCCTACACTAGTTTTGGAGAATCAGGGACCAAACAGACACTGCGTGTGCTCGTGTGTGTGTTTATATGTGTGTTTGTGAGACTGATCGATGTTACCTTTCAGACACTTTTTTAAAAATGTGATAACACTTTACAATGAGGTTTCATTTGTTAACATTAGTCAACTAACGACAGCAGTTTATTTCCACAGCATTTATTACATTTATTGCAAATGAACCCTTATTATAAAGTGTTAGCAAAAAATGTGATATCAAGAACTGTTTGGACGCGTCATCTCTGGTTTTTCATGTCTGTGGGCATTAAATTCTCCTCTATATAAAGAGCGGATGTGAGCGGTGTGGGCGGCAGAGAGAAGAGAGTGATGGAGAGAATGAGACGGAGTGGGAGTGATTTCTTTTCCCTTTTTGAAAACTCTTTTTTTTTCCCGTTGGCCTTTGTTCCTCTTCAAAAGGAGATTTAGTTGCCGTTTCAAGCCAAAGTGTTCGTGTGTTATCCAGTCAAACAGCAAAACTCGCCAACGCAGAATCAACTCATTAGGTTTGATGTAAGAATGCGCACTTTTTATGGGTTTCTGTGCTGAAAATGACGTTTCCCGCACACTAACGTGCCTTTTTGAAAGATTTGGCGCCATTTATTCTTTTGCACTATAAAATCAGTCACAGTCAAAGCACAACCGTAACGTTTGAACTGACAGTTTGTTCATAATTTGCATGAATAACGGCGAGAGTTTGTTGTGTGAGAACTTAATTTTTGCTTTGCAATAACCACTCATCTTTGATTTTTTTTTCTTTTTTTCTCCTTCCCGCTGTTTTCCGTTGATCCAGGAGAACGGTTTAGCACTTAAAGCCGCAGGAACCCATGTGATTTGTGTTTTTGCGATAGATGAGATCACATCTTCCACACTCTCTCTCTTTCTTTCTTTCTTTCTTTCTTTTTAAAAACATCTATGACTGATGGTGAATTTCACAAAACCTGTCCAGATCATGTCCAGCTCACGTTTAAAACCAATGTTTTGGGCAATTACCGTTAAGATTTGATTTTTGCATTGTGAGATCTGAATTTTTATTACAAAATGTTTTTATGTTTGTTTTGTATTTTTTTGTAATTCTCAATGATGATTTTCATTTATATTCTCATTACCTAGAAATAAGTATTTATACACTACGGTTGCATTTGTACTTTCCTTTTTCTTGTTTGTTTTTTGTTTTTTTAAATGACACATCATCACTGATGACAATACAGTGAAAGTACATCAAAAAATAATACTTACACACTTTTCGTAATGAGAATTTAAGAGGAAAACACCATCGCTAGCTAAGAGAAACACACAAAAAAGTAGCAAAGTACAGTAAAAATAAATACGTTTATCTGTAATGAGACTTTAAATGAAAATCATTGAGAATTATAAAAAAAAAATACAAAAAAATGCATCAAAAATATTCAGAATCAAAATCATTGAGAATAATTAAAATACAACTAAAATTAAGTAAGTCAATATGAATTTGAATGCAAAAAAATCTTAATGGTCCTTAAAGTGGGATGCATTTTATTTACACTAAATATTATATATTTAAATCCTTTATATATAATGCATTATAAAAGTATTTTTAATGCATTAATTGTCTTGTAACCACAGTTCTAATGCTTATTTATTCATCGAACACACCTTTAGAAAGTATTATGCATTAAAACACTTGACGAACAACCAATTTCAGATGTTACAGAGATTCTGCCAATATTATAATGCATTTTAACTTTGATTACATACATATCAAAGTATAAAATATACTTTTATAATGCATAAGGTTTCTCTATTATTATGGATGTTCTTGACGGGTTTTGTCAGATTCACCTGTATTTCTACGAACAACAGCCGAATGGAACAAAAAGTGAAATGTGCGAGTATTTTATTCACTGTCGTAAATATTTGTGTCATTTCATTAGCTGATCGTTTTAATTTGATCCGAACTGGATTTATTTAATTCTGATTCTTAACCGACAGATTCGACCAATAAGCTTTAATCTGTTCGCCGGTGGAGGAGGGGCTTATTTTTGTGTTGATTCATGTAGATTTACAGATTTTAATATATTTATAATATCATGTTAACTTAAATATTTTCTTCTTTTTGCCATTTATTCTTTTGTTTTGTCATTTTGCCTCCTGCTGTGTGACACAAAGCTGCAAAATTCAGACTCTTTTGAAGGATATATAATGGTTGGACTGAACTTTGTGGATTGTTTTGTGTTTATGGACTCTACAAAATGGTGCCAGTATCATCTCTGAAATGACTTTTATCTAGTACTGTCAGAAACACTCCTTAAAGTCCATAAGTGGCTTGTTTTTCCTCCTGAATATGGACCAAAAGAGCAAATCATGATCGCTTCTGTTTTTATTTCATGCGTTTTCATTTCATGTATTAGAATATGTTGTTCTGAGAATCATATTTATTAACAATCGTTCATGTGATCAACAAAGTAGATCGTGATTTTATTTTTGATATTATTGTCGTTATTTTCAGTAATTGGAAGATAATGTATTTGTGCAATAACATTTTTTTTTTCTTCATTAGTAACCAGAATTAATGACTTTGTGGGGAGATAACCATATTTTTGTAAAGAAAAAGAGCTGAGCTGTATGTCCGAACGGTATTGATGGTGTTTTTACGCTGCGAAAAATGTTTTTCTTGTCTAGTTTTCCAGCACAAATGTCTAAACGTTATTAATTCAAGATACATTTACTGGAGAAGAGAAATGACTTAAAATATTAAGAGTTTGTGGAGGTCAATAAACTTCAAAAGGAAAACAAGTTTATTTTTCAGATATTTTGATCCATTTTTTTTAGTAAACAAGTCTTAATATCTTAAATCATTTTGCTTCTTCAGTAAAAGTATCTTGATTTAAGAATGTTTGGATGTTTGTACTGGAAAACGAGACAAAAACGTTTTTTTTGCAGCTCTAGAAACTCTGCGAGGGCCAAAAACGTTTCATTTGCAACACAAAAAAACAGTGTTAGTCCCAAAACTTGTAAGAAATATCAACACTCACATTCAGTTTACAGTGTAAATCTTCTCCCGGCCCGTTCTCAGAGTTTCATCAGTTAGCGAGCGTTGAAACGACAACGACGGCAAAACTTCTGCTGTGTTTCAGAGAGAGGAAAACAAGCTCAGCAATAGAACAAAAAGATTTTGTACATCAGGGATAAATAAAGAGATTTTAACATTCGGACTGGTGTGAATTTTCCACATTTTTCCACTCTCTCTGTCCTCTGTGTTTCCAGATGAACAGTATGTGCTCCTGCACTCTGATTGGTTGTTTCATCAATCATGTGATTGGCTGTGGCTCTGTTAAGTAGGTTATGAAGCCCCCGAGTGAGTTTCAGGTGAGGGACGCGTTCGCTCAGAGGAATATCCCATCTGTCATAAAAGAGCAAAAACTCTCAATATCATCAGAAACATCTCCTTAAGTGATTAGCAATGTGTCATTAACCCTTTAGCTTTAACCTGCTTGATTATGATTTCACTTTTTTAACTTTAGTTAGTGTGTAATGTTGCTGTTTGATCAGAAACAACATCTGCAAAGTTACGACACTCAAAGTTCAGTGTAAAGAGAGATATTTTCTTTTACAGAAATCACTGTTTAAGGACTACAACGAGCTTCTTCCTGGGTTAGTGATGTCACAAAATCTAAAATTTACATAAATCCCGCCCCCGAGAACACAAAACAAAGGGGGCGGAGTCATGTTGTGCTGCTTTAGAGAAGAGGAAGAGTTGTTGTAGTCGAGTGTTGTTGATGCCGTCATTTTACGCCGGACTGCTTCACAAACGAGGGTCAATTCAAGGAAAAAAGACGAACATGACGACACATGCTAGTGATGAGTTGATCAACTCCACAGCAACTACATCAATTTATCCACTAACCGTTCAGAAACGTCTAAAAGTTGAATTTCTTCCTGAGTCTCTCCATCAGTGTCGACTCCGGTTTGAACAATGTAAGGATGAACACTTTCCTCATTTTGTCTGCGTGAGATTCTCCAGCTTTGTTGTTGTTGAGCTGTTGAAGCTCTGCCCTCTTCTGGAAAAAAAAATTGCTTAGGCAAAATATCTGTAAATACATTAAATTCAGATTTTTACTGTTTTAAGCATAACCTCACTTCTTTTTGATATAGTGTTCATATTAAGAAATTTTGCCTTGGTGATCCAAAATCACATCTTTTCCCTCTATAGTCTCCTCCATTATAATCTTCTACATGAGAGTCAGACTTTATTGGCATTTAAAGAGTTTATAGGATTGAAATACAGAAAATAAATTGGAATGGAAAAAAACAAAACAAAAAGAATAAATCAAGCTATACAAAATGAATATATATCTGACGTGGCTGATTAACATAAAACCTCACATAGGAAAAGATGATTTATGACTGCTTTATCATATTAGAAAACGAATGATTTTTGAATGGTCTAAATGTTGATTTTCCATTCACAAACATACTATATATGAGATTCACTCTGAAAAAATGTGTGTAGAAACGATCTTTATTCAGAAATTGTTAGTAATTTCACACATAATTACAAAGAAATGGAATTAAACGTGAAATTCTGAAGTAGAAAAAACTAAATGGTGTTTTCTTGTAAAATACTCCAATAATCATTGAAAAATATTTTTTTCCAAGATGTATTTCATACCTGTTACACAAAACAAAGCATCGGAGAAGAAACTCTGAAGTTTGTGTGGTTCCATCCACACAAGAGTTCAGGTTTATTATGTGCAAACCAAATGTTTCTGGTGTCAACTAAATATAGAGAAATATGTAAATATACAGTGAAGTTGCAAATAATTCTCCTCAGATGAACATCATCTTCTGTTTTATGATCATCTTTATTTCTCAATAAGCTCTGCTCTCACCGGTTACTGAAACACTGTTACAATGCCAGTCGAAACATTCCTCGTGTATGAGAAGAAATCAAAGTGTCACTCTTGTCAGGTTCTAAATGGAACTCTAGGGTTCTTGACTCAGTTTAAAGAACTCTTTCAATACCAAATAAATGCTACAGAAGGAGAAGCATAATACTTTTTTCTAGTGATAAAATATGTTGTCTAATTCGTACAATTTAATTAAAATTTAAAAAAAATTAAAACTAAATCCATAAAATGATCCCAAAGCTTCCGTATATGAAGTGCCTGACAGAACCTGAGATTTACACGTCCTCCCTGACCTTTGAGTTTGAGTCTGTGCTGTAGAACACGCTTGGTTTGACTGCGAGATCACAGAAGGTCAGAGGTCAAAGGAAGACAGGGGTCACGGATCCGTCCGATGCTGATGAGCAACATCCTCTCTGCGGTCAGCTTACTCTTCACAGACAGAGGGTCCATGTCTGCTGGCAGCACAGACTTATGGGTAAACTTGCCCGCAACACTCCCATCTGCTCCGATCTGAAGCCAAGGACAGAAAAGACAGTCTGGTTCACATATCTGGGGTCGGTAAGATGTTTAAATGTTTAAGAAAGAGTCTCTTCTGCTCACCAAAGCTGCATTTATTTGATTTAAAATACATTAAAAATTGTGAAATATTATTGCAATTTAAAACAGCTGTTTTCTATGTGAATATATGTTAAACTGTAATTTATATCCTGTGATCAAAGTTGTATTTTCAGCATCATTACTCCAGACTTCACTGTCACATGATCCTTCAGAAATCATTCTGATATGAAACATTTATGATTATGATCAACATTGAAGAAATTGTGATACATTTTATTTTTCAGGATTCTTTGATGAAAAGCTAGTTTAAATGAATTTGTTAGTTATTAAAAGAAAATGACTTATAGTTTAAATTAATATTAAATGCAATTAGTTGAACTTAAGAATTTTTAAGTAGGACTTCTTTAATTTTGAATTTCTGTTGTCTTGTACTGATGAATGTACTGACAAATATTTATGGTGAACTAAAAAAATGCTTTAATGTAACTTTTTTTAAATACATTTTTTATCACCAAATTGTAATGACGTTGCAATTTATTACATACAAAGCATTAACTTGAAATGTAATACAGAACTACAGTTACAATTACAATCAAGTACTTTGTATTTTAGTACATTAGTCAAAACATCAAAATAAGTGCTATAAAGCACGACAAAAGTTATTTAACCGTAAGAATTTAAAATGGACTTTAAAAGACTTAATTTGACATTATTACAAAGTTAAGTTCTTAAAAGTGTACTTAAGTGAAACAGCAAGAGTACTCTCTTTAAGTGCACTTAAGTGGCATTTTGTTTTATAAATATTATGTTATAAATATCTGCAGTTTTATTAAAAAAAATATACTTTTAAGATTTGAAGTGCACTACTATTAAGCTCACTTTTTTAAGACAAGGGCTGAGTATTACACACACCTTCTCCGCATGAATAACCACACTCTGATTATACGCCACCACAACCACTTCATGAGGCTCGAACCCGCTGACATCTGCAGACAGGAAGTAACTGTTCCCCATCGCCCTGACCACGCCGGAGCCGCGAGCTGAAATAGAGACGCTGATGAGTATTCTCACAAAAGCACTGGGATAAAAGTTTATAGTTCTGGTATAAACACTGATGTTTATAGTAGAGTTTACAAGTGACATAAAAATGCATTTGTCATTGAATCATTCATTCAATTCGTTCAAAATGCTGGTTCATCAGTGAGTCATTCATCCAAAAAAAATATTTCAAATTACATAATTGTGTTTTTAAATGGACTGCAGCAATTAAAATTTATTTAGAAGCTCTGGAAAATTATGTTATTCACGTTACATATATGTTATGCAATTCAGATCATAATAAAAAAATAAAAAAATAAATATTTGAACAACACAGTAGATGTAATTAGAATCAAATATGATACTACAAATATTATACTGCAAATACATGTGCTTTAGTATGTTAGTCAACATATCAAAATAAGTCTTTCTTTAAAGCACGACAATATTTAGTTAAACGTAAAACTTTTCATTTGACATTACAAAGAGTGCTTTTTAAGTGTATTTAAGTGTATTTAAGTGTGCAAAGAAACAGTCATGAAAGTGTGCTCGCTTTAAGTGTACTTAAGTGTGCAAAGAAAGTGTGCTCGCTTTAAGTGTACTTAAGTGTGCTAGGAGTCATCAAAAGTGTGCTCACTTAAAGTGCACTCAAGTGTGCTAAGAAACAATTGTGAAAGTGTACTTGCTTTAAGTACACTTAAATGAGCTAAGAAACAGTCATCAAAAACGCACTCGCTTTAAGTGTACTAAGAAACAGTCATCGGAAGTGTACTCACTTTAAATGCACTTAAGTGTGCTAAGAAACAATTGTGAAAGTATACTTGCTTTAAGTGCACTTAAGTGTACTAAGAAACAGTCATGAAAGTGCACATATTTAAGTGCACTTAAGTGTGCTAAGAAACAGTCATGAAAGTGAACTTAAGTGTACTAAGAAACAGCCATGAAAGTGCACACGCTTTAAGTGCACTTAAGTGTGCTAAGAAACAGACATGAAAGTGCACACGCTTTAAGTGCACTTAAGTGTGCTAAGAAACAGTCATGAAAGTGAACTTAAGTGTGCTAAGAAACAGCCATGAAAGTGCACACGCTTTAAGTGCACTTAAGTGTGCTAAGAAACAGACATGAAAGTGCACATGCTTTAAGTGCACTTAAGTGTGCTAAGAAACAGACATGAAAGTGCACACGCTTAAAGTGCACTTAAGTGTGCTAAGAAACAGTCATGAAAGTGAACTTAAGTGTGCTAAGAAACAGCCATGAAAGTGTACTCGCTTTGAGTGCACTTAAGTGTGCTAAAGAAGCAGTCGTGAAAGTGTACTTGCCTTGTGTATGGCCTTTTACTTAATTAATGCTATATTTGCAAGTACAGTTTTTTTTTTAAATGATACTTTTGAAGTAAATAAGAGATTAGATTTAAAACACAAAAGTTTGTTCAAGTTTGTAAAACTCAAAACTAGTTTCAAGTGTTCACAGGTGTTTTGCCCATATTTTGAATTATGCATCGCATTGTTTTGTGTTTTATGGTTAAAAAATGTCTGTAAACTTCACAGATAATGTCCTGGCAGAGAACTACCAGTACCTTTTCCATTTTTTTCAGGTCTTTTTCTTACAGAGCACAGTATAATTCTGAGGTCTCCCAGCAGCTGTACATCAGTGTTTCACACCGTGTTTCTGGTTAGGTCGGGCTCTGAGTGCTGATTAATGCTCTCTAGGGTGTTTTGTTACTCTCTCCACTCCGAGCCCATAGAAAAGAACATTGAAAAGAAGCAAATCAAATCTTTTTAATATCTCAGTTGTCTCTCCTAGAATGAGAGCTCAAGTCTCATAATAGAAAAACTCTTAACGATTCTCCGAGAATAAATGAACTGAGATCAGTTTACCTGCATGCTCTCTAGTTCCAATGCTTTTCTATTGCCAGGCGAACTATACATTATGCATTAAAAATGGGTTCTCCTCACTTACACTGTATGTCATCTCCGAGGATCCAGCTGTCCTGGTTTCCTCCTTGGGTGGTCTGGTACTCTTGGTCCCCATGGTAACCTTCAAAAGACTCTTGGTCTCCTTGGTAACCTAAAAAAACACTTGTTTACCTTGGTAACCAATAAAACATCACTGTGGTAACCTGTTAAACAGTTGATTACCTTGATAACCTCCAAAGGATTCACCCCATGATGACTCATCCCGTGCATCACCATGGCAACGGCTGAAGGACTCGGGTTCGAACCTGTTTGTAACGGAGCTGATGGATGTTTCTTCTCCAAACTGACTGTGAAGTCTCGGGTGGAGGGAGTCGGGGTTGAAGGACCTGACGGTGCTCGTGCTGTAACGTGACGAGCGCTGGAACGACGAGGCTGAAGAAGCGCTCAGAGAAGCCATGGGATCACAGGCAGAGGAGGGAAGCGGCGGCTCTGCCGTGAGCGGGTCTTATATAGAGGGCAGAAGCAGTGCATTGTGGGTCAACTGGAGACCCTGACCACTCCTTAAAAGGCCTTGGCTCTGGAATCCACTCCTGGAATAACGGTCAATGAGATAAGACATGGAAAACTTCTCCAAATGAGCGGGAGACAGTGTTATCTGAAAGACCCGCAGAATCCCACTGATCGAAAAACTAATAACGAAACAACAAAACAAACAAAAAAAAAATTACATTTTAAAAACTGTAAAGTGTATTTTTGTCAATTGCAAGTAAACCCAGTCAGGGTCAAGTGAGATCAATCAATAAATTCAAATTATAAATTTGTAAGTACAACACAAGTTTCTGTTCATCAATGACAAGTAAATCTTATCAGTGTCAAGACAAATAAACAGAGTCTTGTGTTTAACCCTTTCATACATGAATTATGACATCAGTCAAGATTTTTTTCCTATGTGTATTTATTGCTCTTAGTGGATGAAAAACAAGATCTAAACTTTTTTTTTTGTTACACATATTTTACAAAAAGATTTTCAGATGTCCACTTAAGCAGACAGTATGCATTTTTAGTTTAAACATACACAGTATTGCAGTTATTACTGTATTATATTTAACAAACCCATGAATACATTATTCAAAATCATGTGAAAACTATCAAATATATTTAAAATATATAATACAGCTTCAATTATTGCAAACGCAATTGAGTTTGTTCCTGTTTGACAAGCAGAAGAAGAACTTCATACTTCAACTTCAAGTTTAAAGTTGCGTGTCTTTGATATAGAACACGAGGATGTGATTCCATCAAAGATCTGGTGAAGGTACAACTCTGTGGAAACCCAACTCCAGAGTACATCAATTTACCCTTATTAGCAGACAGTTCTGATTATGTTCAAAATGAACAAATTTCTACTAAAGCTCTCCTCTCTATGAAAACTTCAGACTGAAATCTACATTAATCTACTGATCTTTTTAGATTGTGGAAAAACTAGCGATCAGATGTTTTCAATCTCATCTCTGTTGGGAGTAACACATTACAAGTAACATGCATTACATAACCAGGTTAATTTTATTGATGTAACAAGTAACGCATTACAAGTAATGTGCATTATGTAATCAGATTACGTTTTGATGTTATGAGCAATGCATTACAAGTAACATGCATTACATAACCAGGTTACTTTTTTGATGTAACGAGTAAAGTAACGCATTACAAGTAATGCGCATTATGTAATAAGATTACATTTTGATGTAACAAGTAACACATTACAAGTAACATGCATTACATAACCAGGTTACTTTTTTGATGTAACGAGTAAAGTAACGCATTACAAGTAATGTGCATTATGTAATCAGATTACATTTTTATGTAACAAGTAAAGCATTACAAGTAACATACATTACGTAATCAGGTTAGTTTTTTGATGTAACAAGTAAAGTAACGCATTACAAGAAATGTGCATTATGTAATCAGATTACATTTTGATGTAACAAGTAAAGCATTACAAGTAACATACATTGCATAATCGGGTTACTTTTTTGATGTAACGAGTAAAGTAACATCACAAGTAACATGCATTACATAATCAGATTACATTTTGATGTAACAAGTACAGTAATGCATTACAAGAAATATGCATTATGTAATCAGATTACTTTTTTGATGCAACAAGTAAAGTAATGCGTTACAAGCAACATGCATTATGGAATCAGTAAAGTAACACATTATAAGTAACATGCATTACATAATCAGATTACGTTTTGATGTAAAGAGTAATGCATTACAAGTAACGTATTACTTCATCAGATTACTTTGTGATGTAACGAGTAAAGCCACGCATAAAAAGTAACGCATTACATAATCAGGATACTTTTTGATGTTACTAGTACAGTAACATTACCTGATGTTACAACATATTTTTTTTCCTGCAAGAGTCGGATTGATAAAGCAACTTGCCATTTCTGATAGGCTGTTGGCCATCTTGGTTTGGAGGGAAAAAATTACAACGGCTTGTCACTTGGTGGCAGTGTATAGAATGATGTATTAGTGTCCACTCTAGTAGTTGAATTGCAATGGTGCAATCAAAACCCATGCATTCACAAGAAATGGCTTTTTGAATAGCTGTCCCCTGTAGTGACCTCTATGCATAACAATATATCGTTTCACAATATATCCTAATACAAAATTTCAACGATGTGTATTGTGGATAGTGAAAATCTGTATTGTGTATAGTTCACCCAAAATGGGAAAAAATTCAAGTTTACAGAGTTTTAGTGTCAGTACTACATTAAACTACTATATATAATGTTGAATATAATGTATAATAATGGTCCTGATAATGCCAAATGTAAAAAGTGGCATTATTTTAAATAATATCATATATTGAGTTTTTGAATCGTGACATAAGGGTATCGTTACCCCCCCCCCCCCCCTAGTGAAAGAAATAAAGTCAATTAAACCCAGTCAGTGTCATGTTGGAGCTAAATAAATGAATAGAACTGTAGACAAATCGATGTCTACAGACATGACATTGCTTTATCATTCTTTGAGCATGTCAATAAAACTAAAATCTGATAAAAACTATTATCTCTTAAGGCCATCACACCAAGGACGACAACTATGATGATACAGATACAGTTCTAAAAATCAATCTAAATCTAAAAGAATAGCAAAGTCCACACAACTATAACGATAACGGCACAGAGACACGAGCATTCGAGAGTTCGAGCATTTAAGGCGGCAGAAGATATAACTTCAGCGCATACTTATAATGAACAGACTATAGTTGTAACGATCGTCAGTTGAAGTGCCCGCTTTATACACTAGAGGGCACCATTCACTCACTCACACCTGCGCACTACATTTCCCAGAAGCCCTGAACCCTGTGACTGATCACCCCAGCCAGCTGTAGCCTATTATCTGGACTATTTAAGCTCCACACACACTCACACACAATTGCGAAGTCTTGAAATTTCCTTGCATTTTCAGTTCTGAGCGATTATCCATGTCTTGTTTTTCCTGGTTATTACTCTGTCTGTTTACCATTCATGATTGTTTCTCTGCCTGTCTTTTGGATTATTGCTTGTTATACTGGACTATGATTAGTGGTGGGCAGAGCGAGGCTTCATGAAACACTGAAACAGTTGAAGCAAATGTGCCGTATTGTGTCGAGGCTTCGAAACTATACCGACACCCGTCTCCACGGTGACACCTAGTGGTCAATTGCACATGTTATCTGAAACAACTTTGACAACAAGCCCTATAAAAAAATAAAAATGTTGTGTTTTTGTTAATGTGGTGAGTTTTTAATATCCTCACTATATAACTATAATATATAATAATGATAACTAGGTTATTTTGGTCATGAAAATGAAAATTAATAAAACACATCAATCCACAATGGTCTCATTTTTGTTTTTTTTACAGATTTTTTTTTATAAATGTCACTATATCGTAAACACTATCTCAAAATCTTTCTCCTCCCACAAAAACCCACGAGGTGAAGGTGCATTAACTCGGCAAGCACGCCGCCTGTCGAAACGCACAGAAGCTTCGTTTAGCCATAGTCACGTGACATGGGTGTTTTGAATCACAGTTCGGAGCATTGTTTCGAAACATCTACGCTTCGGGATCTCGACACTGTGTCGAAACGTTAGTTTCACGTCAGCCATCCCTAGTTATTACCCTGTCTGTTTACCATTCGTGATTGTTTCTCTGCCTGCCTTTCGGATTATTGCTTGTTATACTGGACTATGATACTTGCTGCCTACCTTCACATCTTTGCCTGTTTACCGACCACGATTCTGCCATTTCCTCTGACATACCTGTTTGCTGTTCTGTGACTATTGCCTGTATGACCATCTTCTTTGATATTAAAGCCTGCAATTGGATCTCATCCGCTGACTCGCCCTTGGATTACAATAGTATGCGAAAAACAGTACGCCAAAAGAGTGTGTCCGAATACAAACATTTGAAAAATAGTAAGCGAAAAGTCCACGGATGATTCTGAAGTGTGATGGATACTTTAATATCCCATGAGGTCACGGGAGAGGATTTATGAATGAAGCTGGTGGGTCACATGACAGTAACAACATGTCCGGATATAGTAAGTCCGACTTTCACCCAAATTCACACTATATAATAGTTTTTTTTTAACAGTCACAATGTAGTACCAGTACACGATTTTGAGCTAATCAAGAATGTTAATATAGTTATTGTTCTTGGTGTGAACAGGCCTTTAAACCCATGTTTAATACATCCGTTTCAGTGTTCAGTGATGTTTTATCATTTTTAAGCAGTAAATATCCACAGCAACTTTAATGGATTTTATTCAGAACCCAAGCAAGATGCAAAAACAAACACTTTGATATTAAAATAAGCAGCAGTCCTATAATCATAAGAAAGACATACAAAAGAAAATGAATGCGTAAGGTTACACCTGTAATGTGTCTATGCACCCACACACACACACGTACATTTAATCACCAAGGGAACGAACAGTCTAATTAAACGCTGACTGACACTTCACGTCCCCGGCGAGTGTCATTTCCAGAACCGAAACCTTCGGAGGCCCATGAACCGCTCTAATTAAGAGTGTAACAGCAGAGAGACAAATGCATGTTTAACACACTCCGACCCCAGAATGATCACACACACCGAACGACTCGCTCTTGCATAATGACTTCCTGACTGCTGATTTTAGACAGAAGGTCAATGTCTATTTATATGCGTTTAAACACACACGACTCAATAGTCGCTCTCATCTCAATGTCGTCTCTGGCCGCGGGAAACTGGCCTCGGCAGAAGCGACGTGATTGGACGCTAAATCGCAGCGGGAAGCGTCCAGCCAATCAGAGCGTGACCCAGAGCCCTTGAAAAAAATTTAACGGCTCTAGTGAGACCGAAACTTAAGTTGCCTTTTATAACATTTAACCTTAAAAAAGAGCTAATCTTTGCCGAGAGAGAGAGAGAGAAGGTGTCGGGGTAAAGGACGTACGGTACACAGTGAGCTTTCAGAGTTTGAAGGTGAAACGCCGAGGGGGAAAAAGGATGAAACGGAAAAACAGTAAGACACTTGTTGTGTTTGAAATGGAGACCAAGGGATGATTCACAATCAGACTGTAAGAGCCTGTTGGCAAATGGAGCATCCAGTGCGTTACATAACCGAGTCCTGCAGTGAGAGATATTGATCACTGCATCGGTTGGAAGCCAGAAACAAAATCCCATAAAAGAGCAAATCTACAATCATACAATGGTGTTCAAAATAGTTTTTAGAGCACGTGTTTGCCGTTGCTATCCGCCTTATTCCTACACCCCATGACGCTTTGTGCAAATTATGGGTGTAAACTTTGTAAGGGTGGGTTTAGGGTAGATGTAGATGATAAGTAGCACATTTACTGTTATTTATCCTGAGGTTTTGCCGTAGCTGTATCCCTTCCAGACACAACCATGTAACTTCCGTTAAGATGTAAACAAGTGAATCGCTCTATGAGCGCAAAAAATTTAAATTTTTTTTAAAACTGGGTACATTGAGATGACATTATTCTGCTCACCCTTCAACCACCGAACATTAAAAAGATGTTTAAAAGTGTAAAAGCATCAACAATGTATTTTCGATAGAGCACGAATAACTCCAAAGCGCGATTCTTTCCCCATCAAATAATGGACGGGTTAAATATCACTGTATGTATTATGTAACATACGTCCACTTCAGCTTTGCGTGATACTATTTCAAAAGATATTAAATTGTATCTGTCAAAAGGAACCTGGAAAGAGGATTTCAGGAGAAAAACGATCGATTCTTCTTTGATTGGATATATTGTAAATTAAATCGGGAGAACAGACCACAAATGTGCGGAATATGTTGTCCTTTTTCATACTATTGCAGAAAAAAGGAAAAAAAAATCATAAATGATGGAGAGACTAAAACGAGCTCTTAACAGAGATTGAATTTATACAGGTATATAAATATATAAAAAAATATGAATTTATATAAATTTGTACATAACTTATATATAAATTATTTATGTAATTATTTATTAATTTATTTATAAATTAATTTATAAATTATTTATTTATTTATTTATTTATAAATAAATTAATAAATTATTTATTTAATTATTTATTAATTTATTTATAAATAAATTATATATAAATTATGAATTTATATTAAAAAAATATGAATTAATGTCTTGTTATACAGGTCACGTTCAAATACCCAGCGTTAAGTTGAGCTTTATTTGTAGCGCAATCTTATGATTTGAAATGTTTCGTTTGTCTTTCCGAATGGAAGTTTTCCAAACCGGAAATGCCACCCATAATTCAAAACGCAGCAGAACGGTCAGGAATAAGGCAGATGGAACCGCATCTCCTCGTACTGTCAGACGCTTTTTAATATTTTGTATTTCTAATTTGTCACTACACCGGAAGTGTTTCAAAAAACGTTAAAAAACGGCTTTGCAATGAGAAGACTCAACATTACAAACTTCGATTGGACGCAAAAAAGTATTTGAAAATCTGAAAAAAGACAAAAGGTACAAGATAATAGAAAAATTCATTCAAATATTAATTTCAATGATAATGGAAACACTTTACAGTAACGTCCCATTAGTTAATGCATTAACATTAACACAATAAAAATCTTTATTAATGTTAGTTAATAAAAATTCAACTGTTGATTGTTAGTTCATGTTAATGATCTGAATTATCATGTCTGGAGCACAAAAATGCTCAAAGATTAATTCCAGGCCACTAAAATGTGGTAAATATCACCATTAAAACAAACGTACACGACATTCTTGCCCGGTACTATTCTGGTCTGCAAAATGAGCAGCTGTGTCCTCTGCTGTTGCTATGGAAACACTCTATGTGGCATGAGACAGGAAGTGGCTGGGCCGTAGGGGGGAAGTGATGCAATGAGTTTTAGATGCTGCAGTCTTGCATTTGAAGATCATTTACAGCAACTGCGAAATATGTATTCAGTGTGAGAGGATTGTGGGCAGATCTTTGATCATCACTAGCCCATCTTTTCAGGAACAGGTTTGAGTTGTGTTATGTTGTTGCAAACTCGTATGATCTCGGAACACAAAAGGAGAAACATTGCAGAACATCCAGGCTGCTCTTTTCCACGAGAACTGAAGCTTTCAAGCCTTAAAAAGGACAAAAAACATTAGTTCATATGATTTATTAACGTTATTATTTTAGTCTTCTGCAGTCATATAAAGGTACGCATTTATGGAAGCTCGTTTTCATCATGAAATACATAAAAATTAATTGTGACTTTTTATCTCACAATTTTTTCAGAATTGCGTGAGATATAAACTCGCAATTGTGTGTTATAATGTCCAATTTTGAGGGAAAAAATACTTTTTTTTGTGTCTTATAAAGATAAGATAAACCCGCAATTCTGGCTTTTTTTCTCAGAATTGCGAGTTTACATCTTTATAACTCGTAATTACATGTTAAAAAGTCAGAATTGCGGGATATTATAAGATATAAATTCGCAATTCTGAGGAAAAACGCCAGAATTGCTGGTTTATTTTATCTTTATAAGATGCAATTGTGAGAAAAAAAGTCGCAATTACCTTATTTATCATTTATTCAGTGGGGAATATCATTTCATTCAGAAATTATATTTATATTTTACTATTTTTTTATACAATTATACTAATATTTTGAATTCGCTTCTATTTTTATATTTTCAGTTTTCATAATAGTTTTAGTCTTTTTTTAAGTATTTCTATTTGGGTTTAATTTAAGAGTAACACTTTACAATAGGGATTTATTTGTTAGTCGACATGAAATAACAAATCAGGGGATATTAGGGGATAGTTCACCCAAAAATGAAGATAATCCCATGGTTTACTCACCCTCAAGCCATCCTAGGTGTATGTGACTTTCTTCTTTCAGACGAACACAATCAGAGTTATATTAAAAATATCCTAACTTTACAATGGGGCGTTGCATTTTGAAGCCCAAAAAAGTGCATCCATCCATCATAAAAGTAATCCACATGACTCCAGGGACTTCTGAAGCAAAGCAATGCATTTTTGTAAGAAAAATATCCATATTTAAAAATGTATAAACTGTAGCTTTTCAACGAATGGCTACGGTTGCATGTGGGCAAGTTTAATAAAAAACATTTTACACAGTTCTTTTCCTCATCCTGGGTCGACATTTCATTCAGTAACGTTAGGCAGTTTTGATTTATATGCTGTTGAATGTCTAATGATCGCGTTTATGTGCATCAGCAATGCTTCCATCACTTGTTTCTGCTTCTTCTTCGCCTGTGTTTTCATTTCATTCATTTATTTTAAACAAATAATTAAATAAATGAAATGAATGTGTTTTGATCCGGAGATTCTGTTCTCTTTCAGAAAATGCGTAATAGCGCCCCCTACCGCATAACAGTGAGAACATGGATTGCCAGAAAATTTCGGAAATGGTGGGGAAGCGTCATCATAAATTATGGAAAATTCTGTCACTTAGTAACATTTATTAACACATTTCTTTATGTTTTTAAATTAATATTAGTTAATGCTCCGTGAACTAACATGACAAAGTATTTTTATTAACTAACATTACCAAAAATATATTGTTCGTTCATGGCATTAACTAATATTAACAAATGAGACCTTATTGTAAAGTGTACCAGTATATTTTTATTTCAGTTTTAAGTTTTAGTGATTTCTAGCTAGTTAATGGAGTTTAAAGTCTTCATATTTTCCAAACAACACAGTTAACAGGGTACAAAATTTGCTTTTATGATGCATTGAGCTGAAAATGTTTACTTTAAATATTTCTTAAGATAAAAACATAATAAAGCCTTATTTTTTTTAACGCTCAAAAAGTCAATTTTTTAGGAGTGTTAACTGATGTCTAAACCTAACTGATGTCCAACTAATAATGACTTGTATTTGTTGAATATAATGCACAAAATGTATGAACATATTTTCATGGTGCCTTTTTCGGAGTTTGACGGGCCGTGGTCACTGTCATGTGATCGTCGCATGGAAAAGAGCAGCATGAACATTCCGCTAAACAGCCTTTTGTGTTCCATAAAAAAAAATTATGGTTTTTAATGACGGGTGAGTAAATGAGAGAATTTTTAATCCTATATCTTATAAAAAACACTCTTCAAAACATTATAACTCAGGGCAGGAGTGCAAGAAACATGCGTCTTTGCTGTGATATTCTGTGTGTGTGTGTGTGTGAGTGTGTGTGTGTGTGTGTGTGAGTGTGTGTGTGTGTGTGTGTGTGTGTGTGTGAGTGGGCTAATTATATTGTCAGAATTGTCTGATTGACTATAGCCATAATTTCTTTGTGAATCATGGATCTCCATGGTAACAAGAGAATGTCGGAGAATAAAAGTGGCCCTTATAGAAAAAGAGATAGTGCTTGACATTTACCGAACGCAAAGAATGGACGACGGTAACAAAATTATACTGCACACAAGCTCCCTCTCCAGAGACAAATAAAGAAAAAGGGCCATTTGTTTCTTTCACATTAGTATTTTTTTTTCCTGATGTAGACAATATCACACAGTGATAATTCAGAGACGGAAAGAGAGAGAGAAATAAAGAAAGAAAGAAAGAAAGAAAGAAAGAAAGAAAGCAATCAACAAGCATCTTGTGAACAAACCACAGCATTACTCACTTAGTCCAAATAGGCAATTCACTGCAAAAACCACACAGTACAAAAATAGAGCAACTCTCCGAAAGTCCTTCAAACGGCGCGAAACTCACATCGATTCCACAACACTGGACCCTAAACATTCATTGTGTTCGTCTTAAGACAATAATGCTTTTCAAAATAAAACCAAACGGTGAAAAAGCAAACATTCCATTCAAGAATCAAATTTAATATAATAATAATAATAATAATAGGTTACACTTTATTTTGAGGCGTCCTTGTTCCAGTTTAATTATAAAATTAAGTTCTGATTAATACTAACTAACGACATGTACTTACTATAGGGTTAGTGTTTGGTTTAGGGTTAGTTGCATGTAATCATGCATAATTTACTATAATAAGTACATGTAACGCACGTAACAAGGATACTGTGAAATAAAGTGTTACCTATAATAATAATAATAATAATAATAATAGAAAAAGAGCATAACTTGATCGTCAGTATTCTTACGCATTCTATGTTTTGAAATACATCTTTCTGTCACGGTATAAACATTCTGCACTCGTGCGTCGCTTTATAAGCGACAGTGACAGATCAGATAGTGAGTTTGACGTAATCAGCAAGCCATGCCCGAAAGATGCAACCGGGGACCGGGGAACAGGCGTCATGTGATCAAGACCCAGAATGCAATGGGGCCTGACGTCACATTGGGAGCAGGATTATACAACAGCCAAATCCACAAACCGTGCTAAAGAACCGGACGTCCAGATCCAAACATTTATGATTTTGAGTTCGGCACTTGCAATACATGCAGCGATAATTAGGTTGACGTCAGTCTTACGTTCCTCCTCTTTGTGAAACCTCATGAGTTTTTGTTTTTTTAGTTCGTCAAGATGCATTTTTTTTTTTTTTCCCGTGAGCCTGAGAACCAAGAGATTCAGTCTCGCGCTGAAAGTCGATAACGGAAAAAAAAACAGAGTTAAAGTTCAAACCACGAGAGCGAGTGACGCCCGGAGCAAAATGCAAATTAGTGGGCGGAGTCCAAAATAAACATGCACGTCACGTCAGGCCGAGGGACGTCACTGTTGTTCCTCTTGCTCTTCCTCCTCCGCGTCCACGTCCTCCTCGTCGAGCGAGACGATGCCGGACGAGGCCACGTCCGACGCCTTTCTACGTGCGGAATATTCGGGCGGGAGGCAGACTCCGCCTCCGCAGTCCTTACAAGGCGTGTCCTCGTCTTCGAATGTATCGGAATATGTTTCCAAGCAACAGGGGGAGTGGCCTCGCCTGTGCCCCGCCCTGTGTAGGCGGGCCAACAGTAGCTCCTCCCCTCCCTGAAGGGCGCTGAGAATCTTGGCGGTGAGTTCGGCGGCGGGCGAGTCCCCGTGGCGGCCGAGGTCCCGCAGCAACGGGTGTCTCTCGTCCAAGCTGTACATGCTGGAGCACAGCGTTTCCGACGGCGACCCTGGTGACCCCACAGGAGGTGAAAGGTCAGCTCCCACCCCGCTCTCGGCCTCACACAGACCTCGACCCCGCAGGTGAGCCTGACACATCTGAGTGTGTAACAGATCCCGCAGGTAATGAGGGTACGAGGAAAGATCTGAGGAGACAATGTGTGTTGGATATCAAAGCACTGAAAATATTCAATATTTTTGTTTTAAGAATGTTTTCATTCAGAGAATCTGTTTTGAATTAAGTTTCTTTTTCTTCAACCCACTGGCAAATAGTTTATCATCACTTTAAAGGGTTAGTTCATCCAAAAAAGACAAAAACTCAGTCATCATTTATGTTATCATATCATATCATGTCATGTTGTTACAAACCCATACGACTTTCGTTCATCTTCACAACGCAAATGAAGATATTTTATTGAAATCTGAGCGATTTCTGAACATCTGACGCTTCAGGAAGTTCATAAAGATATCGTAAAACGAGTCCATATGAATTGAGCAGTAAAATAAATTTTCTTTGAATTTAGGCTTTTATTCACATATAAACATTGATAAACGGGATGTTTGCTTGACGTGCGAGAACCAATGAGGTTCGTTCTCGTGTTACCCAGAACGATTGATCTTCTGCAAGAACCAATGAGGTTCATGAGCTTCTGTTTATGTTCGCGGATCAACGTTTATATGCGAATAAAAGCCTAAATTTCATCATATAAAGCAATCGAGTCTCTACAGAAAAGTTGGACTAAATCCCTCGATTCATATTGATTATTTTTAAAATTTTGAAGTAGTAGTTGCATGGATGGACAGGAATCATTCAGATTTCATTAAAACATCTTCAGTCTTATGGGTTTGGAACATCATGAGGGTAAGAAATTGATGAAAATTTTTCTCATTTTTGGGTGAATTCACCCTTTAATTGGCACTGGAAATGTGTCATACCACGAAACATGGTGTAAACTTGCAAACTTACAAAAAAAAAACAAGTTAGATGTGGTACAGCTTTATTCCTTCAATCTCTCTCTCTCTATGGTCTGCCGCAGCAGAACGCATTAAACTTGCAGGAGAAATGAATGCTGGGATATCAAATAGCGCCGGAGAAAAAAAAACTAAAGCGAGGGAGGAGGGGGGAAGAGATGTTTTCTGAATGAAAGTAGGGCACTAGGACAATAATGTCTGCGTTTCTGCGTTTAGTTTGAGGGGGAGAGAGAAAGAAAAAGCCACCGTTAGCCTTAATTAAAAAAAAAAAAACTCAAGAAGGAGTTGCTATAACAAATCAATAAATCATTAACAATATTGTAATAAATAGCAACTTAGTGCATCAATATAGACGTCAAAGAGGTGTGCGAGTGTTTTTGATCAGCTGATCAGGTTTTAGCGTGGGATGTGATGGTGTACCTGTGCTCTGTGTAACCGGCTCATTTGCAGGAAGAAAGTCTTCATCGTAAGAATCATCATTAGACTCGTCACCATCCACTGAAGACCAGGCACGAAGCTTTGCCTCCGCAATGGCAAACTGCTCTGCCACCCCTGATAAAAACACAGACAACACACATCGTTTATAACTCCATCACACTTCATTTTATTGATGACAGGATGACAGATTCTCTCCACACGGAACCCACATTTGATTGACAGGTCATTCAAAATGGAACACTGCCTAGATTTGAAATTGTTATGACATCATAGTAGTGTCCTCGGTGAGACAGGAAGTGACCTAACCACTGCTGAGCAGCTCATATCACACACCGCTCTGTCCAGACATGCTCACATGTGTGGGGATTGATTTATAGAGACAGTTCGCTAATTAAAGCTCTCGCTGCGTCTCTGGTTTAATTGACAGGACAAAAGCTATATTTGAAGCACTGGCCGCACATCTGCGTGCAATGAGAAATAAGTCAAAGTAAAATAACAATAGTGCAAGCAGAGATATGTGCAATCTGAACAATTAAAAAGCAAAATAACAATTAAAATCTTAATAGGTGTAAAATAGAATAAGATTAAAAAAAATAAAAGCAAAATTCAGGTGATGCAAAATAACTGAAAATTCAATAGGTGCGAAATATAAAGTTCAATAAAAGTGAAATAAAATAAATCTTAATAGGTACAAAACAGTAAAAAATAAAATAAAATAAAACAAAATAATTTAAAAAGGTGCAAAACAACAGGTGCGAAATAAAATAAGTAGATTAGATGAGAGTAAAAAAATAAAATAAAATGGCAAAAACGCAAGAAATTCAAAATAAATAAATAAAAGCAAAACTTTTTTGGTCAACCATCTGCATCTGTATACCAGATGACCAGAAAAATAAAAAAATACGCAAAATGCAAAACAAAACAAAAAATAAATACGCAATTTCTGTGCCACTGTAAAAATAATCAGAGTATTAAAACCTGTCATTGGTCAGTCAAACAGATGGCTCCGCCCCTAATGTCCTCGGTTGAGTCAGAATTTGACATGGGCTTCTGAATCAAACGGATCAATGTTCTGAATATAGTCTCTCTCTCTCTCTCTCTCTCTGCTAGTGTTAATTCAGATTCATCCTTCCATTCATCTTTCACCCTTTGCTGAGGCTTCGTCAGCAAACACTCACACACAGCAAGTTTTGTTGAGGTTTGGCAGTTTTCCTAGAGTTCAATTTCACCCACCGTGTCACTGTGTGTGAGTGTGTGTGAATGTGAGTGTGTGTGTGTGTGTTTCTGCAGTAAATAGACAAACACACACGTTGACAAGGACATATACTGTACACACACACAAAAAAATCACACGGACAACCAAAATGACAAGAATATTTAGTCACTTCATGAAAAGGGAACTCCTACGACATTGAGTGACACAGAGAGAGAGAGAGAGAGAGAGAGAGAGAGAGAGAGAGAGAGAGAGAGAGGTGAATGAATTCCTCTCAGGTTCGCCCATAAATCGTCATGCCGTTGCTGAGAGAAAACGCTTCGTCACAGCAGAGAGAAACAGAACGTAACCTTCAGAGAGACGAGCGCCTGTCGAACCCCTTCAGAGGAAGTTCAGAGGTGCGGATGGGGATTGGGAGGAAATTAGGAAGTGGAATTAAGTCTGATTACTTCATTAGCATGTTAACTCGCTTTATTTATTGCCTTTTTTCCTTTGACATGTTTTAGAAATTGTCCTAAAGTAGGTATTATTTCTGAGCTTAAACTCAAAAATCGAGCGTTTAGCTCATTTACTTCACAGTAAACTTCTATAACCTTTTCATTTTTGTAACAATCCGAGTGTTTTCTTTAAAAAGAGACCAAAGAGATCCTCAACAGGGATTTCTCCGGTACTCAGACTGGGTCGTGTAGTTTCTGTGGTGTCCAACAGGTCATACACATCAGCTGTAATGTAATCGTGCCCACGAAAAAAGACATTACTGATGTGCAACTTGAGACACAACAATGGCACTGACATATTTTAACATATTTTTTACTTTCAGTTTAAAAACCCATACATGCATTTCAGTCTGGGACCAGCTTAAAGGATTAGTTAAGCCTTGTTTGTGAAACCGAGGGAAAGTTTGGATAAAACTTTTGTTTCTGTAGCTTATTTCAATACCTGATAAAAAGGTTTAGCAATTATCGTGATGTGAAAATGTGCCTAAAACACTGGAGGTGTGAGGAGGTCACTGACCGGCAGCGAAGCGCGCCTCCTGCTCGCCCTCGGACAGATGAGAGTATGAGGTGAGGTGTGACTCCAGAGCGCTGGGAGTGTCGGTGGGTTTACACCAGCCCTTCCACTCGATCAGGTGGGCCACGCGCCCCTGCGCCATCGCCGTGGGCTTCGTCACATGATCTTTGACCACCTGCGAGATACCTGCACACAGACGCAGGGTCAGCGACCTGAATGCTGCATAATACATGAGGACTAATGCAGGTCACTGTCATGGTGTCAGTCAGTGCGACACAAAGGACTCGTCACGTGCAATGAAAAGCATGCGTGTGTGTTTACCGTGAAGATCTCGTCTCTAAAGTGTGTGTGTGTGTGTGTGTGTGAGGGTCAGGTTGTGTGATCTTTGTGGAGACTAAATGACCTACATTACGAGAACAATACAGCATCCCAACGGAGACGCTTCATTATCAAATCTATTGTTATTTTTCCATTATTGCTGTGACTTATTACACTAGCATCAATCAGCATTAAATTACTCTGTTAACTATTGACAAGGTTTTAATAAGGTGCAACGGCTACAATAACAGCGTAACATAAACTAGATATTTGGTGAACATTAGAGGATTAGTTCTCTTCAGGATTAAAATGTCCTGATAATTCACTCTCCTCCACGTCATCCAAGATGTTCATGTCTTTCTTTCTTCAGTTGGAAAAGAAATGAAGGTTTTTGAGGAAAACACTCCAGGATTTTTCTCCATATAGTGGACTTCACTGGGGTTCAACGGGTCCAAATGTCAGTTTCAGTGCAGCTTCAAAGACTCGACATGATCCAGACGAGGAATAAGAGTCTGATCTAGAGAAACCATCGGACAATATACTAAAAAAATATAAACATTTGTATACTTTTACACCACGAATGCTCGTCTTGCACTGATCTGTGATGCGCCACACATGACGTAATCATGATGGAAAGTGTTTACAAAGTGAACGTGCAAAGACCAAGTCAAACGGTGTTTACAAAAAAAAGGTAAAACAACGATGTCGGATGATTTTGAAGCTGGAGGAGAAAATGAGATGAAGTCACACGTGACCTTTCCAGCATGATTACATCATGTGTGGAGCATCACAGATCAGTACAAGACGAGCATTCGTGTTTAAAAAGTATATAATGTTTTTATTTTTTTCAGTAAATGTCTGATGGTTTCTCTAGATCAGACTCTTATTCCTCGTCTGGATCATGTAGAGTCTTTGAAGCTGCACTGAAACTGACATTTGGACCCGTTGAACCCCAGTGAAGTCCACTATATGGAGAAAAATCCTGGAATGTTTTCCTCAAAAACCTTCATTTCTTTTCCAACTGAAGAAAGAAAGACATGAACATCTTGGATGACGTGGAGGAGAGTGAATTATCAGGACATTTTAATTCTGAAGTCAACTAATGCTTTAAGATTAACCAGTATCTCGTGTAATCAATGTGACTTTAGAAAAAATAAAGTTGTTTTTATAGCAAATTAATTACATTTTGTTGACAGATTATGAAGACAAACATTTTTATCACAAATAAATCTCTAGATATGTATTTAAATATGCTTTGGGTGTAGGATCACAGTTATGGTCAATGAAAGTAACGGAGAGATCCATGATCTGTGTGTTTTTACCGTGAAGTGAAGATCTAGCCAGTGCTGCGATCTCCTGAATGGTGAGAGCTCGTCTGGATTTAGGTAACATGTCGTTGCTGTCCTCAACATTTACCTGAGAGAAGACAACAAAACAATCAGTTAAAGCTTAAAAGAACGGCTTCATTTCAGCACAACAGATTTCTTCTCTGCACAAAGACTTGATATTTGTTTTTGCTGCGGCTATGCTCAAGTCTCTGGGATCTTCTGATCTGTAGATGTGGGTTCATTGGTATATTCTGTCTCAAAGCGAGAATCCCTCAAGAACAACAAAGCTGCCTTTCTTCACCTACCATGAGACTGTACAGGTTACGGTGCGAGTGTGAGGTCACATGTGTTTCTGTGTCGAGTCGTTCGTGTCTTTAGCATCCGCAGGGACTCGCGGTCGGCACGTGCGCCTGGCGTGTTTGAACCCTTCGGAGCAGGTACGAGGTTGAACACATTAGCGAACACGTCATGGCAAAGTTAATGGAGCGGGTGGCAAAATAACAACGGACGCGTATTGAAATAAAAAGCACGCGAGCACAGTCCCCGAGAGTTCTCCAGATACACGCTGATAATTCCCTACATGAGCTGGAGGTAATAACACACACACACACACACACACACACACACTCCTGCAGACGTACAGACCGTCGCCTACTGCCCTACTGAACGCCGAGCTGAGATTCAGTCCCTGAAGAGCCGAAGCACAGGAAAACAGAGCAAATTCAATGATCTGCTTTCAGCAGGAGCCTTTTGCCATTTTACAGTCGTCTTGTTTTCTAAAATTGCGGCTGGTGACCTGTTACCTCAGTGAAACTATGACATCAACCACAGCCCAGACACTCACTGGAGAATAGAAGAGAATAGAAGAGAAAATGTGAAGATAGAATAGAACAGAACAGATGAAGATAGAATAGATGAAGATAGAATAGATGAAGATAGAATAGATTAAGATAGAAATAGAAAAGAAGAGATAAAAATAGACTAAGTGAAAATAGAATAGAACAGACGAAGATAGAACAGAATAGAATAGAAAATAATAAACTAGATGACTTGACTAGAATAGAAGGATGAATTAGAATAGAAGAACTTTAGTGCAATAGAACAGAAAATAAAAACTCATGAAGAGAATGAGTACAGCTGAATGGCAAAGAACAGAATATAAAATATAAATAAATTAATATAAATATATAAAATAAATAAATAGAATAGTATAGACTAATTTCAATGCAGCAGAAAAGAGAATGACAGTCTTGACTAGATGGAGGGAATAGGAATAGAATAAAATAGAACAGAATGGAATTGAATACAACAGATGAAGAGAATGAGTACAGCTCAATAGAAAAGAATAGAATTTAAAATATAGAAATAATAGAGAATAGAATAGATGAACCTCAGTGCGGCAGAACGGAAAATCTCAATGGAGGGAATAGGAGAAATAATACGAAATTGAATAGAATAAAGAGGACTTAGTTCTAGACTAGATGGATATGAGTACAGTAGACTAGAATAGAATGAAATAGAACAAAATACAACAGATGAAGAGAATGAGAACAGCTGGATAGAAAAGAACAGAATATAACGTAAAAGTGATAACAAAACAGAATAGAATACAATAGAAAAGAAAAGGATAGAATGGACGAATTTCAGTGCAGCAGAACATAGAATAACAATCTTGACTCGATGGAGGGAATATGAATAGAATAAAATAGAACAGAATGGAATATAACAGAACAGCTTAATAGAAAAAAACAGAATATAAAATATAGAAATAGAACTAGAATAGAATAGAATAGATGAACCTGCAGCAGAACAGAAAATCTCGATGGAGGGAATTGGACGAATAATACAAAATGGAATAGAACAGAATAGAATAAAGAGGATTTAGTTCTAATCTAGATGGATATGAGTACAGTAGACTAGAATAGAAATGAAATGGAACCGAATTGAACAGCATATAGAACAGAACAGATAAAAGTAGACTAGACTAGAGCAGACTGCAAAACAGAACAGACAATTCTACTCTAATCTATAGTGTCGGACTGAATCTCCACTTCTCTATTTGCATGCAAACCAACCGTCTGAGCAGACGCACACACACACACACACACACACACACACACACACACAGATCCACAGGTTTTAGAGCAGCAAACACACAGTAATTAAAGCTCAAGCTCTTTGAACGAGCAGGTCGACGTCAGGATCCTCATCCGTCTGTCTGTGAGGCTGGAAAACACATGCATATCATCAGAGCAACAGACAGCGATCAACGGGGACACGAACCCCACGGGTCCGGCGCTTCAGAGACACACGAACACGGCAAACGACCAAAGATCCGATTCAGAACATTCCCAAACATCTGCCTCTCAAACGCACACACACACACACACACACACACACAGGCTGGAATGATGAATAACGAGCAGTGATACCGGCTCTCCGCTCCCTCCACACAGGAACAAAAGCTTCTCCATGGAGTCCGTCCTCACCGACATGCCACGTCGAGCGCACACCACGTTATTCCGCTGGAACTTGGAGGGAAACGAGCATTTCTATAGCAACCAGTCACCATGGAACAATTTCTCCAAGGATACGGCGGAATGGATGCTCGATGACGTCACATGCAGCACATTTGATCAGCGTTACGGTTGCTCTCTCTCTCGCTCTCTCTCTCTCTCAAGAACACACATGCAAACGGCACGTTACACACATGCAACACACACACACACACACACACACACTGCATTCCCCGTCATGACACCTGTCTCTCTCTGTCTCGCTCTCTCTCTCTCGCCACTGTTCATTTCACACTGCTTACATATTTATATTACTTATTTCATATTACTTTATTTATGTTACTACTGTTCTCCACTGGTGGATCATGACTCAAAAATGGGTCATAGATCTGATAAGAAAATAATATGTATATTAATAAAAAATATTGGAAATACTTGCCTACTGTATAAAATACACATTTATCTGATATATGATATATTTTATTAGTTCAATTTCTACTATACACACACACACACACACACACTGTTGGAATTTGTCTATTCTCTCCATCTAGACAAGATTGTTATTTCTGTTCCAATGGACTGAAGTCTATTCAATCTTCGTATATATTCTATTGTATTCTATTTCATCTTCATATATTTTATTCTATCTTCATCAATTCTATTTTCATCAATTCTATTCTATCTTCATCTATTCTATTCTATTATCTCTTCATCTTTTTTATTCCATCCTATCTTCAATTCTATTCCATCTTCGTCAATTCTATTCTATCTTCATCTATTCTATTCTATTCCATTCTACCTTCATCTATTCTATTCTGTCTTCATATATTCTTTTCTATTCCATTCTACCTTCATCTATTCTATTCTGTCATCATATATTCTATTGTATTCTATTCCATCTTCATCTATCTTATCTTCGCAAATTCTATTCTATCTTCATCTATTCTAGTCCATTCTATCTATGGTATCTTCATCAATTCTACTCTATCTTTGTCAATTCTATTCTATATTCATCTATTCTATCCCATTCTTTCTTAATCTATTCTGTTTCATTCCATCTATTCTATCTATGTATATTCTATTTCATTCTATCCTATCTTTGTCAATTCTATTATATCTTTGTATAATCTACTGTACTCTATTCCATCTTCCTCTATTTTATTCTATTCTATCCTCATCTATACTATTCCTTTCAATCTTCATCTATTCTATATTTGTAAATTCTATTGTATTCTATTTTATCTTTGTAAATTCTATTCCTTTCTATCTTCATCTATTCTATTCTATCTTTATGGGTCAAAGGTCTAATAAGTAAATATTTTTATTAATAAATATTAATAAAAATCAGATATTTACACAATTATTCCATACTTGAACTTATACTGTAAAAAGTATAAATTGAAAAATAAATTTTTATTGCATATAAATATGAATATACATGTACATATATATAAAATTAGACACATTTATACTTATTTTATATTTAATTTTCCACTATATAAAATTATAAAACAATCATTTTCCTGACTAAAATGTTCCATTATATATTATTTTGAGTAAATTATTTTTTTATACTTTTAATTAGTGAAATATAGTATTATATAGAATAAATTTAAATAAAATAAGTAAAAATTTACATGCTGATATAAATAGAAAAAGCTCAAGCTGAAAAGCCCTAAAGACGTCCTGTGGATTTATTCACTGTAGCGGGACTGTTAAATGACATTAAGTCAAAGGCAAAACATTAGTGCAGCGACGCTGTGAATTCGGTTTGAAAACCCACATTAAGAATTAATTGCTAATTACTCAGAATGGCTCGTGAATGATTAGACAACTAACTAGTGAACATTTAATGAAAGTCAGAGCGGGGAACCGAGTGCAGCGCAACTGGCCCGGGTTAATTAGGTCATTATCAATCCGAGAAAAAGCTGAGAAAACAATTTTCTGCTCCGAAACTCGAGTCTTAATCAGCTCAGATCTGACTGCAGCATTTCGCTTTCTCGCGCTGCTCTCATGACGCGCGCGCAGCCACAAGTGAGGGCGTTTGGAAGATGTGAATGTAGGGTGCAGCGCGACCGCTAACCATATAATGATGACAGAAATAGCTCGTGAACGGCAGGCCTTGGAGCGAGATGGCAGAAGCAGAATCTGTGGCCCACTTTCCACTTTCTAACCCGCCGACGCTCGACGGTGGGCGAATAACAAGAGGAAGGAAAAAAAGGGCGAGTGCCGTTTCCGGACGCTGTGAAATATAAATGGACATGGAACAGATTGAGAGGAAACTTTGGCACCTTGAGGTAACGGTCCGAGTACCCAAATGTCTCGCCCAGGCCGCGCGCCAAACTGGTCCGTGTGTTGCCCAGCAGTGCGAGGTCGGAGTAGGAAGTCCTCGGGCTCCAGTCCACGCGCAACCTGTCGCCCGCCACTGTGGGGAAGCAGGAGAGGAAGCTGAGCCACTGACCCAACGACCCAACGCACACTGCCATGGCAACCAAACCATCAATATCTGACTGCTACTGGGGTGTTAAATGCATCACATTATAATAGCAATTATATTACTATGATACACATAAAAATATTGTAATTTAAATAATATATTATAATTATTTACATATCATAATAAGTTATATATTAAACTATAGATAGCTACCTAATATTATATTAATAAATGCATTCATTAATATTATTATGCTATTTAATATTATTTATATGAATTAATATATATTATGCTGATATATTCATACATACACTATGCTGTCAAGCAATTAATCGCATACAAAATAAAAGTTTGTTCACATAATATGTGCGTGTGTGTGTATATATATATATCTATATATACACACACACACACATGCATGTGTATTTACATAATAATTACACAGTACACATATATTTTGTAAACAAACTTATTTTGTATGCGACAGCATAGTGTGTGTGTATATATATATATATATAAATAAATAATGATATAGGGATATTATATAAATGAATATCATATTAATTATGTTATGTTAATTAAAATATAATAACCACAATAACAAGAATAATAGTAATAATAATAAGAAGAAGAAGAACAATAATAATAAACATTTTATGTATTTACATATAATAAATGTAGATAGATATAAAATAAATGTAAATATATAAAAATAAATAAATGAGCATTTTTATCAGGCTTCTATTTTTAGGTTCAGTAATTTCACTTCAATGGCAATAAAAAGGTTGTTAATCAGTTAAAAAAATGCCTTATTTTCAAAATTGTCACTGATAAAGAGTAAAATTAAAAACATAAAAATGCTCATTTAAAAGAAAAATGTCAGACTAGATAGATATCGATAGATATCCAAAGTTCAAATGTACCCAATTAATTTTCAAAAAATAATTTCTCCTGTTTTTTGTTTTAATTATGGTCATCTGGCCCACTAATACTATATCAACAATTTCAGGAGAGCCCTTCCTGATCTCTTCATTTGATTGGTTACCGTGATAGACCGTGTTTCTCTCTCAAATGCTCTCATGCATGAACATGCAGTCAAGATGCAAGATCATTCACAACCTAAATGGCCAAACACCAAGTTTTGCTTTAGTCTTTGCACACAAACTTTCATCTGGAAAACTCTAAACTGACTGGCTGGATTTGCGTGATGTAACAAGAGTTTTACAGGAGTTTGTCAGGTTGAAAAAACTACATCATTCATACCCAACATAGATTTTGTATAATTTAATTCCATGCGCCAGCTCGAGCCGCCCTGTCCCCGATCGACTGACTCACGTCACAGACACGCGGACCCGAACGGATCAACACCGCAGGCGGCTTCACATCAAATGTCAAACGCTACACTCCCTTAGGTGAGGCTTAATGGAGCAAGACTGCAGATGACATCATTTCCTGTGTGCATGTGTGGGAATATTTACACGGCCCAAATCATTAACACTTACACCAGCCAAGGCATGTCGACTACAGAAGAGTGTTCAACAACAAGTTCTGGATCATTCTAAATGTAAAAGAATAGTCGACACCACAACTATAACGATAATGAGGAGCGATATCATTGGAATGTTTTTTTTTCCAGCTGATGAATAATAAAAACATTGACAGCCAATCAGAATCCTGCTATGAGGAGAGAGACGACAAAACTGTGTCTGAACAGGCCATATTTCATCACAAAATCATCCCCAAAAAAGACTAGAAATTACATTTTCCATAAAGAAAATGAAGCCTAAATGTAACTGTAACAATATTTAAATCCATATTTATCATTTAGAATATCATGACAATTAACATTTGCCCTCACCAATTCACATTATTTTAATGCAAACAATAACAACAAAAAAACTCATTCCCGTAATGGCAAAAAATGTGTGTAAAAATTATGCGGAGTATAATATCAGCCTGGACAAAAATTAAAATGACAAAATGTACAAGTAAAATATCCGGACACGTTATAATAATGCTAATTTTGACACAAAGCAACATATAATTTCTCAGTTCTTTCGATTTCAGGGCCACATATGAACCAGACATATAATCCTTTGATACTACACATTACTAACATTTGTGCGAGAGAGAGTAAATGAGAAAGGTCAGAGGTTAAAGCCCTGAGGTTTTGCTTGCTCCGCTGATCCACGGTCCGTTAACACCCCAGGCTCGAATCGGGTTAGGTTTCGCCTGTTCTGAAACCTCTTCCCTAATGAGTCTCAATAAAACCTAATACATGCAGACAATAACAGTGATGGATGTCAACGACCGCGGCGGTCCATCGGTCAGCCTGGACTCCAGCAGTGGTGTTGGTGTCTCTCAATAACACCATTTAACTTAATGGGTGAATCTCATGAAACATGCCAAGAACACATGCAGGTCATACTCTCACCGGCCACTTTATTAGGTACACGTTGCTTTTGCCTTAAGAACCACTTTCTTTCTTTATGGTGAAGATTCAACAAGGTGCTGGAAACATTATTCAAGAGATTTTAATCCATGTTGTCATGAGAGCAGATTTGTCCATGATGTGAATCTCCAGTGTGCCAAGAAATTAAATGACGCACCAGAACGGCCGATTCAAGGCAGGATTGATCCATGCTTCCATGTTTACACCAACCATCTGAATGTCGAGGCAGAAAAAGAGACTGAGACCAGATGTTTTTCCAATCTTCTATTGTCCAGTTTTGCTGAGGCCGTGTGAATTGTAGCCTTGGCTTCTTGTTCTCAGCTGACCGGAGTGGCACCGGTGTCTCTTTAGCTCAACTGCTTCAAGGTTGGACTTGTGTGTTCAGAGATGTTCTTCTGCAGACTTCAGTTGTAACAAGTGCTTATTTGAGTTACTGTTACCAGCTTGAAAAATCGACTGTAAAGAAAGACGGACGACACGTCTCCGCTTCCTTCCGCTGTAAACAAATGAATCCAAAAATATCCCAGAAACGGTTGCTGCCCGTTACGCCGTTCGGAGCCCGAGTCTGTGCCGTGGTGATCCTGAGGTGGAGCCATGGCATCAAGGTCCCGCCCAAATTACAGACTCAATCGCAAACACAGCTGTCAATCATAACGTTACATAGCTTCAGATAGCTAACCAAATCTGAACATACTTCAGAGTAATAAGAACTACCTAAAGTGAAGTGTAATTGGATTTTTTAGGGTGCGTTCACACTTGTAGTTCGGTTGGTTTGGTTCGTCCCAAAAAACAAAAACAAAACATATAGTCCTGGTCCGCTTAGCGTTCACACTGACATTTTTAACAGCGAACCTTAAGTTACTGAACCAAAGGCATAGAGATACGGTCACGACCTGATTGGTCGGCTTTTATGACGTATATTTCGTGACGGAGCTTCCTTACCGAACATTCAAAACAACTGTGTGCTGGATTAAACGCCATCATTTTATGCGTGTACAAATGCTTTATTTTTACCAGCTGAGAACTCACGAAGAGCTCATAAAATGTTCAAAACATTCAAAACAGCAGCAGGATTTCCTCCGTTGTACGCAGAAACAGAAACTTCACCTCCTCGTTGCTCCACGTTTGCCCTCGACTCATTTTGGATACACCGATCTTTCCGCGTTGTCAAATCAGCTGACTTGTAGCGTCGCATCTTGTGACATCACGTCCTGTTTTTGGTTCGTTTACACGTCTTTGGTCCGTGTTGCGTTCATATATCAATCGAACCGCACCAGAGTTCGCTTGGAAGCGGACCGAGACCCATCTTTTTAGCGGTCTCGGTCCGCTTGTTTGGTGCGCACCAGGGTTCTGATGGCTGCGTTCGCACATGGTCAAACGAACCGCACTAACTGAGCAATCGCACCAGGGTTCGTTTTAATCGAACCGTTAGTTTGGCTTGTGTCCCATTCGATTACATGGAGAGGGCGTGGTTTATGAGCTATACTGCAGCCAGCCACCAGGGGGCAAGCGAAATGTTTTCAGGATGCATGCGGCACACAGCCTGATAACTTCTAGCATCAACAAGGTATTTTCACCCACAGAACTGGATATTTTCTCTTTTTCGGACCACTCTCTATAGACCCTAGAGATGGTTGTGCGTGAAAATCCCAGTAGATCAGCAGTTTCCGAAATTCTCAGACCAGCCCGTCTGGCACCAACAAGCCTGCCACGTTCAAAGTCACTTAAATCATCTTTCTTCCCCATTCTGATGCTCAGTTTGAACTTCAGCAGATCGTCTTGACCATGTTGAGTTGCTGCCATGTGTTTGGCTGATTAGATATTTGCGTTAATAACGAACAGGTGTGCCTAATAAAGTGGCTGTGAGTATGTATATACAGAGATGGATTATATATAGAGACATGAAGGTCCATGTCTCTAACATTGGAAAAGGCGTAACGGCTAACTTGGATTACGTGTGCCTTGATAACCAATCACATTACAGCCTTGATATCATTGAATTTCGTTCAGAGTTGTGCAAGAGCCAATCACTGTTTGCAGATATCGTAGAAATGAGAAATGCCGTACCTGTCCAGAGACTTCTCTTATAAAACAGCATTTTTTTCCCAATGTAAAGTATAAAAAATAGATCAATTAAAAGGAATGTTTAAGAACAAACCTGTTGAATTCATGTCAATTAATTAAATAAGCGGTTTTCCCTCAAAAGGATTCCGTAGTGAAGCTTCTCCTCCATTGACATCCATTCAAAAATATCGCAGAAATGATATCGTAGAAATGAGAAATGTCGTACCTGTCCAGAGACTTCTCTTATAAAACAGCATTTTTTTCCCAATGTAAAGTATAAAAAATAGATCAATTAAAAGGAATGTTTAAGAGCAAACCTGTTGAATTCATGTCAATTAATTAAATAAGCGGTTTTCCCTCAAAAGGATTCCGTAGTGAAGCTTCTCCTCCATTGACATCCATTCAAAAATATCGTAGAAATGAGAAATGTCGTACCTGTCCAGAGACTTCTCTTATAAAACAGCATTTTTTTCCCAATGTAAAGTATAAAAAATAGATCAATTAAAAGGAATGTTTAAGAGCAAACCTGTTGAATTCATGTCAATTAATTAAATAAGCGGTTTTCCCTCAAAAGGATTCCGTAGTGAAGCTTCTCCTCCATTGACATCCATTCAAAAATATCGTAGAAATGAGAAATGTCGTACCTGTCCAGAGACTTCTCTTATAAAACAGCATTTTTTTCCCAATGTAAAGTATAAAAAATAGATCAATTAAAAGGAATGTTTAAGAGCAAACCTGTTGAATTCTTGTCAATTAATTAAATAAGCGGTTTCCCCTCAAAAGGATTCCGGAGTGAAGCTTCTCCTCCATTGACATCCATTCAAAAAACTTTGTTATACAAAATATATATAATTTCTTATGTTGTTTTGATCTTGAGGTGAAACTTAACCAAGAGATATTTTCGTGAGATTCACTCCGTTATTCTCTCTGGATTCTCTACTGTCAGATTGATTGCCAGACCTGTTGCTGAAAACAGGGAGGCCGATATTATCTACAAAAACACCAGCAGGACTCCAACTTTAGCATCTCTGCATGAAATCGACAGGATGCTTCACTGACTCACCGACACGATTTTACAGACACTTAGTTTCAGCGGAGTGACCCGCAAACAAATCAAACAAAAGCACCACCTGACGAGAGCCAGACTGAGAGCTGAAAAATAAAGCTACAGCCCACTTGTGTACAGTATTCAGAGCATTTCAGTGGTAAATATTCTCCAAATCATTGGTGCTCTAACACACGATCCTCTCTAGCAAACCGTATCAAATCCATCTGGTCGCCGCCCCACACCAGGCCACGGACAGACTCCAGGCCACCGGCGGACCGAGCCATCTGGGGCGAAAGAGATGACCTCACTCGGTCTCCATATATACATTTCACAGTGAAGCGTTTCTGTGAGCGTACTCTCCGTCCTTGTCCTGATAACCGTACCGAAACGAGTCTCCCCTCCTTGTCCTCTCCAGAATGACAGCCGAACTTATAATGCATGGCAGATCTCAGGTCAAAGCTGATGTAATCTCACTCCGCTGCTACTTTTGCCACGTTTATGGAAGGTGAAGCAAGCTTCTTTGAAAGTCATTATTCCTGCAATTCATTTTTGAGACCAAGCTGCTTTATTTCTGAATCAAGTCGATTTTATAATTGAGCAGAGTTTGAATTTGTGTCATATTTGATGAAGTTTGCATCAAACTTAAAACCAACATAGTAGTAGTTGCTTTTTATTCTAAGATTAAATTTAGTCAGTATCTCCTGCGAGAGCTTTAAAGCTACAACCAACAAACTCAGGTCAGACCTTCAGGCTGTTGTCAAACTGATTTCACTAAATGGATGATCAAAACTATGAAAAATATTCAAAAATAATTCCAAAAAATACTCCATATAAAGTATTCAATAACTCTAATAGAGTATTTAAGCTTCACCCACCAAGTATATATTACTAGCAAAGCCTATCAACAAGATTAAGACATGATAGCAATGTGCTAAATCATGCTAGCAACATGCTAATTCATGCTAACGATGCGCTAAAACATACTAGCAACAAGCTAAATCATAGCAATATGTTAAACATGCTAGCAACAGTATTTCGTGGAAGCAATGTGTTAAGACTGGCTTATTAATGCTAACAATATGTTAAATCATGGTAACAGTGTGCTAAAGCATGCTAGCAATGTGTTAAACATGCTAGCAACATAGTATTTCATGGTAGCGACGTGTTAATTCGCTAATATGCTAAGCTAAATCATCATAACAATATGCAAAAACATGTTAACAACATGTTAAATCATGCTAGCTATGTTTTAAACAATGCAAGTGGAAAAGTATTTCATGGTAGCGACATGTTAAAATGGATAATATGCTAATTAATGCTAATAATGTGCTAACAGTGTGCTAAATCATGTTAACAATGTGCTAATGCACGCTAGCAACATGCTAAATCATGCATGTAATGTGTTAAACATGCTAGTGACATGTTAATTCATGTTAGTAATGCACTAAAACATGCTAGCAACATACTTTTTCATGGTAGCAACGTGTTAACTTGCTAATATGCTAATTAATGTTAACACTGTGTTAAAACATGCTAGCAGTAAGCTAAATCATCATAACAATATGAAAAAACATGTTAGCAACATGCTAAAACATGCTAGAAACCTGTTAAATCATGCTAGCTATGTTTTAAACAATGCTAGTGGAAAAGTATCATGGTAACGATGTGTTAAAATTGCTAATATGCTAATTAATGCTAATAATGTGCTAACAGTATGCTAAATCATGTTAATAGTGTGCTAATGCACGCTAGCAACATGTTAAATCATACATGTAATGTGTTAAACATGCTAGTAACATGTTAATTCATGTTAGTAATGCACTAAAACATGCTAGCAACATACTATTTCATGCTACCAAGGCGTTACAACTTGGTTACAACACGCTAATTCATGCTAACAATGTGCTAAAACATGCCAGTTCATGTTAGAAATGTGCTCAAATATGCCAATTGATTCTAATGAACTTGACTGAATGTCACATCAAATTTCATACAGCATTTAACTGCAGTGACATTTCAAACATTTTGGAATAAAATGAGACCTGACAGTCCTATTCTTCTAAGAGCGATGAAAAGAAAGACTGTGGAATGCCTTATATGGACATGTTTGGGCGTGTTTTATGCAAATGACTAACCTTATGTACATGGTCCCTCGTTTAGAATACATTAACGTTAGTACGTGTTGTGAATTAATCCTCCTATGCGTATAAATATGAATAATTCACACAATTATTAATATATGAGATCCGAAAATATCCTTATTTGCGTCTTTGAAGATGAACTAATGTCTTACGGGTTTGGAACGACATGAGGGTGAGTAAATGATCGATTTAATTTGGGTGAACTAACCCTTTTAAAAGAACTACTTTTTCTCAGTGAGAAGAACTTTGTAATATTCTAAAGAACTTTCAATGGAATGGATGTTGAAGGTGTTAAGTGTAGTACAATTCTTCACAGATAAAGGAACGTGATCAGTTTTCCTGTCACAGCGAGGATGCCGAACCTCAACCGGCACGTTTATCAGCAATTAACGGGACAAACTCTCACGCTACCGAGGTAATGGCGCGTGCAGGTTTTGAATGGCCCCGGTATCCCGATACGTCATTAATAATTACAGCACAAGATTAAAAAACGATTTGCGTGGTGAAAATAAATCTGAGGTCATTTGTTCGGGACTCCCAGTGTGGAAAGGCGTTGGATTTAGTTTTTTCCGTACTCATTTCTTCTTGTTCGGGAACACGGGGAAAGACCTGGACATGATTGACAGACGACGTGGAACATCAGCAGCACTAGTTGCATGTATTCATGGTGTTTCTATAAATATGAATATATTATTGATCATGCAATATTGACATTTCAAACATTTTTTGGAATAAAAAAAAATTGACTTGATTCATACATAGCTCCAAAAGTTTAATGATTATTTTTTTTATGATGGACTTTTTATATGTGAAAACTGAATGCTTTTTGAATGCAAAACCAACAGATATAAAATAATTTGAAAAGTAACAAAAAAATAAAGTAAAAAGTTTCCAATGCACTTTTAATGCGACCTTCATAAATGAGATAAAAATCTGACGCCTGTTAGTTTTAACACAAAATCGACCTCTAGGACATAAAAATGCTGTATCTGAATAGTCGTCGACACGCTGTAAACAAAGACAGGGACAAGGGCAAAACGCTGCTGGTTTGTACTGCGTACTGTACATGCAGCATGACTGCCTCGCTCCTGTCGCACGTACAATGAAGCTTCTCTGATGTAACCCGATCCGAGAATCCACCATGTGATGAACGAGCACTGATGCAGGTTTAATGCAGATGCATGCAGAAGCGTGCAAACCCTCCGTAATCCGGCCCGATCATACGAGCGCTCGTACACGCTGCGTCCATGCACACACACAAAAAAAAAAAGCCTGCAGTTTGTGCACATCTCTCTCGCTCTCCATCAGAAGTGTGTGCGGGCTGCAGTCGCGCTCAGGTTTCAGAAACGCGCTCTGATGCGAGCCGTTCACGCCTGCTTTTCATGCTCAGAACGAAAACAGAGGGTGCGATTCTCACCTACTGGCGTTCTGGAGGCGACGCAGCCCATGCTCCAGGTTATTACGTGGCGAAATGTAAAGCATGAACTGATTTAAATGCTAGCCTTCCCTCCATCTCTCCCTCCTGCAGCTCTCACAAACATCCCGTGTGCACTAGTTTCTCAACTCAAGTCCTGCGCTGCTGGAGGAGGAAGGAAAACCGGTCAGTCGCTGTCCTGCCCAGCACACACGGACCGAACCAGCGTTCCTCCTAAACGCAATGTAAAGGGTTTTGCTGCAATGCCACAGAATTTGAATTTTTGGTTCGCCCAAAAAGAATAGTGAACAGTTCTTTAAAAAAATAAAAAATAAAATTCCAAAAACCTTTTGTGGAATTTAAAGATGTTAAAGATTCTAAATAGAACCTTTATTTTTAAGCATGTATGAATCATGCTACATTTCTTTAAAACACTAAAAACTTGTCAAAAACAGACTAAACTGTTGTTCTCAAACACACACACGAACGAAACCAGCTTTCCTCCCAAATGCAAAGACTAAACTGTTGCTTGCCCAGACTACATTCAGACTAAATGAATGTTTTCGACACAGATGCATAGAAATAAAACCGCTGTTCTTCAAACACGACAGCATTTCTCCACACATGCACGTACGAACTCTTCAAAACACAAAACGCACTACAAACATACAGACTAAAACACACACAGAATAAGCTGTTCTGCAGAAGATAACTGTACTTCTTCCAGACACACACAAACTAAACCATCTTTTCTCACAAACGCAAACTGTTGTTCTTCAAACCCAGACAGTCTAAAGTGATGACTGCAACACACCTTTCTCCAAAAAACACAGAAACGACACGTATTAACATATTAAACCCTGTTCGTCAAACATGTACAGACTATCACACGTCTATTAGATGACTGATGCTTTCTGATCTGAGACACTAGGTTATGGATAAATTGCCCTTGACAGAGACTGAACAGCTGTTTATATACCATATCACCTCTTTCAAAGAATCTGACGTTTTATTATATATATATATATATATATATATATAATTTATATTATACTCTCTCTCTCATATATATACATATACTATAGTGAGTGTGTGTGTGTACATGCATATATATATGATTTGGTGTGTTATATAGTGACTCTCACCTCTAGATGACGCGGGACGGATGGACAGTGTTTCTCTCCTCGAGCTGTCACGCATTTGCGTCTCCCGCGGCTCGGTTCCGTTCACACCCCCGTGAAGTCCAAACACGCACCGGTAAGAGCCCTCCGTGAGCGAGCAGCTCCGCTTTCCTGCGCGCGAGCTGGAGGCATTAAAGGATGAAAAGCACATGCGGAAACGAGCTTTATAAACGAGCCACCGGGTGCGCAACGAGCTCTGATTGGACAGATACAGTTCTGACCCCGCCCATAACGTTTTAGATGGACCGTGTGGCTGTGTGAGAGCGAACAGAGTGAGTGTGTGTGTGTGTGTGTGTGTGTGTGTGTGTGTGTGTGTGTGTGTGTGTTTCTTCATAAGTGAGCTAAATGTAACCAGATGTTTAAAAAAATTTAAAAAATAAATAACTGAAAATGTCTCCAGAAATTAAATCTGTTAAACCTCCTTCATTGGACATAAATAAATAAATAAATAAACCAAAATCTCCTTCAAGTGACATAAATCAAAATAATACCTACTACATTAAATAGTGCTTATTTAAATAATCTGCAGTCTGTGACTTTTGTCGGTCTAGCGGTTAATAAACTGCGTGCGTCTTGCGGAAGAACATCGTAGCCGGAACTACTTCTCCCCGTTTGTGTCTATGACGAGTCACGCGGGTACTGTGCGGTACGACCCGAACCAGTCTAAAATAGTCCGAATATAAACACTTATTATTGGTGTACCGTAGTGATTCAGGATAAGACAAAAACACGGTTTGGACAATGGATTCAGGATGTACTCGCTCACTATGTAATTATTTGTAAAATTTTGAACAATTTACAAACAGCAGCTTTAATTAATAAGTAAAAATTAAATAAACAATGTTAATGTTTCACAGAGGCTTTGCTTAGTATGCCTCTTTATTTTTTATCTTTATAATTATCATCAAATCCACTCAAAAAAAGTCTTTATTTAGAGATTTATACTGTATAAATCTGTTGTGAGAGACATATTTTGCTCTCAAGTCAGCAAGTTTAACCTCAATCCATCACACACACACACACACACACAGGAGCAATGCAATAATTCTCTTACTTGTGCAACATCTTCATCTCGTGAACACTCGTCGGGTCTCAGGGGTGATCACAGATGCACGGCTTGTTTACAGCGGGATAAAAGCGTGTGTTCATCTCTTCTTTTGATACTGACGTGTTTGGCCTCTCTGGGATTGAACCTCATCTCTACATTTACTGCAGGGCGTACAAGAGCACAGATTTCCCTTAAAGATGTTGACGCTGTAGGAGGAAATATCTTCAATCATAAGCCTATAGCTCTGATTAAAATGATGTTTATCATCTTTTAGATTTGTAATGCAGATGATACGAGGAGCATTGCAAAAGCGAGATGTTTTCAGGAACACTGGTTTGCTGGTATCCTGGTGGAAAAACCAGGTGGTCAAGCTGTTTTAACAGGCTAACTGACGTCATCAGGACGTGCATCAGGTGAAGTTTGGCTAGAGGTCCGACACAGAGAAACCAATCCAGAAATCTGAGAGCTGAAGAGGAGACCAGTGACACAGGGAAAGTTCTCAGGACGCGTTCTCAGTTACAAACACTCACTCGTGTGTCTGAGCGAGGACGCTTACAGGATGAACTTTCGTGTGAAGTGGACGCTCAGATTTGTGTCCTCTGTGTCGTATCAGATCACGTCTATGGCAAGCCATTTTGACTTTTATTCATTTTCAGGATGTGAACTTGTGATATCAAAAATTACGTTTTCACTAGTTAAAATGTTCATTCTTGATATCAAGAATTAGATTTCCACTAGTAACAATGTTAATTCCTGATATCAACAATTCAATTCTTGATATCAATAATTAAATTCTAGATATCAAGAATTACATTTCCACTAGTATAAACTATAATCCTTCATATCAAGAATTGTATTTTTACCAGTGAAATCTTTCCATAGGCTGCCATTCAAATTCAATTGTTGATATCAAGAATTCATTTCTTACTAGTTGAAATTCCAGTTTCACGTATCAGAAATACAATTCTTACTAGTAAAAATCTTTTGAAATGATTTTGAAATCATTTTTGATATCAATAATTGCATTGTTACTAGTGCAAATGTCTGATATCAAGAATTCAGTTGTCACTAGTTGAAATGTCTATTCTTGATATCAGGAATTGAATTGCAACTAGTAAAAATATTCATTTTTTCATTTTTATTCATTCATTGATATCAATATATTTTCTGATATCTAAAACGGCTTTCACATTCATGATATCAGAAATGAACATTTTTACTAGCAGAAATTCAGTTGTTGATATCAAGAATAGACATTTGCACTAGTAACAATGTAATTGTTGATATCAAAAATGATGATTTTTACTAGTAAGAATTGTACTCCTGATATGTGAAACTGGAATTTCAACTAGTAAGAAATGAATTGTTGATATCAACAATTGAATTTGAATGGCAGCCTATGGCGAGATTTCACTAGTAAAAATACAATTACAGATATCAAGAATTATAGTTTATACTGGTGGAAATTGAATTGTTGATATCAAGAATTAACGTTGTTACTAGTGGAAATCTAATTCCTGATATCAAGAATTAACATTTTAACTAGTGAAAATGTAATTGTTGATATCACAAGTTCATATCCTGAAAATGAATAAAAGTAAAAACGGCTTGCCATAGACGTCAGTCACTGATGCTTTTACAGGTACAAAATGAGAAAAGCTCAAAGATCGGACACACAAAAGCTTTTCAAATCTGCGACACCACAAAATGAAAAGAAACAGTAACACTTTAAAATGAGGTTAAAGGGATAGTCCACCCCCCCCCCCCAAAGAAAATGAAATTGTAATTTTCTCACCCTCAAGTTATTCCAAACCTGTATACATTTCATTTCTTTGTTCTGCTGAACACAAAGGAAGACATTTGGAAGAATGATTGTAACCAAGCAGATCCCCCCCCCCCCCCCAATTGATTACCATTGTAGTAAATATATATATATATATATACAGGTACAGTATACAGGTTTGGAACAACTTGAGGATGAGTAAATGACAATATGTTTTTATTTTTGGGTGTACTATCCCTTTAACATTAGTAAATGCATTAGAAAAATAGAATTCTCATTCATTTCAGTTTGATTTTGGAATGAAACATGTTTTCGCTCCAGAACCACAGTGACGAGGTTTTCTGAAGATCTAAATGAACATCTGACGAGTGTGAGGGACGTACTGTATGAAGAACCAATATCTGCAGCAACATTTTCACTCAACTTTTTAATGATTACACGCCTTTATTCTGTTTGATGCTCTCTGCATGTTCTCTCTCTCAACTCTGCACTCGTTCTCTGCAGTGCAGTAGTGTGCTGTGTTACAGCGCCACCTGTAGGTCAACATGATCTCTTCATCGACTACCTGATTGTGCCTCGATGCCACAGAGAAAGAAAAATATGCTGTTTAATAAGGAAGCATCTGAAATGGAAGCTTAGACCTATTTAAAACACTAGACCAATAAGCATAAAAATACACGGCACACACAGATATTGTGTGAAATATTAACATTTTCACTGAGCTCATCAGATTCTCCACTAAGAACATAAGGTGTTTAAAGTCAGAATTATATTATGCAAGTTCGCATACACAAATAGCCTTGCTGAAGCCTAAATATAGTAACACGAGTTGCATTACTGTAACGAATCTCAGTACAAGGCAATAAAGCTTTTTTTTCCCCACATGTGCCATATATAGACGGATCAGGCATAACATTATGACCACCTTCCTAATATTGTGTTTTGCTGCCAAAACAGCTCTGACCCGTCGAGGCGTGGACTCCTCTAGATCCTGAAGGTGTTTTGTGGGATCTGCTCCAAGATGTTCGCAGCAGATCCTTTAAGTCCTGTGAGTTGCGAGGTGGATCCTCCACGGATCGGACTTGTTTGTTCAGCACATCCCACAGATGCTCGATTGGATTGAGATCTGGAGAATTTAGAGGCCGAGTCAACACCTCAAACTCGCTGTGCTCCTCAAACCATTCCTGAAGCATTTTTGCTTTGTTGCATTATCCTGCTGAAAGAGCCACAGCCTCCAGTTTCCATGAAAGGACGTTCATGGTCTGCAACAACGCTTAGGTCGGTGGTTCGTGTCACAGTAACGTCCACATGGACGGCAGGAAGGTTTCCCAGCAGAACATTTCCCAAAGCATCACACTGCCTCTCGCCTTCTTCCCATAGTGCATCCTGGTGTCATGTGTTCCCAGGTAAGAGACGCACCCGACCATCCTCGTGATGTAAAAGAAAACGTGATCCACCTTCTTCCATCAGTCCGTGGTCCAGTTCTGACGCTCGCGTCCCACTGTCGGCTCTTTCGGCGGTGGACAGGGGTCATCATGGACACCCTGACCGGTCTCGTCTGCAGCTCCACACACAACAAACTGATGCTCTGTGTGTTCTGACACCTTTCTATCAGAACCAGCATCAACTTCTGGAGCAGTTTGAGCTCCAGGAGCTCGTCTGTCGGATCAATGAGCCTCGGCCGCCCGTGACCCTGTCTCCGGTTCACCACTGTTCCTTCCTTGGAGCACTTTTGATAGATACTGACCGCTGCAGACCGGGAACACCCCACAAGAGCTGCAGTTTTGGAAATGCTCTGACTCAGTGGTCTAGCATCACAATTTGGCCCTTGTCGAACTTTCTCAAATCCTTACGCTCGCCCCTTTTTCCTGCTTCTAACATCAACTTTGAGGACAAAATGTTCACTTGCTGCCTAATATATCCCACCATTAACAGGTGCCGTGATGAAGAGATGATCAGTGTTCTTCACTTCACCTGTCAGTGTCATAATGTTATGCCTGATCTGTGTTTAGGTCATTTGAACTAAGTTGCTCTTAATCAGTCTCTTTGCACGCTAAATATTCTTTTGCATTGACAATAATCTACCGTCTTCAAGGCCTCTTTAGTATATCCCGTTACTTATTTGCACTGACTGGTCAACCAACTGCAGCTTAAATGCATCATAAATTATATAAAACTCTTACATATGCATATATTTATAATTTATTGCTATTCGCACTTCTTGTTAGAGGTTTCAGGCTTTGAAAGCAGAATAATTACCGCCTACCTTTAGACCAGCAGGAGTGTACGATATTAAAATGCTCACTACCCAGCTGACACATGATGATATGTAAATGTTAAGATTAAAACAGCCCAAAAATAACATTTATAGAACGTTCTCATAACATTATAAATGTTTGATATGACATTGAAAGCTTTCTGAGAACTATGTAGGATTTGTGTCTTTTTTTTTCTTCTCCGCTTCATCTTCAGCTCGCCTGTTTCTGTCCACCTGTCGACAGGTGTAACAAATCCATGCAAATTCTCCGTAACACGCTTAACCAAGACAGCCGCGCTCTCTCGAGTTTGATGAGAAGCACGGCAGATGTTCTAACTGTTACATTAATGACTCACGGGCTGCTAAAAATAACCAGTCTTTGGCTGTGATTTATTATTCATGAGAGTGTGTGCGATAATGACATCAAATCTGCCCCGCCCCCGCCTCTCTTTAATTAGCCACACCGATCAGCGAGATCAAACAGGAAGTGCAGGCAGGAGAAGAACCCAACCGAAATACGCATGTCGTTTACGGACTCTACCTGAGATGACGTCGATAGGCTATTCGTGAAATGTTTTCGTCAATAACATGCAGATTCAATTTAAAATTAAGATTTATCATAAAATCAAAATGTGCTATTTAATTTCATGATTCATTTCATGATTCATCAGTGCACAACGAACATACTTATAATATTAATCAATAAAGGAACAAATCATATTTTGATACAATCAAGTCTTGTCCTATTTATGTCTCACTCATAATTCTGTTTCATTCAAAAATACATAAGTTTTAATAATATATACATCCCAACTAACAAAAACAAGTTCTAACGTTCCAATTGATTCTTCGCCGGCAGTTTGATTGACAGGCGATCTGACCAATCATAACCCCCAATCCAATACGTTGGTGAACTTGAACGTGTACTTGTCAGATGTTCTTTGTCTGTGTGTCAGTAAATGACTAAACGGTCAACTTCACGTTGTTTCTCTTAGTAGGATGAGAATAATCAGTTGTTTAAACAGTGATTAAATTATAAATAGAAAGCGATGAAAGAACGCTCCCTTTACAATCGCTGCAGCTGTCAATCAAACAGCACGCATTCATCAGTGACCGAGTTCTGGACTCGCGCCAAAACTCCCGTTTTATTCAACAAATCTCTTAGTTACATCGTGTTTGCATTGTTAGTTATGATGAAAGAATACGTTAGTGTGCAGAAATTGAGTTCACTGCGATCTAAATACAACGTTCATCACTGCAACCTTTCATGATCTAAACATAATGCCTTCTAAATACAATACCATAGAATCGACAGCTGTAAGAGTAAAAACGTGCTAAAAGTTTTTGAGAGAGTAATACTAAGCTATTTCATATCGCAAAGATCTGCACCAATCACAGCAGTGGGCGTTTACACTGAAGTCTCACAGCAGACACGCCCCTTAAAACAGCGTTCAAATCAGAGTAGGCCTTTTATTTTTAAATTATAACAATTTTTGATGTAAAAAGCATACTAACATTATAAGTGCACCCCAGGAAACATTATAAAACACTGCAGTTCATGACCCTTTTAAGGGTTTCCTTCAAATTCTCAAATTATGATTGATTGGTGAATCTCTCTCAGAGCAGTAAAACGCTCATCAATGCGCTCAGCATCACCGTCGTCATGGCGCAGAGGGGCGTGTCTGGGGCGGAGCTGTCCTGGTGAATGATTGTGTAGGCCGTCTTATGAGGCTCAGCGGTCACACCGCAGTGTTGCTGATTGGCACCGACGCAGGCCGCGTAAGCCATGGCATGTGGGATGTAGTTCTGCTCATAAACACCCTGGAAGAGATGAGCCATGGGGCCGCGGGCCAACAGCGCCACATCCTCCCCTCCGTGGGTCTCAGTGTCCAGCGGGACAGCCGACTGCTGAACGTAATCCTTATCGGCTGAGAGAGAGAGAACCAGAATAAATACTCACACAACATCGGTGTTTTCAGTGAGCCAAGTGCTGATTTTCTTACCGGTGTCGATGTTGCGGATGTCTGGACGTTTGTTGTCGACGATTTTGTGTCCCGGTCCATTTCCGTACATCAGAGTTGTGTAGGGTAAAAAGTCAGAGGCAAAGATTGGAGATTTACCTGAGAAACAACAGTGATGTTAGACAAGAGAGGATTATTAGAGCCATTAGGTCAGTCACTGAGATACTATTACAGTTTTTATTAATAGTTTATGCTGAACTGAAAGACCCGTAACAAATATTTTGGGTCTGAAATGATAATAATGATCAATCTCGGATACACACCCAGAATGCTGTTCCCTCTGAACGGGTAGCCGTTAAAGGTGAAAGCGTGGGAGTGGTCAGCCGTGACGATTGTCAAAGTCTCTTCCTCATTGGTCAGCTCCAGTCCGCGGGCTACAGCTTCGTCAAGGGCAACTGCCTCATGCAGCGCCATGGAGGCTCGACTGTCGTGATGTCCCTGATCAATACGGCCACCTGTGAAAGGACACAAAGACCGAATCTGATTGATCAATACTAAATTACAGGCATCACATCTGGGACAAGGTTTTGAACAACACACACAACTGAGCCCAGGCTACTAAACACCTGATTTATTAATAGACTTGCATTAATAAATGGATGAATGGATGAATAAAGATAGGTGGATGAATATGGATGAATAAAGATGGATGGATGAACGAATATCGAAGGATGAATGGATGGATGAATGGATGGATGTATGAATGAATATGGATGGATGGATAAAAATGAATGATGGATGGATGGATGAATGTGGATAAACGGATGGATGGATTGATGGATGAATACGGGTGGATGGATAGATGAATATGCATCAGTGGATGGATGGATGGATATGGATGAGTGGATGAATGTATGAAGACGGGTGGATTGATAGATGGATGGATGAATGAATATGGATGGATGAATGAATATTGAAGGATGAATGGATGGATGAATGAATATCAAAGGATGAATGGATGGAAGAATATGGATGGATGAATGGATGGATGAATGGATGGATATGGATGAATGAATGAATATCGAAGGATGAATGGATGAAAGAATATGGATGAATGAATGAGTATCGAAGGGTGAATGGATGGATGAATATGGATGAATGGATGGATATGGATGAATGAATGAATATCGAAGGATGAATGGATGGATGAATATGGATGGATGAATGGATATGGATGGATGAATGAATATCAAAGGATGAATGGATGGATGAATATGGATGAATGAATGACTATCGAAGGATGAATGGATATGGATGAATGAATGACTATCGAAGGATGAATGGATGGATGAATATGGATGGATGAATGGATGGATATGGATGAATGAATGAATATCGAAGGATGAATGGATGGATGAATGGATAGATATGGAGTGAATGAATGAATATGGATGAATGAATGAATATCAAAGGATGAATGGATGAATATGGATGGATGAATGGATATGGATAGATGGATGATTGGTTTGTTTTTTGGTTGATGGATTGGTTGGTTGTCACTTGATTACCTTCTACCAGCAGGAAGAATCCTTTGGGATTTTTCTTCAGGATCCGAATGGCTTTCTCTGTGGTCTCTGAGATGGAGGGATCCATGCTGCGGTCTCTCTCCACATCAAACCTCAGATCACCGGGCTCAAAGAGGGCTAGAGAGCGAGAGAGGGGGAACACTTCCTATTTTGCATTCACATTTTTGATGGATCTTAATCAAGACCTTGAAACTCGTGGCAATATGAAACAGGCTTATTATTGTTCAGTAAAACTAAAACCATTAAAAACATTTCATAGTTAGTGTTATTCAGCTTTATAATTGAAATAAAGCTGAAATCAAATAAACACATTAATTAAATATTTAAAAAAATTAGATGAATAACTAAAGAAATATTATAAATCTTTTCCCGAATGTAAAAGTTTTCTCTCAATTACTGATCAAAATCAAACCATGTTTCTTTCTCGCTTAATACACTACAGTTGATTGCTGCATTAAAAATAAAAAATAAATATTAGATGGAAAATGAAAACTAAATGAAGATTAAAAAGGTTGAATAAATGAAAAGAACAAAAGAACAAAAAAGCTAAAATAATTGAAAATATTGGAATCTATAATATCATATAAATAATAAGCTCATGCATCTCTGGAGTGAGTGAAGGTCTCGCACCCATCAGATAATCCGTCTTTTCAGGGTCCACAGCGTCAAAGTCTGTTTTATTCCACACGTATCTTGCAACCTGCACAAACACACGAAGGTCATTTCACTCAACAGCCATCTTTGAAACGCCTCTCGGGCTGCTATTGCACTCCTATCACTTCGAATGAGGAAACATCAAATTCTCCAAAACTTTGCACCAAGTTACGATTAAATTGACTGTTGTCTGAAAATAACGGTCTCATAAATTTTGTTTCTAAATGCTCAAATCATGACAAAAAAACGCCATAAGTGCATGTTTTAGAACACGTGATGACTTTACTGATTGGAGATTGGCTTTTTTTATTTAGAAGGCGGGATTTATTCCGGCATTTTGCACGTTGCACTTTCTCCCATTCTTCATGATAATATGAGTGCACCGTCTTTGTATATCTAAAGTATTTGATTAAGGTCCGTTCACGTTTACTTCATTCATGTTTCTAATCTTGTCGCAGATGATTCAGAAAATTAACGTTTGTCGTCATGATTCTTTTATCAGAATTTTCTCCACTTCAGAAATCCATCCAATCAAGTCCAGCCTTCCGTGTTTCTCTCTTGCTAAATGTTTCTCCTGGAAATAACGCTCTTCTGTTTCTCTCTCTCTTCACCTTTCCTTCCTTCATGCTCAGCCACTCCTCGATGAGGTTTCTGTTGTCTTTTCTCTTTCCCTGTGCGCTCAGGTCTGCGGGATACTCCGGATCGGGAAACCCTTTAGGCGTCATGTACTTCCGACCTCCTCCGATGATCACCTGCGCACAGAGTTTTCATCATGTGAACAGACAGTGAGTGCAAATGGTACAGGCTCTGTTCGACTCAATTACCAGCTTTAAGAGGACATGAACACTTTTTACAAGTTGGAATCTCAGAATTATGGTAATTATGATATGGCGTGAATGCACCCAGGGTCAAACATCTCTAACACACTCACATCTATATCCGTGTTTCGGAGCAGCTGTGAGGCGATGTCCATGCAGCCTCCAGTGACGGCAGAAGCCGGCAGGTCGGCGTCGCTGTACCACGTGCGGCTGGCGCTGTGAGCGTATGCAGCAGCAGGGGTGGCATGTTGAACACGTGTTGTCGTCACTATGCCCACAGACTTCCCTTAAGAGACACCCAAAAAAACATTACTTACACACACACACATTGAGCTCGGATTTAAGGCCCGTTCGCACCAAGGACGATAACTATAATGATAAATATAGTTGCAAGCAGCGACCAAGGGGCCAAACATGAAAAAAGGCAAGACGAGTTATGCAAGCATGACTGGGAAAAATGAGTACTTAAAGATATTTTTAGGCAAAACGGCTGAGAAATCATAAATACAATCACTAGTAATATGATTTAATTGCTTGCTTTTTACCAATAGGTGGCGCTCTTACCATGTTGATGTTGTGTAGTCAGTGTGAGGTGACGATGATATATACAAAGTGTCAATATGTCAAAGTGTTGTAGAATTACAGCCTCAGAATCAGTTTGTTCAATCAAAAATATATTTAATAACTTTTATCTGTTACGGTCTGAAAGTGAGCTGAGCCAATTTTGGTGAAAATTGGACAAACGGGGAGTTTGAAAAAGTAGGTTTTCGAAGAAATTCAAAATGGTGGACAGCAACTTTGACCAAATATGGCATAATTGGTATCATTGTTCTAGCTATGACTCAAGTTTCATTAGAATATTAGCAACTTTTAAAATTTCAGTATACATTTTGACCTCAAGGTGGCACTGTTCTGAATTTTTGAGTAACTTTAGGGCATGATGGCCATCACCGAGTTTCATAACAATACACTAATGCGTTTGAAAAAAAACCCAGTATTTTTTTTATTAACAAAATTCAAAATGGTCAATGCCAAAATGGCCAACACAGGAAAATTGGGTATCATTCAGCTCACAGTTTTATGATTTTTGGGCAAACTCTTCAGAAGTTATGAGCAAAAAATAGCCATTTTTCATATCTCCTGACCAGTAGGTGGCACTGTGCCAAAATGCTGCATTTATTCTCAGATGATGCTTGTGATAACATGCACCAAGATTCGTCACAATATGCTAAAGCTTTGTGGAGATATAGCCTCGCATCCATTTTGACATCAAATTTGTTTAGAAATGAACGGGAAATGAGTCGATTTGAGCCAAGCAATCAGAGGAAAAAAGAATTCTGTTTCTAGCCTTTACCGATCAAAAGTTATTAGCATAAAAGTAAGTGCAAATTTGGACAGTTGGTGGCGCTAGAGCGATTGAGTTAGAGACTCCAAATTTGCTGTGGCTAATGTTCAGACGATCCTCTGTGTGCCAATTTTCATCCTTTTCTGGTTTTGCAATTGACGCAGTTTCCATTTTTACAATAATAAAGATAACAATGTGTTACTGTAACATAACTCTTAATGTGCAAATATTAATAATAACATTTATTTTTTTAAAAAAAAGGCTATTAGAATCATTCACCCACACAGTGATTGTCCATATGTTTTTAATGTTTTTATGAAATTTTCTTCAAATTACCTTATTAATTAATTAAATTATTCAGTTTTTTATCACAAAGTCATCAGTTCTTGGCTTGGTTGTAACAGAATAAAAAAGGCTGAAATTAGTCTAATAATAATAATAATAAGAAGAAAAATAAATTAGAATTTTTTCTTACCCAAAGTGCTAGATTAAATTACAATGAAATATTAAATATTGTCTAAATTATTAGTCTAAAATTAAAAGCAAACGATCACTCAGTGGTTTCTTTGTTGCAACTGACTGCTAGTAATTATCTGATATGTAGATTATTAGAGCAGCCAACGATGAATGAAATTTATTTTTAAAATCTTAAATTATTCAGTGTGATCATGAATGAAATGAGAAAGAGGATAAATGAATTAATTTAGCACACTAGATTTAAGGGATGATTGATGAGCTTCATTTTTAAAGCATTTTCAGATGGAAATATACGCTTCAAATGCAAAATGACACACTTAGAGGAGGATGAGACGCATGAAATATGACTGAAAACACACTCTCTGCTGATGATGACATCAAACACGGATTCTCAATCTCTTTTGCCAGCCGAACCCGTTTGAGCTAAAATATTTACTTGAAGATTTTAAGTTAAAGTGACAATAATTTAACAACACACTTGCAAGCTCACGGTTCTCCCCAGCTGTTACATTTATGTTCTGAAAACATTGTGGGAACAGTGATTTGATGTTTCTAAAACGCTAAAATGTCCTGTTTTGTAAACGTTAACGTTAATGTTAACATTCAGCATATAGCAATAACTTCATAAGGAATGTTCTCTCAATGTTACGATAACGTTCATTAAGTAAAAACGACATCATAGAGACGTTCAGTGCTTATCTCATCATTATGAGAACGCATATCAAATTCAAGTCACCTTTATTTTTATACCGCTTTAAACAATAGAAATGATTTCAAAGCAGCTTCACAAAAATTAACATAAATTTATCAAACAAGAGTCATAATAATGTCATTATTCAGCTCAACTCAGTTATTAATAATGTTATAAGAACATTCTTTGAATGTTATTTTAAGAACATTTTAAGATTTACATAAAGTTTACAAAACGTAAACATTTGTTAGCTTTACATCAACTCACAAACCCCCGTTTGAGAAACATTGAATATAAAATATTTACTGTTTGAACACACACACACAAACACACACACACACACACACACACACAGAGTTTGCGTCAGCACTGTTCAGTGTTTATGGTTTGAATAACACAAAGATAGAAGATAATATTTTGAAAGAGAGAAGATAAACTCACACCTGAAACACTCAGATAAGTCGTTGCGTGCAGAAGGGACAAAGTGAGAATGTTGGCTGTGTAATCTTTGTGGGAAACCTTTGGGTTTGAGTGACAGTTCACTTTTTTAAGAGTGAAATCCTGTTTCTGTACCTGCGTCTTTAGCCCATTTGAGGATGGACGTGACCTCGTTGCCCTTCTGCGAGCGACACACACCGTTGCGAGCGGCTGCGCTCACGCCGACCGTGTTCAGGTTGGTTTTGACTCCACACAGATACGCTGTAGCTGTCGCTGCACTGTCAGGAATCTGAAAATCCACTGAGTAAACCTACAAACACACACGCACAAACACACTATGAGCCATGAGAGATTGACGTGGAGATATTATAGTTAACTAAAACTATATTAAAAAATGCTGTTAATTGAAGTAACGCTAAAATATAGTAAAATATCAGTATTATATGAACTTAAACTAAACAAAAAAGCTGCCATGGCAATGAACTGAAATAAGTTGAAGCACTAAAAATAAAACTCGAAAAAAAAAAAAGTACATAAAATTATTTAAAATTTTACAGTTAATTCAAAATATATATATAAATATATAAAATAGTCTATAAATAATACAAAACTATTTTTGTCTATTTAAAATAAAGATGAAATAAGATAAAATATAAATATTAGATGAAACACTTTAGAGAAAAAAATAGAAACTAGTTTAAGCTAAAGCACTAAAATACTACAAATGTACTAAAAATGAAATAAAAGTAAACAGTAATGTTACAAAAGCAAATGCATACAACAAAGTTAAACAAAAACTGAAAACATACAAATGATAGCTAGTTAAAATATTAATAAAAACTATAATAGTTTATAAATAATACTAAAACAATGTTTTGACATCCTGAAGAGTGAAACACTGACACTTTTAAAAGTTTAAGCGGCCCAACATGCCAACTTCTGACTCAATTAATGGAGGGAGATTAGGGGTGTGACTATCTGTTTGACTGACCAATGACAGACTTAAGGAAACCTGTTTGAAGACAGTGTTACCTTAGCAAGACCCACATACGGGAACGTGTCCATATTCATGACGGTCTCCTCTCCCGAGCGCTTCTGTAACTGACCCTTTAAGATGCGGGCAGCCGTGATGGTGGTCACACCCATACCTGTCCAAAACACACACTCCATCAGATCCACTCACGGATAGAGTTGAACTGTTGAACTCCAACACCTGAAATGGCCTGATTTTGATTGGTCAGGACAGTGTGCTGAGCTTCAAGGAAAAACTATTGTTTTTTTTTTTTCATGCACTGGTCATTTTGGAGATTTTGGTCTATTTTACTTCTGTGTAATAGTAGTGGAAAGAAAACATCCAAAATACACATATAAGTGTTTATTTTATTGCACTTTATCTGTTTGCGTCTGTAAATTTCAATTACAATACACATCTTTAAAAAGTTTTTTCTCCACTTCAGCAGCACTCACATGCACCAAAACTTACAGTTTTATTCCCATCTATATTCTGAAGGTTTTTACTGAGGGGTTTGTGTATATCTAATTCAACTGATATATATTTAACATTTCATTTGCTAAAAACATGGTGAAATATATTTTTTCTTCTGCCTGTTCAAAAATATGAATACAAACTATAATAGTCAATAAACAATACCAAAATAATTAAACTATTAAAACATGTTTTATTTGGAATAAAGCTGAAGTAAAATAAATATCAGATGAAAAACAAAAAAGAGAACTGAAACCAGCTTAAGTTGAAGCACTACAATTACTAACTGGAAATAAACTGAAAGTGTTCTAAAACTGAAATAAAAATCCATTAAAACTAAATAAAAATATATTCTTAAAAAAACTCACATAATAACTAAAAATCCATATCTATTCTCTATCAGAGGGTTTATATTAACATTTTATTCTTAAAACATTGTGAAAATGTTTTTTTTTTCTTTGTCTGGATTTTGAAAAATAATAATAAAAACTAAAATATACAAATAATACTAAAATAATTGTTAAAATAAAACTATTTTTAAAATATCAAAAATCCCCTCTGTAAAAACTTTTAACTCCAATATTTCAGCAAAATGAAAAAAAAAAAAACATTTAAATGAAAGAATTTGGCTTTACCCAATGATCAGATTTCTGTTCTGGAAATTTATGCAAATAAGTGCATATTTATTTTTTAAAAAATGAATCATTTGCATATTTAAATAATATTTCTGAAAACTTGAAAAAAACGAAACAATTATCTTAATGTACAGTGATGAATAAACTGGGGAGGTATGATGAGATTTATTAGTTACTGTATGCATCTTGTTTTAATAAAAAGTTTGAACACTTTGGTGAATATCATTAAACACTCTCACCGTCTCCCAGAAACAGCACAATGTTTTTGGCCACATTAGTGTTGAGTGTCCTGCCAAGAGCCGAGCGCAGCGTGTTCTGAGCCGAACTCCTCCAGAACTCTGGGTTCTCCTCTTCAGCTGAGAGAAGCACATTCAAACGTTACACGGTTTTGTACAAGACGTGAACATGAAAACACAGTCGCCAAAATAAACTTTCTCTCTTGTGCATCGCTCTTACAGATAAAGGTTCTTCAGTGGTTCTCATCAAGAACCGCTTTCTCCTTCTTCAGTTGCTTTATGGATTTTGGATTTCATTCTAGCTTCTTCAGATCAGTGGTTTTGTTTTGGGCTCTTTAAAGCATCAGATATACACTTAAAAAAGTGCCAGGAAGAACCAAAAGGGGTTTTCACAGCGATGTCACAGAAGAACCATAAAAGTAACTATGTATAATATTTTAATAATCTAAAGAACCTTTTGCACCATAGAAATGTTTTATGAATATTAAAAGGTTATTCATGGAACCAACTGATGGTTTTCTAAAGAATTAGAGGATAAAGAGTTCTTTGAGGAACTTAAAGTAAAATATAATTAAACATAAGATTTAAATTCTTTAAAAAAAAAACTGGAAATTTGAAGTTGCTATGGCAACTAACTGAAAAAAGTTCTAAAATTACTGAAATGGAAATAATAAATTAAAACTATATAGAAATATTTGTTACGCTTATGCATTTAGCAGATGAGTTCATCTAAAATGACTTGGTATATTAACGCATTCTAGCAAACAAACAAATTCATCAGCCATTTTATAAATTTGTTTAAAATATATTTAATAAGAAACAGCACATGACAAAATAAACCAAAATGAAAATATAAAAATAAAAGTGGAACAAAATTGGCATAAATACTATAATAGTATAATAATAACACTAAAATTACACTTATCTGAAACAAATTTTGTTTTGCATATTAGAGATAAAATGGGTTGCAAATGCAATTTCAGGTGGACTTTAAAATGTTCTCCAGTGACATCATCAGGCTTTAAACTCTTTATGGTTCTTCCTGTTTATTTTTAAGATGAAAACATGGAATATGTTTAACCACATGAACGACTTAATTAATTAATGCCTGCGAAGCTTCAGATCTTGTATCATGATTATATAATCTACAACATCTACTGCAACCACAGGGGAAAAAACTGATGCACACGTTGGGTTTCCATGTTTTATGGGGACTTTTATTCTGTACAAACTGTATATTCTACCCTTCAGTGATAACCATCACAGAAAACTCTGCATTTTTACATTTTGAAAAAACATCACTTGGTATAATTTATAAGCCGTTTTCCTCATGGGGACCAAAAAATGTCAAACAAGGACAAGGATTTCAGATATTGGCATCATTGTGAGGACATTTTGTTCTCATAACGTAGAGTTCACCAGAACCACAGACATACAGTACATCACATACGTGTCTTTACACGTTGGCTTTGTTCTGCGGTTTGTGTTCACATGCAAAAGGAAAGATAATTTTCTCGATAATTTCTCCCAGACAGCAGTGGGAGATCAAATGGACAAAGACTCGCTGCTTCTCAGATGTTTCTTGTGGGAAAACGAGCCCGGAGAATCAAAGACAGCAGCTGTCTGAAGACAGAAGCGCAGGAACCCTTCAGAACGACTCTAAATGACTTTGATGTGGAGTGGATCCTCTTGAATGTGGACTGGAGTGGATCTAATTCACTTTGTAGGCAGTGAGCCGCGGGCATTGATTAGAAAAACAGCTCAAAACTCAAACCTACACACACTCTTCAGATGAAAAGTGCTGAAATACACACACACTCCCTCTCTCACTGCAGCTCAATCTGAAGATGGTTACACAACTACTCGTCTCTCTCTCTTGCGGTCTGTCTGAATATTATGATGACACCAACAGCAACCACAGCATGACCAAAAACTACTTCGAAAACCTCCAAACGTAATTTTATTGTGCTTTGGTGACTCTAAATGAACATGAATATGAGTATTTTTAAGGTACTTCGGCGTGCATCATGTGACATGTTGAAAACATGCAAGCCATGTCACATGACCCATCAGAAATCATTCTAATATGCCGATTTGCTGCTCGAGAAACATTCATTATTATTATTATCAATGTTGAAAACATTATTTATTTCATTTTTCAGGATTCTTTGATGAATAGAACAGCATTTATTTGACAAAAATATTATAAATGTGTTTACTGTCACTTTTGACCAATTTAATGCATACAAAATATGCCCAAAAACCTCAGATGAAAAGACATAAACACAAATGGCAGAAGTGAATCGTACCTGTCCCAGAGGTCACGGACGCCAAAGCCAGCAGATAACAGAGGACGGACACACGGACACCAAACATGACGAGACCGCAGCTGGACAATCAGGAAACACTTGCAAAAACTGCATTAATTACTTCAGACATGTAACCCCTGACCCTTCCTGTGATGCAAACACCATCTCCACCAATCAGATCACGAGCAACTCAAGAGTTCATGGACGCAGAAAACCTGTAAATGATGACAAACTCGCATGTGACTGTAAATGTAAAGTGCATAAATAATTCAGCAGTGCCAGAAAACCCTTCACCGTTTAGGGTTTGATGATTATTATTTACTGATATGACGATATTTATGAGCATTTATGAAACAAGTGCCATAAATGAAGATAAAAACCAACAGATTAAGTTCAGACAGAGGTTCACTTGTATAACACTGATAACGCACACGGACATATCGCACAGATGACAGAGAACAAAGTATAAACTGCACACACACTTGATTTGTATCGAATCACAGCACAATCTTATGTAAAAGCCTTTATAAAACAAGAAAGAGTGCCACACTTCCTCAAAGAGAGCCTTTCAAAAGATTAAATAAAAATATTTACATGATTATTTCAATGCTCTAAACCACACTCAGGCTTTCACAAGATGTAACATCAGTCTCTGGTGTCTCCAGTGAAGTTTCAGCTCAAAATCCCCCACAGATCATTTATTATAGCTTGTCAAATTCGCCTCTATTTGGGTTTGACGCCATTTTTGTGTGTCCCTTTAAATGCAAATGAGCTGCTGCTCCAGAAGAGGGCGGAGCTTCAACAGCTCAACAACAACAAAGCTGGAGAATCTCACGCAGACAAAATGAGGAAAGTGTTCAAACTGATGGAGAGTTCAACTTTTAGACGTCACGTTAAATGTTATACCCGTGCAGCATCACTTATATTTGACAATAATCTGCCTCTTTTTACTCCTCTCCCTGTAAATTCCAATCTATTCTGCTGTAAATACGAATGATCTGTAGCAGAGGTCTCCAAACTCAGTTCTGGAGGGCCAGTGTCCTGCAGCGTTTAGCTCCAACTTGCCTGGAAGTTTCTAGTACGTCTAATTAGACCTTGATTAGTGGTTCAGATGTTTAACTGGGGTTGGAGCTAAACTCTGCAGGACTGGGGCCCTCCAGGAGCGAGTTTGGAGACCCCCGGTCTTTAGTCTATTTTGTCATTTATGTCTTTTCATATATCTTTTTTATTTCTATCCGTGTACTGGAAGCTTCCTCTGTCACCAAAGCAGATTCCTTGTGTGCAAAACTTGAAGAAGAACTGAAGAACCCTAGAGTTCTATATAGAATCCAACTAAAAGAGCACAAATCTTCTCAAACACACACACACACACACACACACACACGTTCGTTTTGCTATCTTAGTGAGGTCATTCCATAGACTTCCATTGATTTTATATCAGGTCAATGATATTTTCTCTCTCCTAACTCAACCTCTACTCCTAAACCTACCATCACAGAAACATGTGACCATCACTAGATTTAAATAAAAACCTCTTTTGGTTGATTTATAAGCCTTTTTATCTACTGAGGTCCAGTCAATGTCTCACTAGTGGGTCGAGAAAGTATTTCACAATGTAAGTGAGGACATTTGGTCCCCACAAGTACAGTCAAAACAAGTACACACACACACACACATATTGTGTTTTCATGGTTTATGGGGACATTCCATAGTCGTAATTTTTTTTATACTGTACAAACTGTACATTCTGTCCCCCTACACTACCTCTACCCCTAAACCTACCCATCACACAACATGTTCTGCTATTTTAGATTTTCAAAAAAGATAATTCTGTTTGATTTATAAGCTTGTTTCCTCATGGGGACCAAAAAAAGGTCCCCACAATGTCAAGATTTACTGGTTTTACTTGCGTTGTGGGGACATTTGGTCCCCATAATGTAAGGAATACAAGAAAACACACACACACACATTGTCATTTACAGACAGAAAAAGGGCTGGACTAATTATAGATGAAACATTATTGATGATCATTTGTATTAAGACACAAACGAGCCATGAGCGAAACTCATCTGTATGAAATAATCCATGAGATTCATCTATAAAACTCTTGAACGCAGATATTTTTCGTACTCCACACACTCGTGAAGCAATATAACCCTAAACAAAAGGAACAGAGACACATTTATGTCCTTTTTTTCATTGCAATGTTCTTTATTATCTTTTCCAGTTTCAAATGTGAAAAGAGGCATTAATTTCTCTTAATTAAATATTTAAAGCAAAAAAAAAAAAAAAAGCAAAACGAAAAAAAAAAAAAAAATATTTACATAATTTCATTAAACTATAATCAATAACTAGAGGAGGATAATTGTACAAGCCGGGTGGTTAAACCGCAAAGAAAAAAAAAAATTAAATACATGAAAACAAAAGCCAAAAATTAATACATGGCATTAAAGTTAGCATTTTTATAATTTTTGAAAAACAAAAAAAACAAAAAAAGAAAACATGTATTTACAGGGCGCTCCTGAAATGCATCTCCACTCCAAGGAGCTGAAAGGCATGTAGTATTCGTACTCTCATTCTCCAGCTTTTTTTTTTTTTTTTGTAGTTTTCTCCTCTTAAACACTTTTGTTTCTATATATATTTTCAAGTCGTAATAGTGATTTATTTTGTAAAGTCCACTACAGGTGTAAAGAGCACATCCACAAGAGCTCCTCGTCACCCGGAAGTCTCATTTTTTTTTTTTCTTTTTCTTTTTAACTTTGAATCATTTCTCCATTAAGTGTGATGTGTAAGGGAACCGTACGTCAGGTCGGGTCGGGCCGGCGGAAGCGTCTCGGCGGCCAGCAGCAGCAGCAGCAGCAGCAAAAAGGTCAAAGTTGAATGTTTCTATCAAGTTCATCGCTCCAGAGCTGCAACGAAACAACTGAAAACCGCAGCTCTGAAACAGGGTGATGCGATTTGCATTTTCAATTCGATTTTCTGTCATAAAAAACATAGAAAAAAGAGCTCAAATCACTCCACTAGAACTAAACCAAATCCAAAATCGAATCAATCCTCCTCCGTTACAGCAACACGCACACGATCAGCCGGTCCACGCGAAACTAGATCACAAATATAAAGGGATTCAAAACGGAAAATAGAACTCTGAGCAGCTTTCTGTCACCAGGGAGTGACATCATAAACAAACGACTCAATGAAGCGATGTCATCAACGTCCGTCTCCATGGCAGCAGGAGCAAGAAACAGGAAGTAGCAATTCTAACGGCTAAAACTGCGGCGAGCAGATAAGGCTTGTCATCCTCTAATACTTTTCATTATCACTTTATTTCGTTTCAGTTCAACGGCATTTTTCTTGCGCAAAAACGAAAAGACAAAACAGGAAAAAAAAAAGTTGAAAATCTCCCAAATGTTTTTTTTTTTTTTCATATATATCCCTAAATATATATTTTTTCTTGCCCTCCACATCAATCCATCTCGGTAGTGGGTGTGGCCAAAGACCTAGCTGTTGTCTGATTCGTCCTCAGCTTCGCGCAGCCAGGTGAAGAAGGCGGTGACGGACTTGAGGGCGACGCCCTTGCCTTGCTGTTCGGCGGGATCTTTGCTGGACTCCCACCTGTAAAAGCCCTCCTCTTTTATGACGTCCTCATCATATAACACGTCGAAGAACATTCGCAGCAAATCTGCGGAGAGAAAGAGGCCGATATCATTGATGAACGTGGAGAAGATCTCCAGCTGCACACGTGCGTACGAACACACTTACTTGGCGGCTGCTCCATTTGTACCATCAGACTCTGTAACGCGTACAGCGCCTGCAGCTCTTTCTCTTCATCTTTAAGGTAGCGCTGGAGCAGCTTGGCCCTCTGGGTAATTTCTTTAGTGTCTACTTTATATGGATTCTCACCTTGAGAATGGCAGGATGGAAACAGAGGAAAAGCCAACATGACTCATCAGTGACATTATTATTAAAGGTTGACAGAGGCTTAAACCTACACAATTAAATCCTGATGTATAAATCAAGCTCCGCCCTACATTACGTTTCGAAAGGAGAAGAGAAGTGACTCACAGATAATGGCAGACTGACAGACCGCGGTCATCAGCGCTCGGACAAACGTGTTCGATGTTGTTTGCTGCTCGTCCAGATTGGCCTGCACAGAGGGACAGGTCAAAGGTCATTGTGGTGACAAACACAGCTGCAAAAGCTGGACAGAACAGCTGTAATTCATCAGATATAAAGTACAGCTCCTTAAAGGTACATGCAGATGGAAAAAATATGAGTTTGTAGGAAATATATATTATATTTCAATGCTTTCGTAATCGCTTGCCAGTAGTTTGTGTTCTCGAGAAACTTTAGTGAGTGAATGCAAAATTTATTTTGGGAACGCAAACGTTTGCTAACGAATACAAAAGTACTGAAATCAGATTTTTCCTCTCATTTCTCCATTATTAGAATTTTTACGTTCCATTGAGAAACTTTGTGTTCGGTCACAAAAAGTCTGTATTCTTTCATAAAAGCTTCTCAGAAGAATCAAAAAGTTACTTGGAAAAGAGCGCAAACTTTTCCCGGAAGAGCGCAAATGTCATTCTGAAGAACGCAAAAGTTTCTATGAAGGACACAAAAATTTCTCGGAAGTGTGCTAAAGTTCCTCGGGAGAACAAAAAGCTTCTCGGAAGAGTGCAAAAGTTCCTTGGAAGAAGGAAAAAGTTTCTCAAGAAGAAAGCAAAGGTTTTTCAGAAAAAAAGCACAAGTTTCCCGGAAGAACGCAAAAGTTTCTTGGGTGAATGAAAAAGCATTGAAATATGATTTGTCCTCCAAGCTCATATTTTGTCCCCCATCAACAAAACTTTTGTTTTCTGCTGAGGAACTTTGCATTCACCAACAAAACTTTTGTGTTCTCGCATAAATGTTTCTTAAGTGAATGCAAAAGCAATGGAATATAATTTTTCCTCTCATTTTTTTTTTTCCACGTGTCATTACGGGCTCTGAAGTTAAGCTCCCTGAAGTTATTTCACCCTTTTAAGTGGTTGGAAGACTCAATGTTATTATCACAGATGCAGCTTCACTAGTACTGAATCCAAAACATCCTTTCACACAAACACACACACACACACACACAAACACACCCACACACACACACCCACACACACACAAACACACAAACACACACACCTCCACCCAGTCAAAGATCCTCTGGTTGTCGGCTTTCTCCTGCAGGAGTCGCTCCAGGTCTCTGGTGATGTCTTCTGGACTCAGAGACGATTTACTACTCTTCCTCACACACTCCTCACCCAGAGTGAACTCCACTCCCTACACACACACACACAGTATAGAGCAGATTATTAAACATATACTTTAACAACATTATACAACACCGTAACTATAATTCCAGAGCGCTACAGTTGCAGTCAATTCATTCACCTTTTCGGTGACGAACTTATTGATGTCCTCATCTTCAGGCAGGAAGTCTTTCCAGCTGAGTCCCGAATCTCTCCACATCGCTCCCACCTTCTTATGACTCTGAGACAGGAAACAGTTCAGAACAGACACTTTCAGAACTTGATGCAGAACACACTGCGGAAATCACTTCCTATTCCCTATGTAGTGCACTATGCGGTATGTGAACCAACATAGTACGAGAACGAGAAAGGAATTTGGGATATGTGCAAGTTGCAGGTAGGACTGCATGATTTGGGGGGAAAAAATCAAAATGTGATTGTCAAAAATTGCGATTGAGATTTAAAAAGCAATTAAAAAAAAAACTCCAGGTTTGAGGTGCTTGTTTGCAGAAATGCACAATTCGGTCAAAATGTGTGCGAGCATGACAATAAAATAACCATACTAATAAAATAATAATAAATGTATAAATAAAATGTGTATTTTTTTATTACTGAACAGAAAGAGTAAACCAGAAATATTGCTAATTGAATATTAAAGAAAATTAATATAATATTTTACAGAACAAATATTCGTGCTTGTCTTAATTTCATTTTCAAATGTTTCATCACGCTTTAATTTCGACAATATTTGTTATAACAATAATATTTTTTATTACAATTATTATTATACAAATTTTGTAAGCAAAATATGAAATTGGTAATATAATTACTTTTTTAAATTGGTATTTAAGAAAATCAAAACAATTTTATTTTACACTGTAAAATTACAAAAATTATGGCTGTCTTAAATTCTTATTTTTTCCAAACATTAAACAATCAAGCTTTAATTTTGGTGGAAGTTTCTCTTTTGTTTATATGTGCTTCTGATTAAGTTATAATTTTGATAATACGGTTTTTTGCGCGTAGAGTGTTTTCAAATGCACATTACAAGCAACAGATGCTGTGGATCATCATCGTTAAAATCAATTGCAGCCTTCACTAAGCAATATTGCTTTTTCGGTTTTATTTCCCTGAATCATGCAGCCCAAGTCTCAAGACGTTAATGAATTCACACAAACATCCTACCATTCCTTTACAGAGCAGGTTGAGGATTTCCACCAGGAAAACTCCAGCTTTCCCAAGAGGCACCAGTGGTTTAGACACCTCCCTACGAATACAGCGCAGGGATCAGAGGTTAGCAGGACCATTTGGTCGTTTCAAGCTCCAACAGATTAAAACCCTTTATCTTATTGGCAATTTTATTTGTTTATTGATTTTTGTGTGGTTTCAGCAGCAGGAAAATTCTTGTCATCAGTGTAAAGCGGTTTGCAGGCTCACCTGAAGAGCGGCCCCATGGGAATTCCTCCCTCATGCAGCATAGGGCAGATCAATTCAGCCAGGTACAGCCAGATATGAGGAATATCAATCGCCATATCCTCTGCGACCTCCAACACCTCCAACAGCCTGACACGATTATTAGGATTATATTATAATATATATTTAAGAGAATTTGGCTATAAAGAGTGCATTATGCACACATCTCTTACCCTTTGTAGTATTGTTGTGTAGATAGTGTTTGTGTTTTGACCAGCTGGTGATACAGTGAACCCAAGTGCTCTCTAGCGAGGGCGCTGCGCTCCAGCGTCGACTCGATTCCTGTCCGCACAAACACGGACAGCAGGGACGAGCAGTTCAGCTCACTGACACACTGCAGTGCCTCCTTCAGGACAGCAGGATGAACAACAGTGAGGTTTTAAAATCAGCCAACACTAAGAAAAACACATGAGGTGATTAAGAGTGTGTACCTTCAAGTCATTGATGTGCAGGTACTCCTCTATGATGGCAGTCGATTTCTTCTCCAGTTCCTCCTCTGTCAGGGCCGGTTTGGAGGAAACCGGTGGAGGAGTGGGAACAGTTTCTCTCTTTACTGAAAAAAATAAACACAAAAAAACATTAAAAAAAACTCATTCATATCAGTATGTGGTTTGTTCCATCTGCATTAAAATACATTTTTATGTGACGTTTTACAACATAAAAACAGGAAATCAGTCTGAAGTCAATGATACTGTAACATTGTAATTTTTCAAATTAAACTTTTCATTTAGACAAAAACCAAAACTGAAAATAAGTTTTTAATAAGTCATTTAAGCAGAATCATTTGATAATCAACATTCAAATATAAACATTTTTTAAATGATATTATGATGTTTCTACTTAATTGGTGCCTGTGATTAAAAACAAACTTGTTTTCACGACAGATTTACTAAATAATTAAGACAAGTTTAAATAATATCATAGAATATGCTGAAATTTCTGTGCATCACTAGTAGTTACAATATTAATTTATTATTAATAAATAGGTAACACTTTACAATAAGGTTTCATTTTTTTAACATGAACTAATGAAAAAATATTAATCTTAGTAATGTTAATTTCAGCATTTACTGATACAGTATTAAAATGAAAAGCTGTATCTGTTAATATATATTTAAAATGAACTAAAAATAAACGGGTGTATTTTTTTTAAACTAGCATTAACAAAGATTAATAAACTGAAAATTGTTTTACTCATTCTTAGTTAATGCATTAACCAGCATTAACGATTGGAACTTTATTCTGTCACCAACAAGCAAAAAAATTATTATTATTGCAATAATAATAACAACAATAACACAAATTTAGGGCTGGGTATTGCTACTGACCTGCTGATTAGAATCAGATTCATAAGCGCTCAAATCTATGTAGATCATGATTATGTAGAAAAATCAATATTTTTAGAAAGACACACTATTAAATAATCCATAAAATGACCTCAAACTAAACTAAAAAAGTATAAAATTAAATGAAAATACAACTTTCAAAACTATAATGTACCATTCTCGCGGGTGCCGCGTTCTCTTTCTCTCTCCCGCTCATCTGTCATGCTGGAAACGCGCCGGACCATTTCAGCGGGGCGCTGGTCTCGCTCTCGACTCCTCTCTTCTTTTTCACGGCTGAAACTCCGCTTGCCAACCGCGGGGCGATTCCGGTCCAGCCGGTCTGATCCGCGGTCATCACGACGGTCGAAACGGTCGCCGCCCCGGTCCATGCGTTCATCGCGCCGGTCGAAACGATCACTGCGTTCCCGACTGGAACTATTCCTGAGACATATACAAAAGGGATAAACTCATGAATGGAAGTATATAATTAAGATACTTTAAATGAGTCCCCCCGTTACTGCTATAAACATGAACCTCATCTAAAAGGCAAAGGGGGAGATGTTGCTGTAATTTAAAGTAATATTTTCAGTATAACTCAAGACTGATGACACCTCAGATCATTATTTAGTCTTGTGTACACTCCATTTAGCCAAGGCCTCCCCGTTACAAATATGGTAGAACTATCACTTCTACCACTAAAAATAGCTTAGAAGAACTCAATGTTGCAACTACTGAATCTCTCTTTTCCAGCACTTTAGACACAGTTGCTCTTTTGCACTTAAAGAAGATTAAGGGAAATAATCCAATGCCGTGGTATGAGTATCCTCACACTCTCAAGAAAGCAGCCAGAAAAAAGGGAGCGCAGCTGGAAGAAAACAAAACTAGAGGTTTTTCGCATTTTGTGGAAGGAAAGTGTTATTGGATACAGAAAGGCCTTATAAACAGCTAGATCTGCTTATTTTTCGACTCTCTTACAAGGGAGTCGACACAACCCTAAGTACTTATTTGATAGTTGCTAAAATAAGAAATAAAGCTTCAACTTCAACAGCAGTAATGACTTGATGAATTTCTTTACTTGCAAGACATACTATTAGAGAGAAAATTATAATCATACAACCGTCTACTACAGTATCACATCAGACGTTGTGCAATAGACCCCCTGAGGAACCATTTTACTTATTCTTTGCTATAGGAGAGGAAGAATTGTCTAAACTTGTTAAATCTTCAAAATAAGCAACATGTATGTTACACTCAAAAAATGATTTCTTAATGCTGTTCACTTTATTTAATCAATTTATTTTGATTTAACACCATTGTATCACATTTCCGGGTTGAAATGTGATTGCTTCTTGTTAAATTGACTTGAAACAGTTACTCTTTGACTTAACTCAATGTTTTCATTTTGAAATAACATGTTTCAGTCAAGTAACCCAATCAAACAGGACTTTCAATTCCCATTATGCATTGCAAAGGGAGAGTAAATTAGAAGAGTAAATGTTGAAATAAAGTGTTATTTTATGCATTTTTTATGAGAAAATGAGGAGACTTGTTAATGTTCTGTTATGTTGGTATTTAAAAGTTTTTGTTATGTTTGTTTTGGGGGTTAACATTGTGCTAAAGTGTGGAGCTTGTGATTGGGTTGAGGACTTGCTAACAAAAATTGATATTTCTTTAATAATAAAGTCACCACTAAGGTGCTCTGGGTGAAACCGGTCTCACTTCTGGACTGCCAACACCAAACGTCACATGTGTAAAGAAAAGTATTTAGTTTATGTAAATCACAGGACTAAACAGGAAGCATTATTTGAATGTCAAATAAAATGAAAACCATTTAAGTTAGACTAAAACCATTCATTCAAGTTAAATGAACATCATTGATTCTAGTTAGTTATACATGGTTGATACCATTTGGTTTTACTTGTTTTGGTCATGTGGAACCACTGTCCATGACTGAATCATGTTCAGCCAAAGAGCTATTTTTTTGAGTGTAGACTCTATACCAACTAAGCTACTGAAAGAGATGCTTCCAGATATCATGGATCCTTTTCTAAATATTAATTCATCAATGTCATCCAGATATGTACAAAAAACCTTTAAGCTGGTTATTAAACCTCTTATTTAAAAAAATGCAACTTGATCCTAGAGAACTAGTTAGTTACAGACCAATCTCGAATCTCCCTTTTCTGTCATAAATACTAGAAACAGCAGTATCATCACAACCATGTTCCTTTTTAGAAAGATATGGTATCTGCAAGGATTCCCAGTCAGGATTTAGACATACTTATCAGACCGCTATCAGTTTGTGGTAGTAAATATAGAGATGTCATCCTGATCACAAGTTCAGTATGGAGTACCACAAGGCTCAGTTCTAGGACCGTTGCTTTTCACCTTGTACATGTTACCCTTTGGAGATATCATTAGGAAGAATAGCATTAGTTTTCACTGTTACGGTGATGACACTCAGATGACACTCACCCTGACGAAACATACCAAAATTAACGGAATGCATAGCTGATATAAAAAAAAAAAAATCAGATGACTAATAATTTCATACCACTTCTGAAAAAAACTGAGGTTTTAATTATTGGACCAAAAACCTCTGCACGCAGTAACCCAGAATATTGTCTAACACTTGACCGCCACTCTGTTAAGTCTTCATCGTCAGTTAGGAACCTGGGCGTGCTCTTCGATGCTAATCTTTCATTTGAAAGCCATATTTCTAACATCTGTAAAACTGCATTTTTCCATCTTAAAAATATATCTAAACTACAACATATACTCTCAAAGACAAATGCAGTATGACCATATTAGTCTGGCTCTGGGAACACTGCATTCCCTATTAAATATCGCATACATTTTAAAATCTTGCTAATTATTTACAAAGCACTAAATAGTTTAGCTCTCCAGTAACTGAGCGAGCTCTTAACACATTAAAGTCCTTCACGTCTATTGCAATCTCAAAATAATACCCAGAATATCAAAATCAACCGCAGGCGGTAGATCCTTTTCCTATTTAGCACCTTTACTCTGGAACAATCTTCCTAGCATTGTTCGGGAAGCAGAAACACTGTCAGTTTAAATCTAGACTAAAGACTAGATTGTTCCCGGAACCGGGAACACTTCCCATAACACCCTATGTACTTGCTGCATACTAAGAAGAATGGCATCTACGCTAATATTAGTCTCTCCGTTTATCCCGAGGTTACCGTAGTCAGCCGTATCCGGTCTGTATCCAGATCAGATGATGGACCTGCATCTAGACACGACCACAACGCAGCCCTGAATGTCAGCAGAGATCCTGTCAACTAGACAATCCCCTGTGAAGACCTCATCGACACGACAGCCGTCGGCACTGATCCTCGGCAAAGACCACAAGAACCAGACAGGTCCTCCGCACAGACCTATGACCAGCTTCGTCTCCATACTGGCATGATGAATTCGATCTTCAAGTAAAAGGAACTGGATGAAATATTTGAATGCTACAGATCCATAATGTGATTCTGACTTGTGGTGAAGCCAGAATCATTATCACACCGTGTTCGTTGGCCAGAGGAGACGTGAATCTGACTGCACTGACACTATCGGATGAGAACTGAACAAATGACATCACTGTTTTCTGCAGAACAGCTTTATAGATGAAATTAACTAATTTAATAACTGATGGTCTTTACAACAGAAATGAATCAAAACTGAACTAACCTCCGCTGAACAATGATTTTCGTTTAGAGCTGCTGTACTGCATCATTGAATCATTTTCCTGTTATCGCTGCTGTGAAACAATCTGTATTGTATAAAGCGCTATATGAAGGTGACTTGACTTGAAAGAGAAGGGATGTCTTGATTCCACTTTTCATGTCATTACTCCAGTCTTCAGTGTCACATGATCCTTCAGAAATCTTTCTTTGCTGCTCAAGAAACACTTTATTTTACAGTGTCTGTCACAAGTACTTGCTATAGTAATGTCAGTAAATCATGCGTAATTACATGCAACTAACCCTTAACCAAACCCTATAGTAAGTACATGTTGTTAACTAACATTACTCAGCATTTAAATGTGTAATAAACAAAGTTCAAGGACCAGTGGTGGACAGTGGTAACAAAGTATTTTATACTTGAGTACATTTTTCAAGTATTTGCACTTTATCAAGTATTATTATTTTGGGAAACTAAATTCACTACATTCACTCCACCTCTACTTTCCATTAAAACATGTCGTTCCTCGTTCTTTCGAGCTAAAGAAATCGACACCCGCATCTGTTGGGGTGTTTACATGACAGCGCTCAACTAAAACTGGAAAACTTTTTATGCGTTTTGGCCGTTCATTTACACGACAACAGCTTTTTGGGGGCCTGAAAACAGGTTTCAAAAGGAAATTCTTCCATAATTCTTCTTTGGAAACTTCCATTATCGGCTGCTTTCTTCCTCTGCTTCAAGAAACTGGTACCATCCAATAATTTGCATCTGGACTGGCAATTTTCTTCTAGTGAAGAAGATTCTTTTAAAGACAAACTTCCTCTTCTTCAAAGTGACTGCTGAAATCTCACCAGATTATTGGTCCAGATAGCCTTGTTCTTCTGTAAGGTAGAATCACTTATCTTGTGTGACAGTATATATTGCTACTCAAACAAATATCAGAAAGTATCAAGTTGAGTTGCTCGCTCATGAAGCTCCCTCTCTCTCTGTCCCTCTCTCCTATATAATGTATATAAAGATTTGGATTGTTCTAGAAAAACAGTTCTAGAAAGTTCCAGAAAGAGATACTTATAAGCAGTAACGTTTGTTATATGGTTGTTCCAATTTTTTATCTGGGATGACCTTTTTTTAAAACTAGGAATTATGGTCTTTTTCATTGTTTTTCAGCAAAAGTTCATGGATTTATGATACAGGAAATCTTTTATTTGAAAAACAGGCAAAAAGTTATAACCCTAGTGGACATGTCTGCATTTGGCGTCATGTCTGAACAGAAATTGCCAATTTATGCATGTATCTTCCCTGCGGTTACAAATGATATAAAACTAGTATGTCTTGACCCATGTGATGTCTGTGCATTGCATTTTTATACTAGGCTATTTGTAGCCTTGTATATTTTACACTAATTTTGCCTAATACTATTTTCCAAATATTTGCCTAGTATAATTACACTAATTTACACTAATTTAGTTTTCCTAAATTAATAAACATGGTTCATTGATCGGGAGTTTTTAATTCTTAAGTACATTAAAAATCAAGTACTTTCATACTTTTAAGTGAAACTGAAAATGAGTACTTTTTGATTTTTTCTGGAGTACAATTTTAATAGGGTATCTGTACTTTTACTTTGTCCACCACTGACAAGGACACCTTAAAACAAAGTTTAACTAATTACTGATTATTATTATTAATGTTGAAAACAGTTAAATGTCTTTAATGTGTCCTTGATGAATAAAAAGTATTAATTTCTTTTAAAAAAAAAATAATGAAAATGTGGGAGATATAAAGTCACAATAACAGGTTTTTATACTCAAAGGTGGAAATGGGTTTCTATATTAATGTGAGTTTAAACAGTTGAAATAAACCCTAAAGCTCTATCAGATTTGCTTATTTTAAAATCTTTCTCAAAGATATTAAAATAAGCAATATGCATAAACAAGCATAAGCAGTAATTCCAGTTAAAATCTTACATCCAACAATAATCTTGTAAATTAAAAAATTAGACCTCTAAGATCCAGTAAAAACTACGGTTACAAATTACTATTCGCGTTACAAGAGAGGCAATTTTAGAGCACAAAGAGAAGAGATACTGTGTGTGCGCAAGACCTGTTGTATTACATGAATGGTAATAATCTGACCTGTGAGGAACCCTCCTGTCAGAGTCCATGCTGGCAGATGAGGAAGACGAGGAAGGTTGCTGAAGTGCTGAAAAGCGATTCAGAGTGCTCGTACGACCAGAATCTTGAGCTGTAAACAGACAGACAAGAGTTACATTATGGCTGAAAACGTGTGCCTAATAAAATGCTGTGAATTCAAAGACACTCACCGGTTTCGCTGGGTTTCGCTCCAGTGCCGCCGCTGCTGCCTTTGCCCCAACTACCCCACGTTCCTTTACCTCCAGGGGCAAGAAGCTGATTGTTGAAGTCCAAAGCGCCCGGCTGCACCACGGACAAACATCATTAGTGTTTAATGCTAATACTGAGTGTAGGGTTTGTGAGGGAACGATGCAAAGCTGATAATTAACAATAATAATAAGTAATCCAAGTTTGATTGATTATTGATTATGGATCAGACCTTGGTTGTCTCACTACTACTAACAATAATAATAAGAAGAAGAGTGACTGATGGTGGATCAGACCTTGGTGATCTTGCTGAGTCGGGTGGGATCGATGGGTCTGTTCTTGGTGGAAATGGGCACCGTGTTCCAGCCATCATCAGGTGCCTGGTTGCCACGGGAACCAGGTGTGTGCTGCCCACCATGTGGCCCCATGCCATCCATCCTACCTCCTCCACCTCCTCCTCCTCCTCCTCCACCGCCGCCGCCACCACCGCCTCCTCCTCCTCCTCCACGACCTTCCTTCTTAGACATAAGCTGCTGTTGAACTTTGACCTGCTCTCTGTGCTCCTCCAGCTCCGCCTCCTTGTGGATCTGCTCGATGGTCTTCGGACCCAGATCTCCTCTGCGCGGAACCCAGTTATTCTGAGAGACGAGGAAAAATTGACTCAAAAACAGAAACCACAAAAACAGAAATGCTTTAAAAATGACAAAATTGACAATTTTTTTAAATGGAACTTTTAGAATTCTTCATAAAGAATTAAAGAATTCTTCATTATTGTGTTTGATTCATGTTCCTGGTTATCTTGAATCAGAATAACTTCCCCTCTCTCTTACAGCAACACCTCATCTCTTCTCTGATGACGAGGGCGGGGCAACCTGTCACTCACGAGATCCACCAATAGCAAACCACAATCATCCAATCAATTCCACACAGACAAAATCAAGCCCCGCCCCACTTTCTTGTTTGTTCACTTTGATATATACGTCACAATAGGGAAGGAAACTCAATGTGTCACTCTTTTACTCACTCCCTTTTCTGAACTTCAGTTGTGCTTCAGCTGAAATGAAACTTAAAACTTCAAGCTATCCATCTGGAAGGGTGTGTGTGTGACACATGGAGCGAGTTTCCTAAGAACACACACTGAGAGAAAGAGATACGACTGCCACAGCACTCTAATCTACACTGGAAATATCTGTACAGAAATGTGTTTAATTCATGCTCCTGGTTTTATTTATCCTGAGCGAGGGTTTGTTTTGCTATCTTAGTGAGGACATTCCATAGACTTCCATTGATTTTATATCAGGTCAATGATATTTTCTCTCTCCTAAACCAACCCTTACTCCTAAACCTACCATCACAGAAACATGTGACCATCACTAGATTTAAATAAAAACTTCTTTTGGCTGAGATAAAACTAGTGAAGACCAGTCAATGTCTAACTAGCGGGTTGTGAAAGTATTTCGCAATATAAGCGAGGACATTTGGTCCTCACAAGTATAGCCAAAACAAATACACACAGTCACATACACACACAGAGCGACTTACCCGTCGTAAATCAATGACATCTTGCAGCATGAAGCGAATTCTAGAAGAGGTTTTCCGCTCCTTAATAATTTTCTCCATCTGGTTGAAATATTGATCCATTCGGGGCTAAAAACACAAAAAGAGACACAGCTCAATGTTAACATGCATTGAGGTATATTAATATACACTCGAGTCTTTTGGTCGGTCCTAGGTGTAATGTACGTGCGTCACCTTCGCCTTCTCAAAATCCAGATCTTTCCCGATGGTCGACAGCAGCCGGCACAGACACTCTAAACTCTCTTCGTCGTGGTTCTTCAGCAGTTTCACGATGCAGTCGTGCATGATGGTTTCCGTCAGCATCTTCAACTTGAACAACTCACCAATGAACTTGATGTTGCCTAGAGATCGTCGACGGGCTTTGTCTTTGGCATCCTCGAGCTCCTCCTTCAACCTTTGCTTCTCCTCTTCCTGAAGAGGCAGAGACAGGAAGTTATGGTAACCGTGCAATATGCAATGATAATTACTTTAAACATTTTTTTAATAAGACCTAACATTAGATAGTCTGACCGAAAAATAACAATGAAAGGCCCATTGCACTGAAACTTCCCATAATATGCAGTATAAATGCTATATACTGCGAAAATAGTCAGATTGGCATGCTAGTATGCTACTTAGAACACAATCTTTGAACAATTCACATACTGACTTCCTGCGATAAATCATGTTGATCAGTTAAAATTGCGATTCGATTTTTTTGTTCATACCCCTGCGGCAGCATCCAACTCTTTCTGCTTCTTCTCAAATGTTTCATCATCATCTTTATCCTTCTCGAACTCTTTTTGACAACGATTGAGCAGCAATTTTCTGAAATTCACCGACACTCCAGGTTTATCTGTGGTGGGAACTTTCAGCTGTGACGAGAGAGACAAAAAAGAATTGAAGAATTTGCTTTTGCGATCACTGGTCAGATCGGTATTGCGATCATCTGTGGAGCATAAACAACCATTTTGATCTCACCCCCATAAGGCAACGGCACATGTTGGCGTAGGCGACAGAGAAGTTGGGCTCTGAGATGGCCTTCTCAAAGATGAGGTCGATAACTCCTTTTAAGCGCTCTTCCGTGTCAATGGTCAGTTCGGTCACCTGCTTCATCAGCGGCTGGAACATCTGCGGCGTCAGTTTGTTCAACACGCTGCGGACGCGTTTGAACAGATCCTGCGTCTTTAGGAAGTCGGGGTCATCCTCGTCGACACGACCGCTGCTGCGCTTCACAGACGGTTTCCAGGCCTTCTCCGCTTTGTTCAGCTGGACGTCTTCTGTCAGAGAGACGCTCGCAATGATCTTCCGTGGCTCCTTCCCGCGCTGACCTTGACCTGAACGTCGAGGGCCGCTCAGACCGGACGGCTAGAGAGATGGAGAAAAAATTATTATTTTTAAACAAAAATTCCATGTCAGCAGAAAGATTTGGGGAGAACAAAGTCAATGATAAAAGTCATACAACTAATAAAAAGCTATATGAGAAGATTAAAATTGATTAAGATACACAGAACGATAGACATGGATAGAACAACAGACAGAATGATAGAACGACAGACAGAACGATAGAACGACAGACAGACAAAACGAAAGAATGTCAGACAAAATAGAACGACAGAGAACGATAGAACAGAATGACAGAAAACGATAGAACGACAGACAAAACAACAGTCAAAACAATAAGACGACAGACAAAACAATAGAACGACAGACAGAACGATAGAACGACAGACAGAACGATAGAACAGAATGACAGAAAACGATAGAACGACAGACAAAACGATAGAACGACAGACAGAACGATAGAACGACAGACAGAACGATAGAACAGAATGACAGAAAACGATAGAACGACAGACAAAACGATAGAATGAGAACGAATGAATACCAGACAAACAGAACGACAGACAAAACAATAGAACGACAGACAGAACGATAGAACGACAGACAGAACGATAGAACAGAATGACAGAAAACGATAGAACGACAGACAAAACGATAGAATGAGAGAGAACGAATGAATACCAGACAAACAGAACGACAGACAAAACAATAGAACAGACAAAACAATAGAACGACAGACAGAACGATAGAACGACAGACAGAACGATAGAACAGAATGACAGAAAACGATAGAACGACAGACAAAACGATAGAACGACAGACAGAATGACAGACAAAATAGGACAGAACGATAGTACAGAATGACAGAAAACGATAGAACGACAGACAAAATGATAGAATGAGAGAGAACGAATGAATACCAGACAAATAGAGCAACAGACAAAACAATAGAACAGACAAAACAATAGAACGACAGACAGAACGATAGAACAGAATGACAGAAAACGAAAGAACGACAGACAAAACGATAGAACGACAGACAGAACGAAAGAACGGCAGACAAAACGATAGAACGACAGACAGAACGACAGACAGAACAACAGACAGAACAACAGACAGAACGGCAGACAGAACGATAGAACAGAATGACAGAAAACGATAGAACAGACAAAACGATAGAACGACAGACAGAACGCAAGAACGGCAGAAAGAACGAAAGAACGGCAGACAGAACGAAAGAACAGCAGACAGAACGATAGAACAGAATGACAGAAAACGATAGAACGACAGACAAAACGATAAAACGACAGACAAAACGATAGAACGACAGACAGAATGAAAGAACGGCAGACAGAACGAAAGAACTGCAGACAGAACGATAGAACAGAATGACAGAAAACGATAGAACGGCAGACAAAACGATAGAACGACAGACAGAATGAAAGAACTGCAGACAGAACAATAGAACAGAATGACAGAAAACGATAGAATAACAGACAAAACGATAGAACGACAGAAAAAACGATAGAATGACACACAGAACGAATGAATGCCAGACCAATAGAATGATAGACGAAACAATAGAACGACAGACAGAACGACAGAAAAACAGACAGACGGATACAAAAACAAAAGCATGTATTTCATGTGACATTGCCATGGTAACTAACCGGGCCACGCCCACCAGCCGACGGACGGCCGAGATTGGCAAACGAAGGCGTGAAATCCGGACCACAGTTCATTCCAGGCAAGCGACTCGGATCCAGCTGCCTCAGAGGAGTTTTATTGGCCTGCCGAGAGAGAAAACACTGTAAACACATCAGGTACTTTATCTGGAGTGTGTGTCCGTGTGTACTGGCTTTAGTTACCTTATCCAGCACTACGTCTGAGATTTGCGGTAGACCCTCGGGTTTGTGCATGCTGGCGCTGATGAACTGGAAGCCCAGCAGAAACTCGCGGTCGTATTTCTTCTTCTCCTCTGGGTTCAGGGGTTTCCATTGTTCTGTGGGAAACAACGAGGACAAGTTCAACAGCAGTTTCTAAACAGACAATGCCGATTTCTTGGTGATGCCTGTAATGCAATTTAAAATGTTTGTCACATGCTTTTGTTAATCTAAAATCGTTTTTTTTTTTTTTATGTAAAATCAGGAGAGGCATTTGGACCTTTTTCAGTAAAAGAAGTTAATGAATGAAGAGTTGGCTCTCGAAAAATTATGACATCTTTTTAAAACATTTAAGTTTTGTAATTATTACGTTTAAAAATCTTTCTTTTATTAATCTATTATCTGATTTGTTCTAACTCTGATTGGTTGATTGCAAGTTTGAATCTGAAAAAATAATTAAATAAAATGTGTGCTGCATGTTTTAGAGTGAAGCATGGCACTGTTTTCTTTAACACAATTTAATGTTTAAAAAAATTAATAAACAGAATAAAATATTAGCATTGTAATTTTACAGTAAAATAAAATTGTTTATTAATATTACTAAAAACAAAGCCAAAAAAAAAAATTGTCAAAATAAAGACAATTCCTTCCTGCTTCATATTTTGATTCATTAATTTCTGCACTCCACATGTGCTGCTGCTTTTGTAGTTGTATTCGTCAAGAATTTTTGTCTTTTCCATATTTGTCACTAATTTTCAAATGCTGTCTGAATGATTATATTACACAAGTACATCAACGATCTGATGCATTTCATTTATCTCACGTTACCTGCTTTATACTGGTATTTCTGTTCGGTGGGTGAGGTCGGGCTTGGACTCTGCGGTTTGATGTTTTCAGCATCAAGTTTATCTTCTTTCTCCTCCCATGTCTCGTCCACGTCTTCAGCAGGGGGTGGAGCCACTGGAACAATGTTCTCTGGCTCCGCCTTCACTACAGGGGCGACCTCTGGCTCAGGTGGTGTGGGCTTTAAAATAAGACAACAGGTAACGTTTAAATTAAAAAGGTCTATTCAGACTGAACACAAATGCACCATATACGTACCGACCAATAAGATATAACCTCAAAATAATAATAATAATAATAAATATAGCTGTATAGTGTTTTAAGGCCTTTAAGCACGTGTAAAAAGATATCGCTTCAGTTAGAAAGCCTGTAACCATCTTGATCGTACTGTCGATGGAAAAGACTATTTACAGCAAATACAGACAATTTACAATAAAAAATATATCGTTTTTAAAGCTTTTTAACAGTTATCGAGATCAAGCCAAAAACCTAGGTCTAGTTCACCAAAGTTGGTTTTTGAAATCGCCAATATTTGACGGACAATTTGGTGGACAGCCGCGGTCCTAGAGGCAAAGTTGCTCAGATCGAGGAGTTCTACCATGTGGTATGAATGTTGTCGGTGTGTGCAAAAAAAATTTAAAGAAATTTACCAATGTAAAGAAAAAATAAACACTAAGGCGCCCCCCGGTGGCCGACTTATTTCAAATTTCTCACAGGGTTCTAGGGCCGTGAGACAAACAGGCCCAGCGAATTTCGTTCTGATCCTTAATATAGCTGCTCAAAATTCATTGGCTGATGGCGGACATGTTTTTTGAGATATATCAATATTCTCAAAGACAGTCATGGCACCTCGGACAGAGAGACTACATGCCAATTTTAAAGTCAATCGGACTAACGGTGAAGTAGTTAGTAAATTTTTGCCCGTCATAGCGCCACCAGTGGCCAGTTTGTGCAAGCACAGAATGAGCTCTACATAGATGTGCAGAGTTTGGTGAAAATCTCATTCCATTCATGAGTTATAGCCATTTTAGTCAAAGTGGCTCCGCCCACTTCGAACATTTTGGTGGCCCTTAAGAACCGTGAATCAAAATTTCAACTTTTTGTTTTGATACTTAGTGACAATCAGACTCGAGAGATTCTCGCTGCACTGATATGGTTCCATTCGGTCCAAAAACCTTAAAAAAATATCCAAAATAACTGAAGATTCTGTCAAAATTTTGTACGTCTTGGGCCAATGATTCTAACAATGCAAGACACTTGAGGCTACGCCTAACGGTTTAGGAGTTATGAGCCATTTCGTACTTGCGCCAATCGAGGTGAGCCTGACGGGCTTGAACCCATAAGAAACAATTGTTATTATCATTATCAATAACACTTTATCACTCAGAATTAATTTTTCCCTGCTAGAAGAAAGACAAATCCATAACATTTTAAAGATGGGTTGAATTTTGCATTGTGAGTGAAATCTGAATTTTCAAAAAGGTTTTATATGGATTAATGGTTCAAAAAATGTAAGTCTGGGAATCACATTCCTCACTGCAATGCACGTTGAGTTGCATAAAAGCATCAGCCAAAAGTCCATCACAAACAGGCCTTGGACTATGCTATTGTTCTTGAATGAATACGAGCAGTTTCAGAGCATAAAACAGTTGGTGCTCTTCTACACACCTCTTTGAAGGCATCAAGAAGATCTCCCGCCTCCTTCTTGTTCAGGTCTTTCATTTTTCTCTTCTTCTTTGGCACAGCAACCACTGCAAATACACACACTGCGTATGAAGACATGCACTATTGACTAAACAACGTGGCTGCATCAAATTCCGACAGAGGAGAGTGGAAAGAGCTTTACTCTATAAAAGTACACAAACGCTAATGCTTGGTCAATGCGAGCTTCCTCGTTTAACTTATAGTACTTAACTTGTGTCCTTGCATTACTATTAAAGGTATTAGAGCTGCACAATTAATCATTAAAAGATCACGATTCAAACACTCACTCAGATCTTACTCCTAAATGACAATGATTCGCCTATGTCTATTAAACCTTCGACAAAATCACACTGGAACATTATGATCTGCAGTGAGAGAGAGCAGTTGTCATGTATAGAAATGTTAACCACACGGTGTCATTATTTCTGACTTATAACAATTCAAATGATCATAAAAAATACTGGAATAAAAGTTTATAGTTTAGATATAAACACTGATGTCTACAGAAGTCTATCAAAATAGGGTAAATCCCCTCTTGAAAGTAACTTGGCACTTTAAATACCGATTGTATCGATTACACTGTTATATCATTCATTCAGGAGATTTGTTAAAAAAAACGATTCATCCTGTAATGAAACAAGTGAAGTCTTTATGAGTGAGTCATTGAATCATTCGTTCAAGAGATGTGTCCAAAAACGTTAATTTCAGTAAAGAAACAAGTGAAGACTTTGAGTGAGTCATTGAATCATTCATTTACGTGATTCTTTCAAAAACACTGATTCATTCAGTAATGAAACAAGTGAAGTTTTTATGAGTGAGTCATTGAATCATTCGTTCAAGAGATGTGTCCAAAAACGTTAATTTCAGTAATGAAACAAGTGAAGACTTTGAGTGAGTCATTGAATCATTCATTTAAGTGATTCTTTCAAAAACACTGATTCATTCAGTAATGAAACAAGTGAAGTTTTTATGAGTGAGTCATTGAATCATTCGTTCAAGAGATGTGTCCAAAAACGTTAATTTCAGTAAAGAAACAAGTGAAGACTTTGAGTGAGTCATTGAATCATTCATTTAAGTGATTCTTTCAAAAACACTGATTCATTCAGTAATGAAACAAGAGAAGTTTTTATGAGTGAGTCATTGAATCATTCGTTCAAGAGATGTGTTCAAAAACGTTAATTTCAGTAACGAAACAAGTGAAGACTTTGAGTGAGTCATTGAATCATTCATTTAAGTGATTCTTTCAAAAACACTGATTCATTCAGTAATGAAACAAGAGAAGTTTTTATGAGTGAGTCATTGAATCATTCGTTCAAGAGATGTGTTCAAAAACGTTAATTTCAGTAAAGAAACAAGTGAAGACTTTGAGTGAGTCATTGAATCATTCATTTAAGTGATTCTTTCAAAAACACTGATTCATTCAGTAATGAAACAAGAGAAGTTTTTATGAGTGAGTCATTGAATCATTCGTTCAAGAGATGTGTTCAAAAACGTTAATTTCAGTAAAGAAACAAGTGAAGACTTTGAGTGAGTCATTGAATCATTCATTCAATCCAATTTTGTTTTTTAAAAAATTCCAATTAAACATTTTTAAAAATACTGCAGCAATTAATATTTTTTAAGAACCTACTGTAATTTACATGTTATTTTGTTTACATGTAATTTTTTATTTAAAAATTGTGATAACAAACCTCCGTACTCAAAGGGGAGCTAGAGTTCCCTTTACATGTTATTAAACCAGGTGTGTTATTCTTCAGGTAGCTCGATCTAAACATGTGGACATTAACTGTCTTTTAAAACAGTATGATTGACGGCAGAAGTTTATGCTAATGCGCTTCAACACTTGCACTATGTAGTATTGTTATAAACTAAAACTTAAATAAAATACTAAAGTACCTTGCGAAGAACTCTCAGAGGGCGTGGTCTGTGTAGTGGGCGTGTCCTCTCTCTCTTCTGTCGGAGGGGGCGTGGCTTTAGAAACGCACGCAACAACCTCTGAAGGGGCAGTGGCTTCCCTCAAAAGTGGCTCAGGGGTTTCCTTGGCAGCGAGGGAAGGTGTTTCCTTGACGACAAGTGGAGTTTCCAGAATTTGTTTAGCAGGCGTCTCCTTGACATCAGGCATTTCCTTGACAACAGTCTCTTGCATAAGGACTTCCGCATCAACTGCTGTACGTGCTTCCTTGGCAACCACAGGGATGGTTGCCTTGACAACAAGAGCGGGGGTCTCCTTTACAACAGGAGCAGGGGTCTCCTTGACGACAGGAGCAGGGGTCTCCTTGACGACAGGAGCAGCGGTCTCCTTGACGACAGGAGCAGCGGTCTCCTTGACGACAGGAGCAGCGATCTCCTTGACGACAGGAGCAGCGATCTCCTTGACGACAGGAGCAGGGGTCTCCTTGATGACTGGAGCAAGGGTCTCCTTGACAACAGGAGCAGGGGTCTCCTTGACGACAGGAGCAGGGGTCTCCTTGACAAACGGAGGAGGAGGCTCCTTGAGGACTGGAGGAGTAGGCTCCTTAACAACAGGAGCTGGCACTTCCTTAACAACCGCTACAGGGCTCTCCTTGACAACCTGAGGAGGAACAGTCCTTTCAGGGATTTCCATGGTAACCGGTGGTGCTTCTATAGTGATGTCCGGCTCAGCAATAGGGCTGATGTCTCTTGCTGGGACTCCGTTGAACAACAGGAGCTCGTCCGGCTGCACTATTGGAGATTCCAGTACAGGCTCCGCCTGGGGGGCGGAGACAGGCAGCATTACAGTCACAGGTCCCTCCTCTTTGCTTTTAGTCGGTGTGGCTTCTGCTCCATTAGAGGGGGGCGGTTCTACCGCAGTGGGCGTCACATGGGCGTCGTCTACAGGCGCTGGGGGCGGAGCATCTACTGTATCACTTATCGGACTGATAGGGGGCGGAGTCGGCGGGGTGTCGGGTATCAGGCTTTCACCTGGAGGGATGGGAAACTCCGACCTGGTTGTCATGCTGACTGCAGTTGTGGCGCTGTCACCGTTGGGCTTTAAGGAATAGTTTACACAAAAATTAAAATTCATTATCCATTTGTACAAAATATCAGAAACCAGATTATTAAAGTCAAAGCTTCAATTTAACGGCACAATGTGTAACTTTTAGAAGAACTAGAATTAAAAAAAAAAAAGGCGTAGCTTGATGATGCCGGGATTGAGCACGGAATCATGGGAGATGTCTTCTTCACAGCCGGAGGAAAAGACTCCGACAGGATTCGAATCATGTTCATGGATGAGATTATTAACATTACCGCAGTATGAAGTGGGAGCTGAACGAGGCGCTGGAGTGAGTGCTAATGAGAGACGAGCGCGACACGTCTCAAGAGCAGTGGAGCTTTTATTATGACACAGTCTTACATATTGTGCCTTTAAATATATTCATAATTAAATATGATTCTGAATCATTAAATGACGTTGAGCTTTTATGACAGCTAATCACTGTTTGAGGATCCAACTAAATACAACAAATAGAAAAACAATTACATTCTCTTATGAAACAGCACTCAACCCTCAGGTGCTGTTGAGTCATTTTTGACTGATTTTTTTTTTTACTTCAAAATCAAGGTCATGATTCAAAAAGGTTAAATGGTTCTGAAAAAAAGTCACATGTCAAAAATGACCACACTGGAAACTTCACCTAGTGGAAACATTTGGTATTGCACCCAAACAAAATCTTACTGAAAGCTCATTTTTTGAGATCTCAACCTCAAATTTGGAACACAACTGCTTTACATTTATGGCTTTGGTAGTATTTTTATGCAGTTTTCATAATAACAACTAAAACTTCAAACTTTTTTTCTCTTAAATCTAACCCAAACCATTCAATATTTACAACAGTTTATTTTGGAACTTTCATTTTCAGGTATATAAATGGTTAACAGGTAATAAATTGATCAAGACTATTCCATATATATAATTTAGTACCATAAAATACTGTAAATATACAAAAATATAAACATTATTGAACTAAAATACAGTACATTAATTTCATTGTCATTTTTGACCAGCTCACGAGCAGCATTACAGTTAACTCCAAATATAGATCACTTCAAAAAATAAATGTTTAACGTTGTAGATCATCAGACAGATGTCAATTCATATGGTCATATTTGTATTGATAATGTATATCGTGACCCAAAACATGTCGTCAAAATTGTACCATATAGCAATTTCATGAAACTCACATCAGTGTCACTGGCAAATGGTTCTCAATGAAGTGAGGGTGTGTAAAGGACAAAATGTTAATTTTCGGGCGTGAATTACCTGTGGAGGTGTCGGTGTTAAGCCACTGCGGCCTCCTGACATGATCTCTTCTGTGATGTCACGACCCCCTTGATTAGGGTCTCTGATCCTGATCTGGAGAGAAGCATTTAAAACACGCAACAAACAGAATGAGAACATGAGATGGACAAGTTCACATGCACCACATGGAAAAGTGATGATATGAACAACAAGAAAACAACAACAACAACAACAGCGAGTGATTTAATCCAAGAAGCGTTTATCAGTGCTGTAAGACACAAAATATGCTGCGAATGTCTCTGGCAAACACAGACACACACGCACAACGTGGAGCACCTTATAAAGAAGAGAATGCACAAGAGCCTGGAAAAGCTTTCACACGGCCTCTTAAAACTCGCACAAACTCAAAGCAGTCCGTTTTGTCCAACTTATCTATCGCAATGAATTATATATCGGCTCACCAGGTCAACCAGACAAACACCCACGCAGACGCACACGCACGCATGAGACAGCACATTCCCTACCTTCCTCCCCTCGGACGGAGAGGTTTAGCTCTGCTAGGCCCGGGTCATCCTGGGGCTGAAGTTTAAACTCAGCCTAACTTGGACACACTAAACGGGGCAGCACATTCACACACGGCCTGGGCCGACGTGGGCCTCAAACTCTCTCTCACGTACAGGAGAGGAGGGAAGGAAAAAACAGAGTGAGAGAGAGAGAGAGAGTTTGGCCTTGTGAAATGAGTGCACAGGAATGTGGAACGCCCACCACACTGAACAGGGAGAGAGAGAGAGAGGGGGGAGGAGACTGAGAGCCACGTGGAGCTCCAGAACTGAACTCACTGACTTTGGTGTTTTAAATAGTTCAAAACTGACATGTATAATGCCACAAAAGATCTCCATTTCAAATAAATGCCGCTCTTTTCACCTTTCTATTCGTCAAAGAATGCTGGGATAAAATATATACACAAAAATCTGAAGCAGCAGATGTGATTAATGATGACAATAAATGTTTTTTAGGCAGCAAATCATCATATTAGAATGATTTCTGAAGGATCATGTGACACTGAAGACTGGAGTAATGATGCTGAAAATAAATTACATTTTACTATATAATCTTTTAAAATTGTAATAATATTTCACTGTTTTTAATGTACTTTTAATCAAATAAATGTGCACTGGTGAGCAGAAGAGACTCTTTCTAAAACATACTTTTGAATGCACGGTTAGAAATTAAAATGTCAATTTGGCTACTGAATTTTAAAGTTTAGATATTCATATAAAACTGATATTAAATATTAGAAATAAAGCAGATATAATCAATGTCAAAGCTAAGATTTAAATGTTTACAATTCTTAATCATTGAATGCCATTCTTTAATAAAATAGAAATGAAAACTAAATTCTCAGCAACTTATAAAAGGGCATTAACTCCAAATAAAGCTCAATCCATTTAATGCTAAATACATTGTAGATTATCGGACAGTCTGTCAACTCATAAAGTAATCAGCTGTTTTCTCACAAAAGACTCAAAGCATGTCATGACGACAAAATTATATCCCAACATGTAATTTCATGAAGATAAAATTCCCATGCCCTTCCCATCAGTATTGACGGCAATGTTTCTCAAAGAAAGCATTAACGTTACTATACAGTACATTCATTCATATATTATATAATACAACAGTTTCTCCCTCTCTCTGACATGCCAACAGTCTCTTTTCTCCGCCTCTTTTCTTCCTTCCACAACTTTCGCTCAGTTTCTATTCCTCTGAAACGTAATCTCACTGGCGGCCCGAACGAGACACCCGGGAACTCAAAGTCCACGGCAGTTTCCCAGCTGTGAGCTCCCAGAGACCCTGATAACAGCAGCAAACCCACGCTCAACACATCCCGTACTGAACCCCTGATGCTTCACCATTGTCTTGATTGTGTATATTCATCTTCTTTAGTTACATGCATTTACATTGTGCCTCAGATGCAATCAACTCTTATCTGTCTGTGAAAGGTGTGAACCAAACGGCCCATACAGATGTATGTTCCACAGAAACTGAAGGGTGCGAATGACAAAGAAACAGCCTAGCTCAGAGTAGATCGTTCTCCTGCGGGAGGTCCTAACAGTATTCTAGTGCTTTTAGCCCTTTTGTCTTTATGTATGAAGGTCTGTCCCACTGGCAGAACTTTGAGTTAAGAGATTAAGAAGGCAGACACGCTGAAACCGCTGCTGAAGATCTGTGCTACACAACTGCCTTCAATAAACTCTGGTCAAACGTACTTTTTTTATGTAATAGAGAAATGTAATACATTGCAGTGCCAACCCAAAAGACTGCTCAGTACAAACGTAATGCTTTTGTTTAGGAGATGAGCTCAGAACATAACCAGGGACAAAACCAAAAGCTTTTAAAAATGTATTCAAAACACAAGAAGACGTGTGTGTTAATGATACAAACTTCCTCTGAGCAGAAAAAGTGCACAATGAAATTTTCAAACAGAAAAGATTGTATCATCAAACTTTAGTTAATGCACATTAATGCCTTTGTAAATCACATAGACACAGAGAGCCAGTCATTTCAATGACTATATTTAATCACTTTGTGGCAATTAAAGAGGCATGAAATTAACAGATTAAACTGGATAGATGACATACGGCTCACTAAAATGATTGCTGAGCAAAATGACTGTTAATTTGCAAATAAATCGCTGATTAAAATGTCAAATTAACAACCTTGACAGCAATATTTTCTGGTACTGTAAGAGATGCAAGTAAAATATATAAAGGAATCTCAAAACACATTCACGCAAAAAAACACTGAAGCTGTAGATGTCGATTCATGCCTTACCTGCTTGCGTTCCCGTCTGGGCGGAGCTTGCTGCTGTTGAGGGGGAGGGGCCTGCTGCTGCTGGGGGGCGGGGTTCATGATAACAGGCGCGGGGGCAACAGGGGGCGTGAACTGGGGCTGAGCAGGGTAATACGCCCCGGCTGGAAGAAACAGAGAAAAACAACGTTACAAATGTCTTTGTCAGCAGCATTATTGTGATATCACCCAATTCAGATTTGCTCATCCTAAACATCACGTAAGAGAGAAAAATTCTGCTTGGCAAAGTGAAACGCACTTTAAAAGTCTCTTAGGTTGTTTGAGGTGAAATTAAAGTTAATAGTACAAAACACTGAATTATCAGTGATTCGTATCCAGGTAAATGCGCACACACTCACACACCCTCCTTTAGCAAACACATAATCTGTCACAGCCAAATATATATTTGAACTGCACACCCTCAGAAAACAACCACTGCTCTCATCTACATACACGTTGGTGGTCTGTATAATAGTCGTTTTAATGTCCTTCAAAGCACGGTTCAGAAAAAAAAAAGAAAATTCTGGCATTATTTACCTTCACATACACTCTGGTCATTCCAAGCCTGTGTGAGGCAGCTCTTTTCTGCTCCACAACAGTTGATAGTGATCATGACATACTGTCACGCTCCAAAAAATCAGGATTTAAGGGGTCATGACACGGATTTTATTATTTTAATATGTTCCTTGAAGTTCATTTTCAACCCTGATTCTGACTCTCTGTCTGAAATGATCTGCTTTTAAGGCACGGCTGCTGTTCTGATTGGCTGACGTCATTGCATTGGAAACGATCAACGCCCACTCGCTTCTGAAAACATGATCCATATAAACCGTCATTTACAGACAAAGCTTAATGAATTCATTTACTTTCGGTGTGTGATGCAGCTGCTGTCGGATCCAATACAGTCGACTGCATCTGTCAACAAAAGTCTCCATTACACTGTGCCTCGTTTACTAAACAAAATGCCCCGAACAAACATATAATCCTCTGGAATGCTATTAAAATAAACCATCTACTTGTTTCTGATGCTGGGATCCTTCCAAAGTCTGTAAACAGTCTTTGTCATTTGTCCTGTTGTCGACAGACTCAAGTGCGTGGAGCATGTCAGACACTGAACACATCTGTATACTGTATCAGTGTAGACAGCGTCAGTGATTATGACTTCAGACACTGAACACATCTGTATACTGTATCAGTGTAGACAGCGTCAGTGATTATGACTTCAGACACTGAACACATCTGTATACTGTATCAGTGTAGACGGCGTCAGTCATTATAATGACTTCAGACACTGAACACATCTGTATACTGTATCAGCGTAGACAGCGTCAGTCATTATAATGACTTCAGACACTGAACATCTGTATACTGTATCAGTGTAGACAGCGTCAGTCATTATAATGACTTCAGGAACTGAACACATCTGTATACTGTATCAGTGTAGACAGCGTCAGTCATTATAATGACTTCAGACACTGAACATCTGTATACTGTATCAGTGTAGACAGCGTCAGTCATTATAATGACTTCAGACACTGAACATCTGTATACTGTATCAGTGTAGACAGCGTCAGTCATTATAATGACTTCAGGAACTGAACACATCTGTATACTGTATCAGCGTAGACGGCGTCAGTCATTATAATGACTTCAGACACTGAACACATCTGTATACTGTATCAGTGTAGACAGCGTCAGTCATTATAATGACTTCAGACACTGAACATCTGTATACTGTATCAGTGTAGACAGCGTCAGTCATTATAATGACTTCAGGAACTGAACACATCTGTATACTGTATCAGCGTAGACGGCGTCAGTCATTATAATGACTTCAGACACTGAACACATCTGTACACTGTATCAGTGTAGACGGCGTCAGTCATTATAATGACTTCAGACACTGAACACATCTGTATACTGTATCAGCGTAGACAGCGTCAGTCATTATAATGACTTCAGACACTGAACACATCTGTATACTGTATCAGCGTAGACAGCGTCAGTCATTATAATGACTTCAGGACCTGAACACATCTGTATACTGTATCAGCGTAGACGGCGTCAGTCATTATAATGACTTCAGGAACTGAACACATCTGTATACTGTATCAGCGTAGACGGCGTCAGTCATTATAATGACTTCAGACACTGAACACATCTGTACACTGTATCAGTGTAGACGGCGTCAGTCATTATAATGACTTCAGACACTGAACACATCTGTATACTGTATCAGCGTAGACAGCGTCAGTCATTATAATGACTTCAGACACTGAACACATCTGTATACTGTATCAGCGTAGACAGCGTCAGTCATTATAATGACTTCAGACACTGAACACATCTGTATACTGTATCAGCGTAGACAGCGTCAGTCATTATAATGACTTCAGACACTGAACACATCTGTACACTGTATCAGTGTAGACAGCGTCAGTCATTATAATGACTTCAGACACTGAACACATCTGTATACTGTATCAGCGTAGACAGCGTCAGTCATTATAATGACTTCAGACACTGAACACATCTGTATACTGTATCAGCGTAGACAGCGTCAGTCATTATAATGACTTCAGGACCTGAACACATCTGTATACTGTATCAGTGTAGACAGTGTGTCATTATAATGACTTCAGACACTGAACACATCTGTATACTGTATCAGCGTAGACAGCGTCAGTCATTATAATGACTTCAGGACCTGAACACATCTGTATACTGTATCAGCGTAGACAGCGTCAGTCATTATAATGACTTCAGACACTGAACACATCTGTATACTGTATCAGCGTAGACAGCGTCAGTCATTATAATGACTTCAGACACTGAACACATCTGTACACTGTATCAGTGTAGACAGCGTCAGTCATTATAATGACTTCAGACACTGAACATCTGTATACTGTATCAGTGTAGACAGCGTCAGTCATTATAATGACTTCAGGAACTGAACATCTGTATACTGTATCAGTGTAGACAGCGTCAGTCATTATAATGACTTCAGACACTGAACACATCTGTATACTGTATCAGCGTAGACAGCGTCAGTCATTATAATGACTTCAGACACTGAACACATCTGTATACTGTATCAGTGTAGACAGCGTCAGTCATTATAATGACTTCAGACACTGAACACATCTGTATACTGTATCAGCGTAGACCGCGTCAGTCATTATAATGACTTCAGGACCTGAACAAATCTGTATACTGTATCAGCGTAGACAGCGTCAGTCATTATAATGACTTCAGACACTGAACACATCTGTATACTGTATCAGTGTAGACAGTGTCAGTCATTATAATGACTTCAGACACTGAACACATCTGTATACTGTATCAGTGTAGACAGCGTCAGTCATTATAATGACTTCAGACACTGAACACATCTGTATACTGTATCAGTGTAGACAGTGTCAGTCATTATAATGACTTCAGACACTGAACACATCTGTATACTGTATCAGTGTAGACAGCGTCAGTCATTATAATGACTTCAGGAACTGAACACATCTGTATACTGTATCAGTGTAGACAGCGTCAGTCATTATAATGACTTCAGGAACTGAACACATCTGTATACTGTATCAGTGTAGACAGCGTCAGTCATTATAATGACTTCAGACACTGAACACATCTGTACACTGTATCAGTGTAGACAGCGTCAGTCATTATAATGACTTCAGGAACTGAACACATCTGTATACTGTATCAGTGTAGACAGCGTCAGTCATTATAATGACTTCAGGAACTGAACATCTGTATACTGTATCAGTGTAGACAGCGTCAGTCATTATAATGACTTCAGACACTGAACACATCTGTATACTGTATCAGTGTAGACAGCGTCAGTCATTATAATGACTTCAGACACTGAACACATCTGTATACTGTATCAGTGTAGACAGCGTCAGTCATTATAATGACTTCAGACACTGAACACATCTGTACACTGTATCAGTGTAGACAGTGTGTCATTATAATGACTTCAGGAACTGAACACATCTGTATACTGTATCAGTGTAGACAGCGTCAGTCATTATAATGACTTCAGGAACTGAACACATCTGTATACTGTATCAGTGTAGACAGCGTCAGTCATTATAATGACTTCAGACACTGAACACATCTGTATAGAGTATCAGTGTAGACAGTGTCAGTCATTATAATGACTTCAGGAACTGAACATCTGTATACTGTATCAGTGTAGACAGCGTCAGTCATTATAATGACTTCAGGAACTGAACACATCTGTATACTGTATCAGCGTAGACAGCGTCAGTCATTATAATGACTTCAGACACTGAACACATCTGTATACTGTATCAGCGTAGACAGCGTCAGTCATTATAATGACTTCAGGAACTGAACATCTGTATACTGTATCAGTGTAGACAGCGTCAGTCATTATAATGACTTCAGGAACTGAACATCTGTATACTGTATCAGCGTAGACAGCGTCAGTCATTATAATGACTTCAGACACTGAACACATCTGTATACTGTATCAGTGTAGACAGTGTCAGTCATTATAATGACTTCAGACACTGAACACATCTGTATACTGTATCAGTGTAGACAGTGTCCATGATTATAATGACTTCAGACACTGAACACATCTGTACACTGTATCAGTGTAGACAGTGTGTCATTATAATGACTTCAGACACTGAACACATCTGTACACTGTATCAGCGTAGACAGCGTCAGTCATTATAATGACTTCAGACACTGAACACATCTGTATACTGTATCAGTGTAGACAGCGTCAGTCATTATAATGACTTCAGACACTGAACACATCTGTATACTGTATCAGCGTAGACGGCGTCATTCATTATAATGACTTCAGACACTGAACACATCTGTATAGAGTATCAGCGTAGACGGCGTCAGTCATTATAATGACTTCAGACACTGAACACATCTGTATACTGTATCAGTGTAGACAGCGTCAGTCATTATAATGACTTCAGACACTGAACACATCTGTACACTGTATCAGCGTAGACGGCGTCAGTCATTATAATGACTTCAGACACTGAACACATCTGTATACTGTATCAGTGTAGACGGCGTCAGTCATTATAATGACTTTAGACACTGAACACATCTGTACATTGTATCAGTGTAGACGGCGTCAGTCATTATAATGACTTTAGACACTGAACACATCTGTATACTGTATCAGTGTAGACAGCGTCAGTCATTATAATGACTTCAGACACTGAACACATCTGTATACTGTATCAGTGTAGACGGCGTCAGTCATTACAATGACTTTAGACACTGAACACATCTGTACATTGTATCAGTGTAGACAGCGTCAGTCATTATATAATGGCTTCAGACAAGAGCTGTTTTTGGATCTTAATTAAATAAATGCTTTGTTTATAATGAGGAGGACATTAAAACTCTGAGCAGGATGTTTTAATGGTACAAAGACCTCTTTTATGTCAAAAAAGCAAATTTGATTTCTCATGTCATGACCCCTTTTAAAGCAGTTCATATGACTTGCATGCCAACACAATGAATGGTCATGGCAAGGAAAAGTGCTAATTATGTACTATTTATTTGAACATATTTATTCCATTTTAATCTATTGCACATTTATCTATTATTATTTGTATTAACTAAGAAATATGTCTGTGCAAAACAAATGCCAAGAGTAATATTTCTCTATTTAAATTAAATTGAGAGAGAACAAAATCTTCCCTAAACTCCTCTTACCTGGTCATATGGTCACTTTTAAGTGTTCTGATTCAAAGTGTTGTTTCTTTCTTTAGTCACTCTATATGTCAAACCCAACCCAACTCGCATTACTGAGGGAGCATTGTTGACCAGAGCGAGCAGACACTAAATATAGTAAAAACCCACAGAAAGACAGACAGCAGGACCGTAAGCGAGAGTCTGAGACGGGTGAACAAGAGAAATCACAGTCACGTACCCTCAGAGCCGCTGCTGGACGCTCTGTTGCCCATGTTCCCCTCTCTCAACGTCCGTCTCGATACTTTCACCTCTCTGTGCGTCTACACTGAACTCAACTCCTCCCTCGTCTAACCTGATTTCCCTGTCTGCATGTGGCGCCGCAGGTCAGCGAGTCCTCTGGGTGTCGTGAGAGACACACTGAAGATGGACGGAGGGCGAATGTGTACGTGAGAGAGATTTGATCCGGTGAACGTGCTGCTGCTGGTGGGGGTTTGACTAAAATAACAACCAGCTCCAACCAGACACATCACTTCCACAAGCAGAGGGTGAGCGCGCACAGAGTCAGGGTGTGCTTAGACACTTTAGGACACTGTTAAAACAACTCTAGACATGCATTTAAAAGGCCACTTTTGACTTTTCTGACAGCGCCAACCACAGGACGGGAGGCGTCCGATATACATGAGTGATGATGTGAGAATAACTCTATAAACACAGATGAGAGAGGGTGGGATAGACCATTGAACGAGCATTAAATAAGCATAAATAAATAAAAGAAACTAAAAATGAAGGAAAGAAAGAATAAATGTAAATGAATAAGGAAGGAGAGAAAGAAAGATAAATAAAGGAAAGAATGTAAACACAAAAAAGAACAAATGCTAAATAAATTCATTAATGAAATTAAATAAACAAAATTAATAAAACAAAAAACAAAAATGAGACAAAATAGTTAAATACATTAATAAAAGAAAGAATACATTATATATTAATATTAAAAAAAATAAATAACAAATAAAGAAAGAAAGAATAAATGTAAATGAATAAGGAAGGAGAGAAAGAAAGATAAATAAAGGAAAGAATGTAAACAAAAAAGAACAAATGCTAAATAAATTCCTTAATGAAATTAAATAAAACAAAAATGAGACAAAATAGTTAAATACATTAATAGAAGAAAGAATACATTATATATTAATTAATATAAAAAAAAAAGAAAGAAAGAATAAATTAATTAATAAAATAAAAACATTTAAAAAATAAAAAACAGTAAATAACCAACAGGAAAGAAAGAACAACAGAATAAGAGAAAAAAAAATGAACAAAGGGAGAAACGACTACTGTAAATCTACCACCGTCAGCCTCTCTCAGATCTCTACAATTTAACAGGCCTTTTTTTGTTACTGTACCTTTAAGACTTACATATATTCATATATAGATGAATGAGCTCTGACTACTGAGTAAGTGTTGATGCGTAAATGGGCGGTCACTTATGATGTCAAAACCACGACGTTTTCGGAAAACACTGGTCAGTTGCCATGACAACAACAAGATTGTTTTCGTTTTCAAACTGTTTTCAGTCAACAACAATATCAGTTGAATATTTAATGGGGAAAATGCCTGTTTTGAATCTCACTAAAAATGAATTAAGTTGATTCACAATCGCATAGAGATGATTCCCACTACGAGATGCTGAAAAATTCTCTCTCACGAGTAGGAGCGCACACACACACACACACACACACACACAGAGAGAGAGATGCATGGATTTACTGCGTGCCCTCTCCGTACATACCGTAATCAGCCGGGCTTGTGCCGGGGTAGAAACCAGGAGAACCGGCCACCTGATACTGCTGAGGGGTCACGTATGAGGGACGGTACTGACAGAGAAACAGAGAGAGGGTTTGTGTTTTACTGCACTGACTCATCAAAAACACACACAGTCACCATTTGAGGTCAGAGTGAGACAATTCCCATTTCAGACCATTTTTCTATCTGCCCAACAACCCTCCCCCCCTTTTTTTTAGTGTTGCACAATTAGGAACGGTACAGACGGTCAGCTGACCGGGATAGAGTTTAAAAAGGGGAGGAGTTGTCAGCAGAATCAATACACTGAAGAGTGTGTGTGTGTGTGTGAGTGTGTGTTTGAGCAGAATGTCCTGTGCAGGGTTATTATAACTAACTAAAACTAGAGGTGCTCATAATTTACAGATTAACCGTTTACCGATTAAGAATTTTAACCGAGTAATACAATCAGTTAAACGGCTTAAAAAGTAATTTGGTTATAAAGAAATATGGTTAAAATGGTTTATATTAAAAGTGATACGGTTATGGCTTAAAAATATGTTATAAAATTGGGTTTTTGAAAGAAGAACCTCCTAAGATAATTTCCATATAAGTCGCATTTTGTTATTACATTAATGTAACAATTCTGGTAAATAAAGCAAAATGCTTATAAACATAGCAATAGGCTGTTTTAGTTCCCTTCACTCCACAACAAATCCTTTAAATGTAATGCTATTCAGAACAGAACAAGAATGACAAATAAAAGCTATAAACGTCAAGCCAAAACAAATTCATTTAAAGCGACGCTGAAACCGGCGCTGGGCTTGTTTCCATATTTGCGATTTATACAATATTTGGATGCTAAACTATTATTTATTATGTAAACTATAGGGTTTGTAATTCACTCGCGTTCCAATATCCACGAATAACATCATCCTTCACACGCGCAGCATTACAACACAGCAGGGTGAACGCTGACTCATTATTGGCCGGTTCCTGCGTCACATGGCTGCGTCGTGCTGATCACATGTTCAACTAATACCAAGTCGACGTTCGGACGTAAACAAGGAAGCTCACTAGGTATGACAATTTTTTTTTAAGGTTGAACCACTGCAGTCACGTTGACTATTTTAACCATGTTTTTAACTACCGTTCTGGATGTCAAAAAGTGCTGCCTATGTGCGGCCCTTGGATTTCATCAAAAATATATTTTATATATATATAATAATTTATATATTAATTTATTTTGATGATGAACAGACTGCGATGTTAAGGTAACAATGCTAGAAGTGATACGTTCACTTGAATAATTTCCTTATAACAGTGAAAATAAATTAAACTGCTCTCATTTATGGTCATACAGATAAGAGTAAAACATCATTTGAAACTTCAAAACGAACAAATCATTGTGTTTTTGTAAAATAAAGAAAACAACCAGGGTGCGCTTTCTGTCGTCTGTGAATTTGTTTGTGGAGCGCGTCACAAATGAACTCATTTACACAGTTTTTTCTTTCGTTTTGGTAATCTGGTAAGTATTTAAGTGAAATTTATTTCGCGTATTTACTCCTTTTATACATTTATGGTTTAATTGTGTTTTTCTGTTCACAGCAGTGCTAGTTTAATTTAGTTGTAATTTAAAAATCTTCTTGGTTAACGGTTTTAGGTTGGGGGAAAAAATTATATTAACATCCCTAACTAAAATAAAATGATAAAAAAACCTTTTCGTTTCTAAAAAACAAATTTTATAAATATAAAAAAATATATTTCAGCTAGTGGCCAAGGCAATATTTCTCATTTTCATTTAGTTAGTGATGTACTAAAACGACTACACGTTAGTTGTTAGTTAACGAACTAACAATGAAAAATATTTGTCATTTATTAATCATACTGTTTTGTTTATTATTATTCTCAAAATTTACATTTTAACCTTAGTTTAGTTAATAATTAATAGTTAATAAGTTGATAATTTGACTATTATAAAAAATATGATTATATTAATACTATATTTCTCCCTTAGATAGTAGTTCGCTTGTAATATAATTAAATGCTTTTTGAAACTTTATTTTTACTATTTTAACTTCCTAAATTACAAGCAGTTTGGAAAGTTTCAAAATAGCGTCCCCAACTCTGAACTGCACCATTTTAAAATGTGCTTTTTCTGTTCATAATTCTTCCTGAAATCCTTCATATTTGTATTCAGTGATGTTACATTATGGCTTTACATGTGATTTACCTGGCCAGGTATATAGTAAGCCGCGCCTTGTGAATTCGGGAAGCTGATTGGTTGCTGGGTCATCATCATCATCTGGGAGGGGGCGGGCTGGAACACATGAGGGGGGCGGGCTCCGTGTGGGGGAGGGATGGGTCGAGGGGCGGAGCTTGTCTGAACACGCCCAGAATTGGCGGGTAAAGTGGGCCGACTGGTAAAGTACGGCTGAAATGACAGAAAAGCAAAGAAAAGCTTGACTATTTAAGAAATAAACACTGCATTAAAATTCTACAGTAAATAAAATGTTTTTAATACTTAAAATTTTGTCCACAATGATAAAAGTCAGGTTGCAAATCTGGACAATTCAGATAATGCAATCAGATATTGCAAAAAAATGGTCTTCCAGCTTTATTTAACCTGAATCAGTGTCATTTTTTCAATTCATCGATGATAATATAGTTGAATATGCTGTTTAATTTGGAAATGTCACATTACGAAAGTAAAATGGGTTTGGAATAATGTTTCACACTGACTTTAAAGAAAGATTTTTCAAAAGGGGAAGAAAAACATGTAAGTATTACCTGCAGTGACCTGAATCCTCCCTTCAGCAGCACCAAACACACACACACACACACACACAGCAGGAGAGCGAGAGAGAGAGAGAGAGAGAGATGAAGAGTGTGTGTTACCCACTGGCACAGAGAGTTAAAGGAACAGAGCAGCATGCAAACAAACTAATCATTTTAGCAGTGTTGGGGCCAGAAACATACTCTAAACAAGTACACAAGCGGCACAAACTCAGACGCTTGCCAGCGATGTGCTCTTCAGTTACAGTCGTGGTAATAAACCTCAGCACTCGAAAGGCTGAGAGAGTTTCCTTCAAATGTCCGTCATTAAACCAGATCTGTTGTTAATCAGGTAGATAGACATAAACATGACTGTACTTTAACTAACTAAAATTTTCTTCTGCCAAGATTCTGATTGCCAGTACAACATTTTTAATTTTCATTTAGTTTAGGTACTAAAACTTAATAAAAATTAATAAAAACTATATTTAGTTAAATATAAAAATATAAAAATATATTTAGTCATATTTAAAAAAAAAAAACCCTCAAAACTAATAAAAATGACAAACAATTACTAAAACTTTTACATTAATAAAAATTATGAAAACAGAAACTATAAAATTGAAACTAATTCATAATATTAACACTAAAACCTAAATAAAAAAACCCACAAAAACTAATAAAATGACAAAACTGTTACTAAAATTTACACTAAAATTAAAATGAAATGGAAAAAAAAATCCATATAAAAAACAAATAAAACTTACACTAACAAAATATTCAAAATATTAATAAATACTGAAACTTAAAAATGAATAAACCTAACCAAATAAAAATGGCAAAAATACACAAAAGTACTAAAACATGCACTTAAGTTAAAATGAAAACAGAAAATATAAGAATTAAAACAAATTAAAGCAAAATATTAATAAATGCTCTGATACACTGAGAATACCATGCAGAATTCATTCCATGTGACACTGATGTTTCAGGTCTTGTTCAGTGTGTGTGTTTGTGTGTGTTAGTACCTGTTGTGGTAAAGCTCTAGGACCTGAGGCAAACTAGAAAGAGAAAGCCACACACACACAGGTCAAAGGTCAAGAAACTGAAGCAACACCAGCCACAAAAGCAGAGAAGAGACCTCATTTTCCCAGAAGCACCTCAGTCGCACGAATCTCACACACAACGAGAGGTCAGGAGGATGCAGGGCTACCTCTGAGCTCGATTGCAAATGTTTGTGTGATATTAACTCGCTGCTAATTCCTCTGCTTTGTCCAAACATGTCAGGCTAGTTATTCAACGAGTTTTTCCAACCATTTTCCACCTTGGAATCATGAGGTTCTGTCTGCATTCTGAGCAGTTTTGAGACATTCAAAGTTTTTGCATTCCATGCTCCTATGTGGACACAACCTTTTTGTTTTATTAAAAAGGCCCAAAATGTAAACAACTTAAAAAAAACAGAACATTATAATTCCAAGGTGACAAATTAGTTAGACAAAACTCCCATGAATCTCAAAGTTTCCTCCCTTTAAAAATCTCCTATATCCACAATACTGAAGCGAGATTCACCAATCAGAAAAGTCTAAATACTGTGATCTCCTGTTGTCTTACAAATTGTTAACTAAGTTGGACTCATTTATAAAAGTCTGCAGCAGTGCTGATATTATTAACTAAAATTAAAAATTAAATCTATTAAAAAAGAATTTAAGGTAAATGAAATAAAATAAAACACTGAAAACTTACATTATTTCAGTTAGTTGTCATGGCAAATTTGTTTAGTTTAAGTTGAAGTACTAAAACTAAAATAAAAATAAACTCAACGAGTTTAACTAAGTTTGATTCCTTTATAAAAGTAATCAAATACGTTTATGTTGAAAGAATCTTACACAAGCATATATATATATACATACATTTAAACTTATTTTATTTCTGATAGCTATTAAACTAAATGAAAATTAGAAATGTAGCCTTAAATTGAAGTAATAAAACTACTAAAACATCAATAAAACTTCATATACTGAATACTTATATTTATAAAAAAACAAAAACACAAAAAATTACTAAAACTTTAAAAGAAAATATAAAGATTAAAACTAATTCAAAATATTAATAATGATACCAACAAACACTGGATAGTAGTGTACCAAAAGTTTTTTTTCCCACACTGGTCATAAATTATGAAAATAATAATTTGCTAAATATACGAAACACAGTGTTTGTTTACCTGCATATCATGTGATTAACAAATGTTGTGATTCATCTCAGAGTGGGCTAGTTTGGCTCTTTATTGAAAAACTCTCTGAAACTTAGGGCTGCCATTTTTCTAGTTGACTAATCGTCATTTAAGTCATTAGTCGACCAATTGCACGTTTATATGAATGTAATTTTTTAAATACATACCGAGGAGAATACTAAACCATAATGAGCGTTTAATATATATAATATGTGTATATATATATATAGGTGTAATATATGCCTATTCCACGATCAAGCGCAAATATAAAGCTTGCCGCAAAGCATTTTAATGGTTTATTAATAAACTAGTGTTTTCTGAGTCAGCGTCGGCTGCAAAGATCATCTCCACAGTATAGAGAGAAATGCACCTTTCACACAGATTATATAAGCGTATTGCCTTCTAATTTTAATTGTTTTGTTTAAAAGTAGACATTTCAAGTTCTGAGTATTTTTGTGACGCACTAGAGAAAGAAGTTCCCTGAGACAGAGACGGCAGAATGCGCAATTTGTTTATTTTCTTTACTTCACAAAAGCACAACGTTTTGTTTGAATCTTTACAGTTTTGAAAGATGTATTAATCTTATCTGTATGACCAAAATTGACTGAGTATTTAAAGTTGTTTCTGCTGTTAGCAGGAAAAATGAAAGTGATCGCGCTGGTGCCTCCATGTCATGCAGTAATCGCACTAATACGGTGGCCGGGAAGTGCAAAAACAACATTACAAAGTGTGAAACACTTTTACGAAGCTCGAGACAAATTTACATTTTGGAAAACATTTTTACCTATCATAAAACACAATTACATGGGGAAAACACTTTTACCAGTCCCGAAACAAATTTACAATGACAGATTCTTCACGGAAAGGGAATGTACCACACACTGGAAGTGTAACTTACTTTTCTTAGCACTGTCCGGCTTTTGAGACGTCCCCTGTGTTTCCGTCAGGTCCTTTAGAAACTCCAAACACTGACCACACGTGTCTCGAGCTTCGTAAAAGTGTCTCACAGTTTGTAATGTTGTTTTGCACTTCCCGGCCACCGTACAGTAATACTTCAGCTTCCACACATCGCACAAACACTCGAATATGCAGCTAATAATACATTTATCTAGGTTAACGTTAGAGCGAGCAGCCATGTAAAGCTGCTACTACTTACATGCGTAAAATATTAAGCCATATTTGAGGTCGATGGATGAACGTAACTGTAACTGTAAGGACCAGCCGTTAACAATCAGTCTCTCACAGACTGCGTATCTTCACCACTTCCTGTGGAGTTTTTAATTTCGGCGACTAAATAAAACTTTGGTCGACTAATGGGGCAGCCCTACTGGAAGAAGTCTTCCTGAAGCAAGAACCCAGTAGCCCACCTGACCAGACCCACAGTAAATGGTGAGTATTTGGGGTGCCGTACCTGTCGGGGTTGGGCTGCCGGGTTCATCTGTGGCGGAGGGGTGCCGAACACAACCGGAGGAGGACCAGGATAACTGGGCTAAAGAGAGACACACACAAACGTAATCATTAGTGTAACGGTGTTATATTAATTTATTAATTTCACACAAAATCTCTCCCTATGCTACCAATTATTTTATGTTTACATAATTATTTTGTATTTTAGCAACAATTTCTTTTCATATTGAATTATTTGAGATGTTATTTGAGCTGTTTTTATACTTATGTTAATTTTTTAGTGATTGTGTCATAATTGTTAGATATGGGACGTGGCCCCTTTAAGAGTGAAGTTCCGGTCGCTTTCCCTCAGTTCGCGGCAAGCGCGGCTGGGGAAAGGTGAGTCCTGCTGGGGCTCCGACCAAAAAGCTAAAAATAAGTTTGTTTATTGTAATTTGATACATGTTTTTGTGTTAAAATGTAGTTAAAACTTGTTTAAACACGAATAGTGAGAGAGTAATCGTGTATGTCTTAGTTCTGTGGCTAATTGATCCGTTTTGACTGGCAGGTCAATATCCAGTTGAAGAAAGGCCACAGATGGTTATTTTTTTATTAATTTTCCTTTTTATTCGTGCAGAATAAAAGAAAAGTGGTCCAAGGAATCTGTTGTCCGGTCTCATTGGTCTCATACACAACGCAGAGTGATGGTTAGACCGGTCACATTAGCAGGACTTGGCACTTACTCTTCCCCCTCAAGGTGCTCCAAAGTGGAAAGATTTAGGAGATTTAAAAACTTTAAGGGTGCAATAAAAATTTAGGTGTTTTACTTGAGACATTTACAAGCAAAATGATTTATTAGGACACAAAAAGTACATTAGGTTTGTAATTATTTCTGCTTCAAACTATTTAATAATCATGTAATTATTTACAGGCCAACTTTCGTGCGATTCCCTGGACTCCAGTCTGAAAACACGCAAGAAAGATCACAATAAATATATAAGATTGATGTGTTTTACCTGGGACAGGCCCGGTGAGGGTGCAGGAAGTGGGGCGGAGGGGTGGGGAGGGCCGGAGGGGGGTCCTGACAGAGGCTGAGGTGCCTTATTCATTTCACCCGGAGCATCTGCATGGAGACGCAGCACCTACTGACAAAACCTGAACAGAGAGAGAGAGAGAGATTCACTTCAAAATCAAGTTATTATTCAGGCATTAACTAGGGCTTCAATTCAATTAGTGTTAATAGTGTCTGACTGTAAATGAGTCACACTGATTCAGCAGACATGTTGTGATTTCTCGTATCAACCCAAGCAACACCGTCTCTTCCAACGCGAGTTTGGTGCGGGATTAACGGCTGACGGGAAGAGTGTTCGTAATGCCGGATCCGAACCTGTCATTACTGTTGCAGTTCTGGTGATGCCAGTGGCGCAGTAATAACACGCTTCACCTTTAACACAGGAGATCCAGACCTGAACACCGCAGTAAAGAATAAAAATAACAGCTGTGCATCTTCAAAGACTGCAGCACGGGTCACGTTTTCACCGCAGGGTCTCTCAGGAGACAACCAACACTCCTGCTCGAAGACAACCTCGCATCAAAAGTCCCTTGAAACGGGCCTCTTGACTATAAAACCCTTGAAATGGCAGAAAAATCACACACTTCACCTTTAAAAGTTTTGTTGTGAAAAATTGGTACTAGGGCTGAACAATTTGGGAAGAAAAAATTATTTTCCCAGACAAAATCCCCTGCAATTTAGGGGGAAAAACATCTCTTTCAACTAACGCCCTCTCGTTTGGTACAATACTGTAATATTAGAGGTATAAATTTACAACCGAGTCCAAACTATCATATTCAACTGCTATTTATTTTCAGGTATAATAATTACGCAAAAAACAAATGTTTTCATAAGCAGTTTGTCTTCATGACAAATATAATAATTACCAGTAAATAAGCTCCTCTCTAGTGTTTATTAATAGCTAACTAACGAACTATGAACACTGGGTAACTTTCCTATGGTAATGCAACGTTAAGCTGTTTTATTGATGTCTTTACGCAGTTGAAACGCATGAGACATGATTCATTTCGGTAAGTTGTACTGTATTTTTCAACGTACCTTCTGATGTTCATGCACGTTTTTTCATGCTATAACTTGAATTAAAGTGGAAGAGCGATCTGTGGCGCCACTTATTGTTTGAGTTGCCTGAGAAAACACAATTTGAAAGCAGAGAATTTGTTTCTAATCAGTAATAGGAAAACAAAAATGCGGTTATTGGATGGGAGGTGCGGTACAATTAATGTTTGGTGCAGGGAAAAAAAAACAGATCTGGGAAATCTGGATCACAGGATCAAATAAAATCTGCTTTAACGTCACTATTATAATACATTTCCATTACAGATTTGCTAAAAACCTTTACAATATGGTTGATTAAAAAAAAATGATTGCGAAATTATGGCGTTTCCATTAACTGGTGTTGAGACTAAAACATAATTTTTTCCTCTCACGACAAGTCATTCCAATAATCATGGCAACAGATGTTAGTAGGTTTGAGTATATCTCAGTCAACGCACTAGCCTTTATTTTTAATCGAAGGAGACAAGCATTAATGTCAAGGAAAGCCCCTTATTCTTGAGAGCAGCCACGTATGAGGGGTTTCTGGGTATTGCGATATATGAGAGTTTTTGCGAAATTGACGTGTTTCGATTGGGTGCGTTTTCAATTCGCGCAATTTGAAGAGTAATGGAAATGTAGCTGTTGTCGCACGAACTTCGAAAGCCCTAAATTAAACGTTGAGTATATAAATAGCAAATTTTTGCAGCTTGAGGTCACATTCAAAACAAAGGTGTAGCTTGATGACGTGGAAGAGGTGGCGTCTTCACATCTACATCTACTCAGGCCGAACTCATGTTCATGGACGGGATTATTAATGTTACTGTAGCGCGTCGTAATTTTTGTTTTGTTTTCGCACGCAAAAATTATCCTCGTCACTTCATGAAATTAGGGTTGATCCACTGCAGTCACGTCGACTATTTTAACGATGTCTTCAGTACCTTTCTAGGGCTTGAAAATGGTGGTTAAATTACTGCTCGGATTTCATCAAGAATATCTTAAATTGTGTTCTAAAGATAAACGAAGGTCTTACGCATGTGTAACGACATGACGTAATTAAATTTTACTTTTAAATTCCTTTTTAGGTGAACTAACCCTTTAATTTCTTAATTTTCAAATGATAAACCATCAAGCTTTTATTTTAAATGGACAACTAATATATAGTAAAATTGAAGAAGAATGAATTATTCGGTACTTCTTCAAAAGTATTAAAATTAGAGCTTCAGAATTGGTGAAGTGCTTGTTCAGGTTTTGGTGAATGAAGAGTCGTGCAACTTCCAGCTGCACCTTCAATTTACTGCAGCACACATTTATTACTTGGCTTTGTGCATTTGACGTGTGGCTGCTTTTGTGAATGAATCAGGACTGCGGCAAGAGACGAGCTACTGAAGACTCAAACTAGTTTATATGGAGGGGTTACAGGCGACGCGGCTATCTTTACAAGAGCCAAATATAGAGGCGCAAACCTGCACAACTCTCACACACACACACACATACTGTACTGGACATGAGGATATAGTACAGTACAGTGCAGACCTGACGCTTCTCACACACACAGATATGGAGTTCAGCAGTGACATTATATAACACTTAAATACACCTTGCGTAAAAAACCGAGTTCAAAAGGTTTTGAGGCCACAAATCAAAGAGAAGACAATTCTGACTTTACTTTTCTGCTATTAAAGCATTAACGTTTCAGAAATTATCAACATTTAAGATGATTCAGTGCATTTCTTTATAAGTTAAATCCTTTTCTGTATGACACTCAGCAAGGGCGTAACAATTCTTCAAAAAAAAAGCAGTCAAACCATACTGTTTTACACCCACGCTTCGACACACACATGCACCGCGGTTAATCTGACTACGCATCTATAACACGGCGTGTTGAAAAAACAATGCGTAAAACACACAGAATTCCTCTAATGGTGGCTACACTCCGCATGCATTTCAACCAATCAACTGTTGGTATGTAAATCCAAATGGGTGGATCTCATGTGAGTGACAGGTTGCCCCGCCCTCGTCATCAGAGAAGAGATGTTGCTGCAAGAGGGAGGAGAAGTTACCAATTGCTGCCAATGTTGATCAAACAACAAAAGACAAAGAAATCACTCACTGCTCTTGACTGAATAACTTTTGTAACTTTAATAAGGATTAATCTTTATTTAATTTACACAGCGAAGATTATATATGCAGTATTACTTAGCATTTCATTATTTTACTCAATTTCTCAACCTGTAAAGGACAGTTCATTTGATTTGTATTTATTTGTGCTACTGCTTGTAGTTTGATCATTTCTTATTATTTACTTTATTTTTATTTGACAGTGTTTTTTTCCTGAACCCTAAAACTGTAATATTTGTGATATACATCACGAATCTCATCTATATTGTTCATGACTGTAATTGCTGAATATACTCATACACGTACAAAGTCTTTTTTGTTGCTTTAAAAGAAAAATATTAATAATTTTGAATTATTATAATTAAAATTAGGAATTTCACTATTTTCATTTTTTGAAAGAAGCTTTTTAAGCTTTACCAGTTTTCATAATGTATAGAGATGAGGTAAAACGTCGTTTGTTAATTTGTGATTACACTTTTAGAGGAAATTAATAATAATTATTAGTTTATTATCACGCAGTCCTAGTCCCGGCTGTAACTACACAATTAGAGTCGGCATGAAACCGACTTTGCGCTAGTCTTTTCTTCCCTATTGTGCCGTATTATATCATATTATATATGAAAAGGCTTTGCAAACAAGAACAAATGTAGGGCGGGGCTTGCTTCTGGTTTGCTATTGGTGGATCTCATGTGAGTGACAGGTTGCCCCGCCCTCGTCATCAGAGCAGAGATGTTGCTGCAAGAGGGAGGAGAAGTTAGTCAAGATTTCGAGGAACATTGAATTTAAAACTATAATCATGTGAACCGATAAATCATTTATAATAAACTGCAATGTTCCATAAAAAATAAGAATGGTCAATTTTGATTTCATGGTGACTTTAAAAGGGTCAAAAAACATGATATTTCTCTATTGACGCTCATTCAAATGTATTCTTTAGAAAGCAATGCAAAAAAAAAAAAAAAACGCTATTACAGAGATGTTCTTCTCATTTTCCACTGTTTGCTGTGGTGACGTCACAGCTCAGGATAGCGAGGCATTCGTGTTTTGATCGGCTCAAAACCACCGAGCGTCAGATCTGAGCACACACAAGGAAAGCCGGCAGTATTTACACAAACATAATGTCTATAAGCAATCTTCCACTTGACCACCACAAACAACACCAAACCGGTGACAGACCTCAGGTCAGCATTAATGAAACAAACTTTTCTGCTATTAAAGCATTAACGTTTAAGAAATGATCAACATTTAAGATGATTCAGTGCATTTCTTTATAAGTTAAATCCTTTTCTGTATGACACTCAGCAAGGGTGTCACAATTCTTGGTAAAAAGCAGTCAAACCATACTGTTTTACACCCACGCTTCGACACACACACGCACCGCGGTTAATCTGACTACGCATCTATAACACGGCTTGTTGAAAAAACAATGCGTAAGACACAGAATTCCTCGAATAGTGGCTACACTCCGCATGCATTTCAACCAATCAACTGTTGGTATGTAAATCTGTTGCTGACATCACAGTTCCTCGTGTGTTGCAAGAGAAGGAGACGCGCCGCTGTCTGTGTCAAATAAATCTCCTGTCTGGGAACATTCTGGCTTCCCAACATGTTACAACAGCGATGGTCGGAGTGCCGTATGCTCTAATACGACCAGTCATTAGCGCCGTCGTCACCCGGTGTTGATCGTGCGCGAGTGCAGGTGAGACTGAAACCGCTTTCTCTGTGCTAAATCTGACAGGCACAAAACAATAATGAAAGAGCTGGGCAGGGAACGACATTAAAAGGGTTAGTTCACCCAAAAATTACATTTCTGTCATTTATTACTCACCCTCATGTCGTTTCAAACCCATAAGACCTTTGTTCATCTTTGGAACAAGAATTAAGATATCTGATGAAATCTGAGCATTTTTTTTTTATAAATCCCCCATAGAAAGCAATTTAATCACTTTCAAGGTCCAGAAAAGTAGTAAACGCATCGTTAAAATAGTCCACAGAGGTTCAACCTTAAATTTACGAAGCGTTCTGACGTAGAAACTGTGAACGTCAACAGCGCAGGAGAATGACACAGAAGAGAAGAAATTGTTGAATAAAGTCATTTTTGTTTTGTTTTTGCGCACAAAAAGTATTAGTGTCGGTTCATAAATTTTAAGGTTGAACCACTGCAGTCACGTCAAGTTTTTTTAAAGATGCTTTTTACTACGTTTCTGGACCTTGAAAGTGGTGGTTGTGTAGCTATTTGCGCGTTTCTAAGCCAATTTAATCAATCAAGTGCAGGAAGAGACAAACAGGAACTTGTGCACACTGTGTCACATCTGGAGCACAAACACAGAAAGCTGCATCTCAGACAGCACGTGAATTCTGAATTGACTTCGCTTTTAAGTCGTTTTGCACTTGAAAAGACAAACTCGCACAAAAATTGTCAACATGACCGTCTTGGCGAATATCCTGGCAAATATAATACGCATGTGTATCAGTATATTGGATAAGTGCATCCTGATATTCCTGCTGCCAATGTTGATCAAACAACAAAAGACAAAGAAATCACTCACTGCTCTTGACTGAATGACTTTTGTAACTTTAATAAGGATTAATCTTTATTTAATTTACACAGCGAAGATTATATATGCAGTATTACTTAGTATTTGATTATTTTACTCAATTTCTCAACCTGTAAAGGACAGTTTATTTGATTTGTATCTTTGCTCTTCTGTATTTATTTGTGCTACTGCTTGTAGTTCGATCATTTCTTATTATTTACTTTATTTTTATTTGACAGTGTTTTTTTCCTGAACCCTAAAACTGTAATATTTGTGATATACATCACGAATCTCATCTATATTGTTCATGACTGTAATTGCTGAATATACTCATACACGTACAAAATCTTTTTTGTTGCTTTAAAAGAAAAATATTAATAATTTTGAATTATTATAAATAATATTAGGAATTTCACTATTTTCATTTTTGAGAGAAGCTTTTTAAGCTTTACCAGTTTTCATAATGTATAGAGATGAGGTAAAACGTCGTTTGTTAATTTGCAATTACACTTTTAGAGGAAATTAATCATAATTATTAGTTTATTATCACGCAGTCCTAGTCCCGGCTGTAACTACACAATTAGAGTCGGCATGAAACAGAAGTTGCGCTAGTCTTTTCTTCCCTCTTGTGTCGTATTATATCATATTATATATGAAAAGGCTTTGCAAACAAGAACAAATGTAGGGCGGGGCTTGCTTCTGGTTTGCTATTGGTGGATCTCATGTGAGTGACAGGTTGCCCCGCCCTCGTCATCAGAGAAGAGATGTCGCTGCAAGAGGGAGGAGAAGTTATTCAAGATTACGAGGAACATGAATTTAAAACTATAATCATGTGAACTGATAAATCATTTATAATAAACTGCAATATTCCATAAAAAATAAGAATGATCAATTCTGATTTCATGGTGACTTTAAAAGGGTCAAAAAACATGATATTTCTCCATTGACGCTCATTCAAATGTGTTCTTTAGAAAGCAAAAAAAAACAAAAAACGCTATTACAGAGATGTTCTTCTCATTTTCCACTGTTTGCTGTGGTGACGTCACAGCTCAGGATAGCGAGGCATTCGTGTTTTGATCGGCTCAAAACCACCGAGCGTCAGATCTGAGCACACACAAGGAAAGCCGGCAGTATTTACACAAATATAACGTCTATAAGCAATCTTCCACTTGACCACCACAAACAACACTAAACCGGTGACAGACCTCAGGTCAGCATTAATGAAACAAACATTCACGTGCAGAAAGTCCCACAAACACACACACACACACTCCCTCTTTGTCCGTCTTTCCTGTGAGAGTTTCAAGATGACACACTCATTCTAGACCTTTGGAGCGTGTTGCCATTGGATACAGAACTGCAGTGTGAGACGGCTTCAGTAATGCGACAGTCATGCACGAGTGACTAAGGCTTCACACACTCGATCTGTTACTGTAAAGATCCACAGCTCTTTCGCCATGAACTTTGACCCAGAAGCGCGACACAAGCCGGCGCGAGAGAAATCCAACATTACGTCAAATAAATCAAAAGACACAGAAGCTCATTCTTAAAAGAGAAACTACACACTCAAGCTGTTAAATGGGACCTTTCACAAGATGTAACATCAGTCTCTGGTGTCTCCAGAATGTGTGTGAAGTTTCAGCTCAAATCCCCCACAGATCATTTATTATCGCTTGTCAAATTCGCCTCTATTTGGGTTTGACGCCGTTTTTGTGCGTGTCCCTTTAAATGCAAATGAGCTGCTGCTCCAGAAGAGGGCGGAGCTTTAACAGCTCAACAACAACAAAGCTGGAGAATCTCACGCAGACAAAATGAGGAAAGTGTTCATCCTTACATTGTTCAAACCGGAGTCGACACTGATGGAGAGACTCAGGAAGAAGTTCAACTTTTAGACGTTTCTGAACGGTTAGTGGATAAATTGATGTAGTTGCTGTGGAGTTGATCAACTCATCACTAGCATGTGTCGTCATGTTCGTCTTTTTTCCTTGAATTGACCCTCGTTTGTGAAGCAGTCCGGCGTAAAATGACGGCATCAACAACACTCGACTACAACAACTCTAAAGCAGCCCAACATGGCTCCGCCCCCTTTTTTGGGTGTTCCTGGGGGCGGGGTTTATGTAAATTTGGGGGTTTGTGATGTCACTAATACAGGAAGAAGCTCATTATAGTCCCTACCAGCCATTTCTTGTTAAACAGAGAAAATATCTCTCTTTGCATTGAACTTTGAGTGTCGTAAGATGTTGTTTATGATTGAACAGCAACACTAACTAAAGTTAAAAAACTGAAATCATAATCAACAACCCCTATACAATCGGATAATAAAATCACAAATGAACTAGTATCGGCCTCATCGACCTTTCAAACACACTTTGGCTTCATTAAAATGCAGTAAACTCTTAATTATAAACGCTTGATTCTCTGAGTGAGAATCGCTTACTATACGGTACAATTTCAAGTGACTATATGCGTTCGTGATGTTAATAATATTCCATGTTTGATTACATTTTGTGCCGGTGCATTTATAAGACACACCAAAAATACATGTCAAAAACATGGTAATAACATAGTACTTACAAAACAATACATGCTTTTAAGCACTTTACCATATTTTTGTACATATAGCATGGTAATATCATGATTAGTGGGGCAAATTTCATTTCAATATCGTTGTTTTACCATGTTACATGTCCAAAATACCATGCTCCTTAAATATATACCATGCAATGATTGACACATTCATGTAACGTGGTGCTACCGCAAGTCAAACGAAAGGATTACAGGAAATACTGTGGCAATACCATCGTAAAGTGATGGAACTGGACTTCATTTACCATGGTATAAACACGGTACTCTCAGCAAAACATGGTAAATGTCAAAAAAACATTTTTATATTACAATGCCTCAGGCAAAAACCCCAATATGTCATGGTGTTGTTGGATAGCCGTACTCATGACGTGTATCATGGCATCTCCAATGAACGTCAAACAACTGCGATGGTCCAAAACGCACCGAGAACATGTTAAAATATGACATTAACGCGCTTCAATGAAACCCAAGCAGCTCACAAGACACCTGTCACCGCGCACACACACACATATCAGCACTATTGATCACTTCTCAGGGCCAGATTGAGTAACTTACTGCGTAGTTGCGCGCGTTACGCACGAGCGCATCAACTAAACACAAACATGCGCGCGCGCATTCACACAAAAGCGCTCATTTGACACACAAACAGCACGCGGCTCGTTACCGTTTCTCTTTTTCTCTCTCTCTCGGTTGTCTCTCACTGTCCGGTAACGCGAGACATGCAGCGCGTCGCCATGTTCGCTCGCGCGTGCGCCTGCCGGGACGGAGCACGTGGGTCGCGCGCGCAAGCGCAGGCGCAGTCACGCGCTCCAGAGCACGCGCGCACCGGCGTATCACCGTGATTCAACACTTCGCCGCCACAACAACTTAATCACGGCGGATTCTGTTCGATTGCGCTTAATTAATGACACGGAGATACAACTTAAACACTTTAGAAGAACGCTGACGCGCGCGACAAACGCCGTTGCGTAATCTCATGAATTATTACGTGACGTCGCATAATTATGAATAACTATGGGCGGGGCTCAAACACCTTTGACATGGATATGTGAAGCGCGTTCACAAACCATCAATCAAAGCCACATTAGAGTTAGGGTTATTATTATAATAATAATAATTTTAAAAAATATATAAATAAATATATATATAATAATAATAATTAAAAAATATATTTTTTATATTTTAAAAAATATTAAAAAATATATAAATAATAATAATAATAATAATAATTAAAAAAATATATATATATTATTTTTTTTTTTAATTATTATGATTATATAGGTGTTTCTTTGGATGTTGTGGGGGTCAGCCACTCCCAAAACAAAGCAAATGTTCTCTATATTTACACCGAATTGCATTTCAGACATGTGTATCTCATGACACGCTGACAGATGTCATTACTGACAAATAAACACACAGGCTGTGAATTCAGGAGCCGGTGAACACACAGGTGGCCTCGGCCTCACATTAGGACAGTTAGTCTAATCTGTAAAATGTAGGTCAGTGAAATATTAATCTGTGTTCCAAAGCAGGAGCAGAGATGATAAACTGACTTGTGTCTGCCATTAATGTCATAAGAAATCAAACCAGACTGTAATTTGCAGCTAGAATTATCTTATGGGAAACATGACACCAGTTTACACACTGAAATATGGTTTATAAGCTGTTTTGGCTGACTGTTAGTGTGTTTTATCACACACACCTCATGTATAAAGACAAATAAACACCCAAAACTGCTGAAATCATGTATCTAATCCTCTGATGGGTGTGTAACAGCTTGTTTTGATGACATACCTCTGTTTATCATTTCTGATCATCCGACTAAACCAAATTGAGCTGGAAACATTCATAACATTCATAAAAACACAAACCCAACCTTGTAATTGACATCATGTACACAGACTTACATCATACTGAGAGAAACAGGGTTATTATATCGTCTAAAACTCATGTTAAACACATAAAATGTTGACTTACGTCATTAAAATATGAATAATTGTGGTTAATTGTAAAGGGTTTTTGTATGTTCACTGAATATTACAGTGTCACACACGCGCGCGCACGCGCACGCACGCGTCAACGCCGGTAACGTCTCGTGCGCGGCTGTTTCTTACCTGACAGTTTATCGTATAGCTTCAGTGCCTGTCCGGTTCTGTATCGGATCAGTTGAGCGATACCGAACCGAAAAAAAAAAAGACAGAAAGAGAGACAGACCCGTCTGGACCGGACGGAACCTTTTCCGGCGGAAACCGGCGACTCGGGAACTTCCGGATCGGTGACAATAGGGAATCCCGACCACGTGACAGCAGCGCGGAGTATTAAATCATGAATATTAATTCGGTGTCGTGACTGGACTGAAACAAATAAGTTAAGCTTGTTAATATTAATGAACTCGCTTTCGCTGTGTGATTCCAGCAGAAGGGTCGTTTTGCAACGTCAGCGTGGCCTCATTAATATTAATGAGTATTTGCCGCCGTAATAGGATTGGTCGAGGCTCACAAAGGCGTGGTCTTCTATTACAGCGCCATCTGGTGACTATCTAAAATTACTAACACTTTGAAAACTGCCTTTGGCTTATTATTAAAAAGGGTATTAATATTATATAAAAATATTGTTTTAATATCTGTGATTGCGCTGAAACATTCACTATTGCCAGACACTGGCTTATGAATATTAATTAGCTATGGTGCATGTGAAAACATCAGCTTTTGAATTAAAATATTCACAGTGACACAGCAACATTTGACCACAATTATTTTTATTTTTGTATCTCAACCTTTTACAGAACAAGTAACAAAAAGAACAAAACATGTTTAGCAGGATGATAAACTCACACACTCGTTTCTTGCTCTAATTACAAAATGAGGAGAAAACGGCGAGGAGAAGGAACGCCGCCGGAGGGAAAGACGGAGGAGCAGAAGGGGAGGACGAGGTGCCTTTAAATACGATCAGAGGTCCCGGTTAGTGTGCGCTTCGGTCAGCGAGTCTAAGCGTCGTAGCTGGGGTTTTTGCGCAGGATGACGAAGCCCTCTAGGATGGGCGTGACGGGGAGGAACTCCTCTGTGGCGAGTTCGGCGCGCTCGCCGTGAGCCAGCAGCACCGGTGTGGTGTGAGTCTGGAAGCCCGTGATCGCTTTGGGTTTACCGGCCTGACCGACCACATCCACAGCCTGGAGAAACAGATCGATCACGTCACACTCTTTCCAAAAAAACGACCCTTAATCTCCAAAATCATGCGGTACGTCTCACCTGTCCCACTCGGACCGACACCGGCAGAGGTCTGAGCTCCTCGTCGAATGTGACCAACATGCGAGGCTGCATCGCCGCCACCAACCCGTAGAGAACGTAATGAGACTTTCCTAAGATGACTGCAGCGAGAGAGACGAGAACTTACAGAAACATTCTTGATATTACAGGTACAGTTCTGATGTGGTTCTGGACGTTGAAAGGGACGTTCTTACTGTTCTTGACGTCCAGGAAGGACACGAGGACCGTGAGGAGCCCGGCGACGGCCACCTGACTCATGAGCTGCCGGTCGCTGTGGTACGGGCAGAGCGTCAGTGTGCCTTTACCCAGATGAGTGAGACCCTGAAACACAAACACACACTGAAAAACACCGTCTCACCACAAAACAACCTCGAAACATTTACAATACTGAAGTTAATTATATATATATATTTCATTTTTAAATAAACGATTAATTGCATCCAAAATAAAAGTTGGTGTTTACATAATGTTTGTGTGTACTGTGTATATTTATTATGTGTGTAAAAAAAAAAAAAAAAAAAAAAAAAAAAATATATATATATATAAATAAAAAATACAAACACACATATACATGTTTTTATTTAAGAAATATTTACATGTATATTTATATATAATTTTTATTATGTATAAATATAACTTTTTTTAAATGTATACATGCATTGCATATATATATATATATATATATATACACACACGTAAACAAATTTATTTTGGATGCGATTAATCGTTTGGCAGCACTAATTTATAATTAATATATTTTCATGTAATTAAGGTTATATCAGAGTTATGTGACAAAACAAACTATTAAAAATCATTTTTTGTACATTGAATAAAGCTGAAATAAATATTAACATTAACAAAAATTAGAAATATTGCCAGAGCAACACTGAAATAAACATACTAAAACTGAAGAAAAAATTAAAGCCAAGTAGAATTAAAAAAAAAAAAAAAAAAATTTACAAATTAAATTAAAAATAGAACCGAATAAAAATAAAGCAAATTTAAAATATTAATAAATACTATTAAATTTTATATAAATAATAATAAATTATTTTATGTATATTTCATACTAAAAGTGCCTTTATACTTATTTAATATTGATTCACTTCACTCAGGCCTCGTTTACACTAGTGCGTTTAGGTTTTAGAACAGCGTTTTAAGATGAAAACGACCCTCGACTACACTGGTGTTTCAGAAATGATCTTCGTCTACACTACACGACCGAAAACGCATGTCACATGACTGTTCATGCCCACTGGGCATGTGCGTATAAGTGTAAACAGTTTTCTCGTGCATGAGGGTAGCTGCAGTTTTAAAAAGCATGCGAAAAATGACGACAAAGCCAGCAAAGATTGCAGGTCAGTCTCCATGTTATCGTTGACACGGTCCTTTTCAAAAGTCTCCGTTTTGGTCCGTAACACCAAGTGTTTTTAAACTAAAACGGGGTCTGCAGTGTTTTCAAGTCTCAAAAACACCGGCGTAGTGTAAACGACAGCAAAATGAAAACGCACTAGTGTAAACAGGGCCTCAGTTCTCTTTACACAAAATATTTTCTTTTTGATTTTGATGTGAAACGGGACCTGGTCATGCTTTTTGTTTTTACCCACCAACAATTTTTCATTTTTTTCTTTAAAGACTAAAGGAAAAACTGACCAAGACGAGAGTTTTTACATGAACGTAACTCCTAAAAAGCCACTGCTTCACTCATTCACCAAAGTCAGTTCATTAGTTTTTAGCGTTCAGAGCGGATGCGTGTTCATTTTGGCCCAGATCACAGCTCACATTAACAGCTCATTAACAGTCAAAACAGCTGATGTGTTATAAAACACATGGATCTTTCTGATGAGAGCAACAAATGCTCAGATTCTAGGAACGGTGAGGTTATATCTCCACTTCTTCCTGGTACGGCGGTGGAAAAGTGGCTATAGACACTAGCAGGTCCATATTGTGCTGCTCACCTGTGCGAGTCGGACCATGAAGAGGTTGTTGGGGTCTTTGGCGTGATACTGCGCCAGCTGTCTGAGCATGGCTGCCAAACGTGCGTTATTGGTGCCTGTAGAAAACACCAACACAGTGAGCATGAAAACCGCGCCCTCTGATTGGTAGAGGCACTTCATGATGTCATTAATCTGCTGTAAGCATCGATGTAAGCAGGTGACTGACCGCTGCCCACCATTCCCATGGCAAAGATGGAGTTGTGGGACACTTCCGGGTCGGCGTCGTGCGAGAACTTGCTGAGCGTGTCCAGGATGTTCAACCTCGGATTTGAGACGGAGATCAGAGCGAGCGCTAACGGTACCGCCCGCCTTAACGTGGGCTCGCCGTAACGCAGCTGCACGGGAGAAACATCAGGAAATACATTAGAAAATGGAGCATAAAATATCTACCATAAAGAGATGAATATTTCATATTTATATAATAATATCCTTTTTTTTAAATTTAATAATTTACATAAATATTTATGCAATTTTATGCATTAAATGTAATATAATTTTAGTAAATGATTATAATAAATATTACATTCAATATAAAATTATATAATGCATATTTATATTCATATTTGTAATGAATAAATACAATAAATTAACATTTATTTATATATAATATTTATTATAATTTTCATGTTTCATATTCATAGAATTTGATATGAATTTAACAAATTATATAATATATATATATTCATATATAAAGTTAATAAAACGTTTTTAATTAAAATTAAATAAATGTAATGAATTTTTATTATAGATGTACTTATATTAAATGTAATATAAATTTAGTACATGATTATATTACTACAATCAATATAAAATTATAATATTAAAATATATATATTACATATTTATATTCATATTCCTAACAGATAAAAACATTTAATTAGAAATTGATTATATTTTTCATAAATTATATGATAAAATTATATAATATCTATATTCATATAAAGTAATATAAAGTAAAGACAAATGTTTTAATTAAAATATAAAATAAATGTAATGAATTATTATAATAGATTATTTATAACTTGTACACATAATATTTTAAACATTAATTGTAATATGCATAAAAAGTTCAAATTTAATATACAAATTATGCAGTACTTTATACAAATTAAATATTTATAATTAAATACATTTAATTAATTTCAATAGATGCAGTTATTAAATAAATGTATAAAAATTATGAATACATACATTATACAATTTTATAAATCAAATATTACATTTAATATAATTTTTTTGTAAATATACAAAATTGTACAATAATATTTATATAAATGATTACTAAATATGTATATTAATAAATACATGTATTAAATAAAATAAGAAATTACAATATATTTTTGTTTTAAATCAAATAAATGCATTAATTAACTAGGCACCAAACACATGGGTTTCTCTGAGAAAGCAGCTGATGTGTTTGACAGCGACTCACCAGGTGACCAAACGTGCGCAGGGCCATTTCTGAGCCGATCTCCTCACCCATCGCGATGAGAGCGATACCCAACACCGCCACACCCTGCAGACAGCAGAATCAGTCCTACTGACCGCTGACAAACACACACCTCCACACAACAGACGAGACACACTCACACACCTGATGGGAGCCCATATCTGCCGTCTCTTTCTTATCTTTGTCTTTTTTGTCTTTCTTGTCTTTATCTTCATCTTTGTCTTTGTTGTCATAGTGCTCGCTGCAGATATGTAGCAACTGCTGCACCTTCAGAACGTTCCCGGACCCTGAGACACAGACAGGCGGTTACACGCGTGTGTTTTATATGAAGCGTGTGACCTGCAGCCTGTGTGAGGGAGCACCGACTCACCTGCGTATGCGCAGATGTCCACCAGTGTGTTGGCGAAGCTACGGAAGGGTTCGGGTACGACTTGAAGAGCTGCTAGAGTGGTTTCGATCGCCTCACCTTTACCTGCACACACACACACAGTCATGTAAATGTGCTTTCTTAATCCAATCAGAAGTGTTTATACTGAGGATTAAGCCTGAATGATAAATCAGAATTAAAACCGAAAACACACATGCTGTGATTTAAAAAAACACAAAATGCACCAAACATCTTCCCAAACTTGTAATAAACACTTACAAACCGAGAGAGAGTTTTCCACCAATATAAAAGCTTGATGATTTAATGTTCGAAAATGAAGAAATTAAGAGCTATAAATATTATTATTGTCATTTTACAGTTGTACTATTATATTTGATATTGTATTGTTTTAAATTACTTTTTTTTTTACAGTAAAATATTACAAGTTTTATATTTAATAATAATCATTGTCATGATAAAAAAAATTAGTACGAATTATTTATTAATTTATACTTATTTATATATACACATACATTGCTTTAGATTATATATATATATATATTATATTATATTATACACAGCAAATATTAAAAATTATCTTTTTGTTTAAATTTTTTTATTTAATCATCATCATAAAAACAATACTAATAATCATTATTTTTTATTTTAATAATTGAGAATATCAGGGCATGTGAAAAAAAATAATTATATGCAAGGACAAATCAATTATAATAAATACTGCAATATTTCATAAAATATTAAGAATTGTCAATTTTGATTTCATGGTGACTTCAATGTTTGAAAATGAAGAAATTAATGCAGACATAAATATTAGTATTGTAATTTTACAGTACTGTAAAATAAAATTATTATTATTGTTATATTTTTCCCAAATGTAAATTTTTATTACACCATGAAATATTACAATAGTAAGATCTCATATCATTGCAATTTCTATTTAATAATAGGGATGATAATAAGGATAATCATCATAATAAAAGAAATAATAATTATTTGCTATTTTTATGCATTATTACAAATATTATTATTATTATTAATAATAATAATAATATTAATAATAATAATACAATGAACAACAACAATAATAATAATAATAATAATACAATGAACAACAATAATAATTTTATAGTAAAATTTTGGCCAAAATATGCAACACACACCTGGAGCTTTTGTTTAAAAAAATTTGAAATCAAAATCTTAATAATAATAAAAAAAACAATGTTTTTCCCCAAATAATGCCTGTGAGAAAGTATGTGACTATTCTTAATTTGTAACTCCCCGCAGGTTTAAGTGTATCCGGCCGAGACGGAAGGCGTTCTCACCCAGGTGGTTGAGTCCGAGGCCGAGGGGCAGCCAGCGGGCGTAAGTGTCTTTGAGCTCCTGTTCGTTCTTCTCCATGATGGTCTGGAGGATGGTGGAAGTGACATCACCGTTACAGGAGCCCACGGCGATCATTCCGCACGCCAGCGCAGTCACTCCAGCCACCTGCGTGAGCACACACACATTCGTCAAACACAGAAACACACACAGATCAAACGCTCACCTCAAACACACGCACCTCCATGCTGGACTTGGAGTCTCCCATGACAGGAAGCAGCAGAGAGAGAACGTCCTCCCTGTTAGAGCCGGCGTACGCCAGACCCAACCTACACAAACACAAAGCAGCGTTACTAAAACCACAGCAGAACAAACTTCAAATCATAATTATGCTTTAATCATGTTTTACTTTAAACATTAAACCTTAAAAGGTGAAGTATGTCGTTTCTACGACACTAGAATGACAAAAATAAAGCGTATTTGGACTGTTTGAGTCTGTCTACACTGGACAAGTCAAAGTAAACAATATAAAGTGGAACATTTGTCTTTCTGAACAGACTGTGTAGCGTGTAGCATTCGTCCTGTTCACGTGTCCGGCGACCCGTTTAATCTCTGAAGGTCTAAATGTAGCAGGTTTTGCCTTGCACTGAATGTCTTTTCCCATGTAAAGCATCAGCTGGCTAAACACCCTCTGGCCACGCCCCAAACTCTCACGATTGGTCGAGCTGGAAAGTGACTGACAGATCTGAGCGGACACTCTTACACTTTTGGGGGAGATAAACCCATGAATGGCATAACGAACAATAAACAGTGTATTAATCTTTACATACTTCACCTTTAGGACTAAATAGCGAGTCGTACGCATCAATTAAATCAAAACACAGAATTTCATAGCTATTATTGCTAAAATGTTACTGAATTATTAGATTGTTAAAAGTTATGAATTCAATTGTGTACTAAAATTCAATTAAACTATTAAAAATAATAACTTAAGAAATGGTTTGTGTCATTTGTGAATTACCCAAAGATGGCTCCAATCCTCATGATGTTGCTGTTGTGTAAGACGTAATCGGACAGCAGAGCCAGAGCGGGATCACACTCGTTACGAACGCCAGAGTTCACGATACCACACGCCAACAGCGCCCCGGACTGAAAAAAAAAAGAGCAAAATAAATCATGATTATAATATTCTAGATACCTTATTTTTATTCAGTTTTGCTAACTTTGTTAACTGGTTAACTTTTGCAACTCTGTGTGTAAGCTGTGTAAAAACACGTGTCAATCAACAAAAATGGAAATGAAATTTCAATCTCTGACAGTAGATGGCGCTTATGGAACAGCAGAAATACACCGGTTTCCCCGGTTACCCCAATGCAACGTGCGCTTATAATCACGACTTTATTAGTATTGATCTACATAAAAATCAGTAATTCAAAGTTTCAAGGAATAACGCCTGAGGTAAGCATCACTGAATTCACACTTCCCCGATATCGAGCTGGTTAAACAGCTCTTCTCAAGCGATCATCACGCATCTGATTCTGATTTTACCCAGGTTTGTCCATCAGTAGCGCTGTTTGGTTTTGGCTTATGTAGCACATAAAGGCCGATTTTTGTAAAAGCACCAAACAAAACTTAGTTCATGTTTAACTCAAGTACTTTCAAAGACCTCAAAGTCATGGAATCCTGGTGAAAATCAAGTACTACCGTGACAGTAAAATAAAATTATTTGTATCGTATTTTATTTTTTAAAGTACTAGATTTTTTATTTGAAAAACAAAATATTATGATATTTAATTACAATAGTAATATATTTCTATATTAATACTTTGTTAAATGTGTAATTAACAATTGTATTATAAATAAAACTAATGGAAAATATGTAAATTAATAAGTAATAATTATAATAACTGTTATTAATACTAAATACAAACGAGTGAGCGCACTAATCATTAGCTACGTTTCCTTCCACTTATTTTAATGTGAATTTTGGGAAATGCCAATATGTGCATGAATTGTAGAAATGTTTATCAAAAAAAACCAAAACCTTTATTTCGATAAAAAGACTATTCACTTAAACTACGATGGCAACACATTTACCGAATAAATTGACTTTGCCTCACCAGAGGCTGTGATTGGATAACTGGTCTAACCAGCGGACCAATCACATCGCAGCATCTCAAATGTTTTCTGAAACATCTGAGTCAAAGTGTCGTCAGAATGACTTGGTTTCATTTCCTCTAGAAGCGTCTCACACGATTGTGTTCCCAAACACCAGCATCCGAACGCAAGATCACATGATGTGTTTATTGTGTTTCGTCTGCCGCTCTGAGACGAACTCATTTATGATGAGGAAAAAAAAAAAAGAAAAAAAAAAGAGTCTGATTGCACGAAACTGATATTCTGTGGCAATCTCCCAGGACGTGGCGATTTTGTTCTCTTGAACACATGGGATGGAAATCAATTTTCAATTTTGTGAACTCGCAACTATGGATGGAAACAAAGCTGCTGTGTGCATTTGTACCTTGATGTAATCCTCAGATGAATAAAGATATTTATCGATCTGTGTCAGACCGCCGTCCACGTCCCACAGCAGAATCATTCCCAGAGAGGCCGCGGCGCTGAGCATGCCTATAGCGGACACACAAAAACACAGATTTAATACAAAGATCACCACAGATTTATGCGGTTTAGCTGCTCGGAGATCGGGCTGCTCTCACCATGGTCCTTGTTCTTGTAGAGCCACTTGTTTCCGTCCTCTGTGAGCAGTTTGTCCTGTCCGAACGCAGCATTAACGAAACCGTTCACGAACGAGGAGGCGAGATTCATGCGAGCGGAGTCCACCTGTGAGCCACTGCCACCGAACCCTGAGAGAAACGATGTTGAAAACACATGACACAAACACACCCTCATATTCCTCGAGAGAGATGAAGGGTCTTACGGTTGTTCTCCAGGTGGGTTTTGTAAATGTCATCTGGAACTTTAGGCTCCATGATGTCGAGCTACAGAGGAAAAGAATCGGAATAAAACACGGAATTGTAAATGTAAATGTAAACATGTCCGGGTCATAATCACAAGAAATACATCATTATATTTTGCATGCAGAAAATAAGCAGTGTGACATTATAAGTCACATTTCACATCAAAATGATCCTTAAAAGGGTTAGTTCACCCTTTCTACACCCGTAAGACCTTCGTTCATCTTCAGAACACAAATGAAGATATTTTTGATCATCTCCCATAAGTTTTTTTTTATCCCCCAGAGAAAGCAAAGAAATGACCATGTTCAAAGTCAAGAAAAGTAGTAAAGACCGAGTTAAAATCGTTTATTCAACTATTTCTTTCCTCTCCTCTCATTCTCTTATGCGGTTCAGGTTGTAGACACTGCAGAGCTTTCGTGTTTACGTCAGAACGCTGACTCAGTATTGGCCGGCTCCTGCGTTAGCATCACACATGTGTCGTTCTGATCATGTGACCAGCATCGGCCAATACTGAGCCGCCGTTCAGACGTGAACCTGGAAGAATGACAGGGTAGAATTGATGAGAATAGTTATTTTTGTTTTGTTTTTGTGCACAAAAAATATTCTCGTTGCTCCATAACTTTAAGGTTGAACCACTGCTGTCCCGTCGACTATTTTAACCATGTTTTTACTACTTCTCTGGACATTGATTGTGGTAATTTCATTGCTTTCTCTACATCTCGGATTTCAGCAAAAATATCTTAATTTGTGTTCTGAAGATGAACGAAGGTCTTAGAACAACATGAGGGTGAGGAATTAATGTCATTTTTGGGTGAACTAACTCTTTTAAGGAGACAATAACACATTATATTCAATAATTTATTTAAATCAGCATTAATCAAATTCAGTACAAAAAAAATACAAAAAAATCATGTTCTTAAACATCTAAATCTTTCTTTAAATTTAATATTAATTTAGATTTAAAATTTAAATTTAACCTAGTTTACAATGTAACAAATTTAATAATACTAATAATAAACAATATTTTAATTAAAATAAATTTAAAATTAATATTAAAAATATTTTGAAGTGAATTCTTGAGACATGTTTATGATAATAAAACACATTTCACTGTAATTTCTCATTATTGTAAAGCGATAGAACTGTAGCCAGCTAGATAGAACGATAGACAATTGCCAAGATGATGTTCAAATGGTCCTAGAAAATAGACTTAAGTTTCTTTACTCAATATGCAATCTGTGAATTTTCTCTAACGGGCCACATATTTCATGATCTGGATATTTGTGTGTGTGTGTGTGTGTGTGTGTGTGTGTTTTAGCACCTCTCTAGCGAGAGCCAGGAAGTTGCTGTTGAGCTGCACGTTGGACATGATCTCTGTCAGATCTTCATAATCCTCCACATCTTCATTGAGCTCCAGGAACATGCCGTGACGACCCAACATGAACGACATCTGCTTCTGAATGACACTGCGCACACACACACACACACACACACACACACACGTTACTGTAAGTGTTATGCAACTGAGACAATCATTGTGAGAGAAAGAGCAAATGACTAAATTAAACGTAAGTGTGTCATACATGTCCTTGCAGGAAGTAAAAATGTTCTCCACCAGCTCCACGTCATTAAGCATCAGTGCGAGTCTGAGGGCTTCTGGGTAACGGTTAAACTTGCGGAAGATGTTGAGAGCGCATTTCAACAGAGCAGAGTTCTCCGGCTCAGGGACGTAACTCACACAGCTGGAAACACAAACACACGATCAAAACAGGAAGACACTCAAAGATGCGCGTTCAGATGCATTGTGGGTAAGCGTGACTCACCTGGTCAGGTAAAGACAGACTTTAGCGTAGGCGTTTTCATCGATGTACGTGTCCAACATGTCGAGACGTTCGATTTCCATCAGGAGGTCACAGGCCTCGTGCTCGGCATTATGGGCCATGTTATACGGGACGATCTCTTTGACCAGCTTCAGTAGAACTTCCTGTTGAGCTTTATCACCTTCCTCGATCTCCTGCCATTCCTTAGCGACCTCTCCGGCAAGATGCCTGGAAACAGACACAAGATCACGTCAAGTCAAGTCAGCTTTATTTATATAGCGCTTTTTACAATGCAAACTGTGTCAAAGCAGCTTTACATTAATAATTGGCAAATAATTAGAAAATAAGAAAATGGTGTCATTGTGCAGCTTATTCTATATATTATTGATTCATTCCGTTGCAAAGATCAATAGTTATTAGTCTAGTTAATTTATGTATATCATCACTGGAGAAAACAGTGACGTAATCGTCCGGCTCAGATCAGTTCACATACAACGGCGCCAATGCAGGAATATCAAAAACACTGATGAATATCCCCAACTTAAGCAAGCCAAAGAACCAAAACTCCAACAAATGGAGAAAAAAACCTTGGGAGAAACCAGGCTTAGTTGGGGTCAGTTCTCCTCTGGCCAACAGTGAACACTTGTCCGATACTCAGGCAGAGTTACAGGTCATTAAACCCATTTGGAATCGCAACAGTCAAAATATTTAATCCAGTTCCATCTAGTTTAAGATCTTGTTGATCACGCCGGTATGGGACGGTTTGTTGGGATATGTGCCACTGGCTGATGAGTCGGTAAGGTCTTCACAAAGGATGAGCTCGTTCACACAGTCTCCGCCGACACCGATTCGGTTCGTTTCAGAAAGCATGCTGACAAGGAAAGAGGTGGAAAGTTGCAGTTTTTTCAGCTCGGGCAGTTTTTGTTTCAACGGCCGACTAAGTTTTCTCAGTGTGTTCCGCACCGTCGGCTGAAGTTGGTCCTCGTCGGCTTTGTTTCGGCCGATGTTGAATCGGCGTTGGGCCGTCGGTGAGAGAGCACTCTGATTGGCTGTTCAGTATAGCAAACGAGTCAGTTCACGAGAATGTAAGCAAAAGTTGTGAAACCAAGCAAAGAAGTCATGACTGCACAAACAGAAGCTTGTTCTGATTTTACATCATCTTACCTGAACACTCAAATACACGAATATTTTCATAATAACATGAGCGGACGGTAATAAAGAACGTGATCAGCATGACTGATATTAAAAACGGTAAGCAAGAGCTGTGATGTTTATGGTTTGTATACATGCAGTCTTAGTTTCACTCTCCTTTTCTGAATGACTGAATATAGACAAATATATCTGCTTAAATAGACACTTATCTCTTTTATATACGCAGAACACTCGTGCTAGATGACGGTCGGCTGAAGTTCGTTCGGTGTGTTCAAGAACATATTTTCCCCCCGACACAGCCGACGTGAGGGTTGGTGTGTCCCGGCCTTCAGTCTCTTTGAACAGTATGAGTGAGCTTCACTGATTGATTGACTGTTAATCTAGTTAATGATTTAATGCACTGCTGTAGTTTATATCACAACACTCTCCAACAGCAGAATGCTTCCTTTAAATCTAATTCCTAGTCAAATTAGAATCATATCTTAGTTTTATATAACATTTGCGATTGCTTTTTCTTAAGATATGTTCAGACATGCAGTCTTCCAATAACATTAAAGCGACAGCACGATACTGAGACTAGCGACACACAGCAAAAAAGTCGATGGCGGTGTGAATGGGGCTTTATGCAACACAGAATCTTATCCCCCTCGATATTAAAGTATTATGAAGCACAATATGTAGAGGTGGGTGATATACTGGTAGAGATTTTCATCTCTGTCGCGGTTACACTCACATGAGATTGCTGTGCTGCGCGGTCACGAAAGCTTATCATTTGCATGAATTTAAGCATTTTTAAACCGTCGAAGCGCAATTATCAGGAAAGACAACTCATTTCAGCATGAAATTCAGCTCGTTTCTCAGCTTTTTGCCGCCTAATTTGCAGATTTTTTTTGCTTTTTGCCGCCTAATTGGGATTGAACGGATAAATACACACACCTGTGTGTCAAAGTGACCATGTGTTAGCAAGTAAACAGAGTCATTTATGTCTTAAGTGAAGGTACTGTTGAGAAAGACGAGGCTTCAGTATAATCAGTGCAGTCAGTCTTAAAGGGACAGTATCCAAATTTACCTGCTGCCATTATTAATGCTAATCGAACAGCAAAAAAGAGAAAATCTCTCATTGTTCGCTTTTGTGACTTTAATAAGGATCAGTTTATATTTAATTGACACAGTAAAGACTATTTAATACATTTGATTATGTAGCATTTTTATTTGGTTTACTTTTTCTTTATCACGGTTTAGTAGTCTTCAGTAAGCTTAAGAGTTTTTTTAGGCTAGAATGTGATATTGAAATTGGTGATAAGAATTATGAAATTGCAATGGTATGAAAAGTTTGATATAAAACTTAAAAAAATGACTATATTGTGATATATATCGTTATCGTGATATAAAATTACTCTTTTACTCCGTCGACTCACCCGAATCATTCAAAAACAGGGATTCATTCAGGAATGAAACGCCGCTGTGTGTCGCTCAGACACGCACAACAGTTCAGCTATGTGTGTGTGTGTGTGTGTGTGCGTGATCCTGATTTAGGATTTTGGTCGTAATTGGTGCTCAGCCTGATCTACTTTCACCAGTTTCTCAGAAATCACTTAATGCACCTTTAGGCTGCACTTCAACTACTGAGAACAATTTCTAATAGTTTTCGCACTGGTCTAATGTCTTCTGGTTTTCGTACCTGACGTATTCGTGTCCCCAGGACGCCAGCTCCTCCTGCGAGCCCAGCAGACGATACTTCAGACACTCGCGCTCCGTGCTCATGGTCATGGCGAGAACAGACACCACGTCAGCACAGAAATGCTGTGAAACAGAAAGATCGTCACACTCCACACAATCCAGTCCCTCCAGAAAAACACGGATTTTTTTTGTGATTGTTACGGGAAAAATTCTTGATTATGCGGCACGTTTTCTTAAAAAATGCGACGGAATATGCGGGATATTTTTGCAATTTTATGCGATGAAATTGCGGGAACTTGCAAAAACTGCGGTTTGATGCAAAAGAGGAAAAAAAGGAGATTCCTCCAACACCCTGTTCTCTCTAGACTCTACCTTCATGTCAAGAGTCATTTCTGATCACTTCAAGATACTGAATCACTGAATATTGAAGTTCTCATTCTGTTTTATTTCAGACCTTCATGAATCAAACTTACAAAACATTGAGTCAAACAAGTTCTGTCGCTTCACAAAAGGAATATTCAACAACTTCTGTAAAAATGAATAAATAAAATATATAAAAAAATAAAATGTGTGTCTCCTGTTTTACAGAGGTAGCTTTACAAAACACACATCTTCTGTTAAATTATCTCTTACTGCAACGTCAATTATTTTACACACTACTAATATAAGCGTCGTCTGTCGTCCGACACGCAAAATAATTCACCCCCACTGTCATGTGACACACAGGGAAACTGCTTCTTTTGCGCTTCTTTTTGTTGGCAAATGAGAATGATTTGCGTGCTTCATCATGGTTTCACCGCGGGGTTTGCAGATGATGTTCACGTCACTTCATGACAATAGCGGGAAAATAATGGTGCTTTACTTGTGTGAAGCAAACGCAACATTTTTCAACTTTCTGCTAAGATATATGTGACTTTTGTGCAACGAAAATACAGGGATTGTAAAATCATGCTGGCCCCGCATATTTTGCTTGCTGAAATCGGCAATTTATGCGTATTTGAAAAAATGCGACCCCTGTATAAATATGCAGACTTTGGCTGATCGCATAATCCCGCTTTTCTGTAGGGACTGACAAACATGCTGATCGTTCTGATGAAATCAAGAGACACATAAGCGATGCCGCACCTTGTTCTCTCCGGCCGTCATGTTCTGGTAGATCTCTTTGAGTTTGGCGTAATGGGGTCGCAGGAACTTCAGCGGTTTGGGCACCGACGTCATCGAGGTCGTGGAGGAGCGAATCTGACGACGCAGTTCTTCCAGAGCGGGACGATACAGAGACGTGTCCTTCTCCTGCACAACACAGAGAAAATATTATATATATATATACATATATATATATATATATATATATATATATTTGTAGATAATGTAGGTCAGGATGTGATCCATGAGGATTGTGGGAAAAAAAATGGGCATTGACATTATTAGTTTTGCATCAACAAGTCATTTCTGAAATTCATTATTGTGAAACTAATTCTAGCAACACTTTTTTATTTGATAGCATTAGCTGACATAATATCATTTTGTAAATGTTAGTAATATGTATTTGTTCATATTAGTTCAGAGAGCTTTAACTAACGTTAACAAATACATCTATAATGTATTAGTGATTAATGAAATGAACATTAAGATTTAAATGCTTTAGGATCATTTGAACTAATGTTGACAAATGAACCTTTCCTGTATTTTCTTCTATAAACAACGAATCGCACACAATTCAGGATGTTTTTAAGGTACGAACACGTCTTGATGTTGATTCTTCTAGTGTGTCATTGACAGATCAACCAGGAATTATTAATAAATCCAACAAAAACAAACTCCACTTACAGCGAGTCTTTCCACGAGCATCTCCAGCTCCTCCTGAAGCTGTTTGTCCTCCTCTGACTGCAAGAACATCACAGAAATTACTATTCACAACATCTGAACTCTTCAAACTATAAAAGAGATTCATTTTATTAATCAGACAGTTGAATTTCTCATCCGGGAAACAAATCTATGAGTTATATCCATACTTCCCTGTGTTTATACAATGACATGATACATATATATATATATATTTATAAATCATATATAAAAGTCTTATGATCACAAACATTACTGTAGTGTGTGTGTGTGTGTGTGTGTGTGTGTGTGTGTGTGTGTGTGTGAGTCTGGCCTGCAGTGACTCAGGCGGAATTGAAACGCGGCAGTTTTTCTCTCTCTCACCAGCTCCTGCTCCTCTTTCTTCTCTTTCTCTTTCCCCGCCGGTTGTTTGTCCTTCTCCTCCTTGATTTCGTCCTGCTTTTTCTCCTTTTTTGCGGTTTCCTCCATGATTTTGTTGCTGCTGTTTCTCTGAATGCGACTCACTACCGCTGCTGCTATCTCTTCTTCTGCGGCGGATGTGTGTGGAACCTTAGGCTCTACTGTCGCCTGCTGAACGGACTGAGTACTGCAGGACATTACTGCCACCCTCTGCCCGCACTGAGTACTGCAGCACTTTACCTATACTGAGTACTGCACTGTATACCAAACATTTTTAATTTTACTTTAGATTTGTTTCTGCTGATTGTCTGTATGCTATTATAATGATTTTTTATAAATTTTGTATTGCCAAAATAAATTATTGTTTATTATTTTATGGTCAACAGCATTTATTATTATTAATAATAATATTATTATTATATCTATACTATTATAGCTTTTATTAATATTTGGAATTTTGAGTTTAAATGTATATTTTCCATTTCCACTTTAATTTTATTTTATTTCAATTAACGAAAAAAATTTTTTCAGGGTTTTAGTTAACCATAATGATTTAATAATTTTTAATGTTAAATTTTTATTTTTAGTTCTTCTTCATAAAAGTTCGCAATGTTGTTGCAGATGATAATATGGATAACATTGAATACATATTTTTTCCTCATGATTATTACAGTTTTTCTCGATTGCCAAGACACATTTCTTGAAAGCTGCTCTCCTTTTCTCTAAACTGTGAACACAAAACCCAATTTTCAAGCTACATTCACAAAACCTCAGACTCTTCTTGCAAAACCAAACTTTCACCTCAAAACAGTTCAATCTGTGCTCAAAACTGATCTATGTTGTCAAATCGTGCCCCGAGTCAATCAAAATTAAAAACACTACTGAACAGTCACTAAACACTACACTCAAAAAAATATTTCAGTCTAAACATAAGTTTTATGTAATTTAATTACATAGCAATTTTCCATCCATTTGGATTACATAGTTTTAACATAAACAAACTAATAAACTTAATGTGATTCATATTTGTCAGTCATATGTAAATGAAATAGGTAAGATTTATGTAATAGTTGAGTATATGAATAGTGAGAGATTAAATGTCTTTTATCTTCAGTTGATTTCATCGAAGGCTGTGACTGAAGTCAGTTGTTGTTCTTGTGTTTCTCTGTCCTTTAGTGATTCTGCTTGTTAACAGCAGGTGTTCATCATTAATGCTCAATCATCACTTAATGATCTCAATAACTCTGACACTGCTTCAATGGTACTTTAACCTGGGCATTTTTCTGTGAACTATTACATAAATCTTATCTATCTCATTTACATATGACTGAGAAATATGAATCACATTAAGTTTATAAGTTTTGTTTATGTTAAAACTATGTAACCCAAATGGATGGAAAATTGCTATGTAATTAAATTACATAAAACTTATGTTTAGACAGAAATATTTTTTTGAGTGTACGTAGAAAAATAGAAAACACAATGCTCAGGACATGAAGCTGGAGAAATAAATTGTTTATTGTAGGCTAAATGCATGTTGCAAAACAAAAAAAAAAAGCCTGTACATTTAGCACTTGTACAAAAAGACAAAACAGAAATCTCATGCGTTTGCCACTTGTGTACAGTAAGCCCATGTAAAAATAAAGTACAAAAATATACAAATAAGTGCATTACTCAGCCACAGCATCATGTCTCCGTACTGGGTCAGGCCACAGGACTTCATCCACATCACAGGCCACATTTTGTCTGGCCAGGCAATGGGAAAAAACCCCTGGCATGCCATATCCAGGCTTGGCATGCCTCCACATCAATGTCACCACAGGCAAGTCCCATGGCTTGCAGGAGATTTACCCTGGTATAAGGTTGGCGTTCATATACCTTCCACCGCCATGAGGAGAAGAATTCCTCAATGGGGTTTAGGAAAGGGGAGTACGGTGGAAGGCAAAGATTGATAAAACCTTGGTTCATATTGAATCATTCTCTAACCTGGAGGGCTCTGTGAAAACTCACATTGTCCCAAACAACAACATAGATGGGATGCTCATCCTGCTGCCCTAACAGAGCATCTCGCATGTGATTGAGGAAAATGAGGAGCTGGTGAGTGTTGTAGGGCCCCAGCTTGGCATGATGGTGGACAACCCCACACAGTAAAAACCCCAGAGTTAAATCAACTCTGCTCAGATAACATTTGGTCCCTCTCTAAGTAGTGTTAAAGTAACACTGAAGCAGAGTTAAAGTTAATGAGATAATTAAGCAATTAATTAAGCGATGATTGAATATTAATGATGAACACCTGCTGTTAACAAGCAGAATCACTGAAGAAAAGAGAAACACAAGAACATCAACTGACTTAAGCCACAGTCTTAGATGAAATCAACTGAAGATAAAAGACATTCAATCTCTGAAGAGTGTTACTTTAACACTAGTTCAGTGTTACTTTAACACTATTTAGAGAGGGACCAAATGTTATCTGAGCAGAGTTGATTTAACTCTGGGGTTTTTACTGTGCATGATTGCTGATGGCAGCACATAATGTGACATTGCCACCACGCTGCCCAGGAACACCAACAATGGCCCGATGGCCAATCACATTACGGCCTCTCCTTCTCCTTTTGGTGAGATTAAACCCAGCTTCATCCATGTAGATGTATTCATGGGGTCTTTCCATTGCATCCAGCTGAAAAACCCTCAGTAGAAATAGATATAGTTTTGTAAGTGATACGGAAAAAGTGATTTAGGCCACTGCAGTAAATCACTACCTAGAGTAATCAACATTGAATGTGTCTGGATATATGCCAACCTGTACATACTGGAATCTTTGCTCTTTGACTCTGTCTGAGTTGCGATCAAAGGGCACTCTGTATAACTGTTTCATGCGCAGTCTGTTGCGCTTGAGGACACGATCAACAGCAGAGAGGCTGACACTGTTGATACCCTCCAAATTTACATGGTCCTCAATGATCTTCTGCTGAATTTCATTCAGTTTAATGGGGGTAATATCATTCAGATATTACTGTTCTTGGGAGAGAGAGAGAGAGAGAGAGAGGACTGATTCTGACCTGCTCTCTCTCTTCACGAAAGTGAAAGTGAGTTAGAGTTCACCTGTCGCCATTTTAAGCAGGTAAAATACCAATACAATAAACTAAACGGAGCATCAAAGTGTTTAATAGAAACGTTTATCAGAGTTTAAGCAGGAATTTCCGTGTATGTTTATGATGTTAAAGCTGGAGGATTTGAGAAGCTGTATCTTGTGAAAGTTTGATCGAGGTGAGTGTTCATGTGTGGTGATTCCTCATGTTAATATGAATCTCTGGAGGACATTTGAAGTGATTGTTTGTGTGATATAAAATCTTTAATAAAGGGTTTCTTTCACTTTTGTGTTTGGTGATGTCTGTGATTCTTCACAAGTTTAACAGCATATGTGTGAACATTGACTGAGCTTGAGTTAACGCAGTCACGTGATTCTTTCACACTCCAGATGTGTTCAGATCAATTATGAACACTGTTTAATTGAAGTGTCTGATTTTTATTTTCCTGTGTAAAGTCAGTGCAGGAGATCAAACTCATCAGATTCTCCTGCAGCTTCATCATGGCTGATTCACAAGGATCCAGAGATGGAGATTTTTCTCCAGGATGCAGGTACTTTAAAACAAAACTGTTAAATATTGTGTTACATTTGTTGTGATCCTCCCCACACAGATCACAGAAACAGTTTACAGGAAAAAAATGTGTAGCCTATTTTTGCCTGTTTTTGTTTGTTTTAAAGGCACAAAATATATGATTTCTGGATTAAAATATTCAAAAACCACTAGAAAAATGTTATATATTTTATTGACTTGTGTACTTACATTATCCCAAATGTTTCCAACATTGTTTAAATCCAGAGAAATCCTCTATTTTAACCAGTGTAACAGTGCGTCGTCTATCAATGACATCATATCCAAGTTACATTTGATTTACCTTTGGTTTTACTTCCGTAGAAACCATGAAAACACCAAAGATGCTTTAATATATTTTATAATATGTTTTATTAGACAGGTGAGCTACTGTTTGGATACATTTATGGACAGAAAACTGATCATTGTTATAAAGCTCAACACTGCGAGTCTTATTGTTTGAATCTCTTGTTTTCTTGATTTACCACCAGTAAAATTTTTGTACCTCAGAGACGACACTATTTTATCAAGTGGCTAAAAGAAAGAGCTTTATTTGTAGTAACAGTAATACAGCAATTTCTCTATCAATCAATATATATATTTTAATTAATTACATGCCATTTAGCAGCACAAGTCATCCAGCTTTAATTAATATGATATTCTAATATCAATCTAGAAATTTACTGCAACGTCTCATACCATCACTGATTTTTAGTAAGATTGTTGAAATGATGTGAATTTAAGTGATCAAACGTAACTGCAACAGAGTTCGTGTCCAAGGCTCTCGGCCCGTCCTGCTTCACACCACAGTGACATTAATAAAATTAAGACATTTGCTCATCCATGAACATGATTTCCCATCTGATTGCTTTCCATCAGCTGTGGAGGTGAAGACGACAACTCCCATGATTCCACGCTCATTCACTGCGTCATCAATACGCCTTTGTTTTGAATAAGTGACCTCTAGTGGCGAAACTTACATACTGTACCTTTAATACTCTAACAATGAAATATCAAATAGAAAAATAGTTTCCTCAATGTGCTTTTTGATGAAAGTGTTTACAATATTATGGTTCTTATAAAGAATGAACACAGTAATGTAAAGGATTAAACTGAATCTGTTCTCTGTTACAGTTCAGTCCAGCAGAAGAGCTCAAACCCAGAGTCCAGCTGTGTGTCTGTGAAGAGTGACAGATCTATGGATCAGCCAATATATTTAAAGAGTGGAGACAAACAGTCTGATCTCAGGTATGTTATCTCTATTAAATATATGCTTATAGGATTTGATTTTTATGAAATTGTATGAAGCTAATATACAAATTCTACATTAAAATCCTGCAAGTTTCAGTCTATTAATGATATTGTTAATACATTCACACACTGTAAAAGCTGTTGGTCTGTTACTGTTAATGACAAAATTACATCAATATCAGTGTTTCTGATTCTTTACCCTCTTCATTCCGATTTAAGGTCAAATCTTCAATCCAGACCAGTTAAAAACAAAACTGTGATTCAACCACAAGACTTTAATGAAAGCATGAATCCTGGTTTCAGGTAAAATGTAGGACTTTTATTGTTGTTTCATTTTAGGTGCTGCACATCACACATCACTCAAACACATGATTAATAACTGAAACATTTCAGAAACCTCATGATGTTCTGTGTCCCATAATACAGCAAACAAATGATCATTGTTTGTAATTTATGGCTGTTTACTTTACTTTAACCTGTGTAATAATGTGGTATTTTAATCTTACAGCCATGACTTCAAACCTGCTGAAGTCCTCAACACTTTGAGATCAAATCTGAGAAAGAAGTTTGAGTGTTTGTATGAGGGAATATCAAAGCAGGGAAACCCAACACTCCTGAATGAGATCTACACAGAGCTCTACATCACAGAGAGTGAAAGTGGAGAGATCAGTAATGAGCATGAGGTGAGACAGATTGAGACACAGTCCAGGAGAGCAGAAACAGAGGACACAGCCATCAAATGCAGTGACATCTTTAGACCTTTACCTGGACAAGACAAACCCATCAGAACTGTGCTGACAAAGGGAGTCGCTGGCATTGGAAAAACAGTCTCTGTGCAGAAGTTCATCCTGGACTGGGCTGAAGGGAAAGACAATCAGGACGTCCAGCTCATATTTCCACTTCCTTTCAGAGAGCTCAACTTGATGAAGGACAAAACACTCAGTCTTTCAGATCTTCTTCATGTCTTTTTCCCTGAAACTAAAGAAATGAAACCAGTTGGTGATGAATATAAAGTGTTGTTCATCTTTGATGGTCTGGATGAGTGTCGTCTGTCTCTGAGTTTTCAGAGCGATGTGAGGTTGTGTGATGTGACTGAATCAGCCTCAGTGGACGAGCTGCTGATGAACCTCATTGTGGGGAATCTGCTTCCCTCTGCTCTCATCTGGATCACCTCCAGACCAGCAGCAGCTGATCTCGTCCCCTCTGAGTGTGTCCATCGAGTGACAGAGGTACGAGGCTTCAGTGACCCACAGAAGGAGGAATACTTCAGGAAGAGAATCAGTGATCAGAGTCTGGCCGACAGGATCATCTCACACCTGAAGTCATCAAGGAGTCTCTTTATTATGTGTCACATCCCAGTGTTCTGCTGGATCTCAGCCACTGTTCTAGAGAAGATGTTGAGTGAAGCAGAGAGTGGAGAGATTCCCAAGACTCTCACTAAAATGTACACACACTTCCTGATCCTTCAGATCAACATCAAACAGGAGAAGGACTATGAGAAGAAAGGGAAAGATGAAGACATGATTGTCAAACTGGGGAAACTGGCTTATCAGCAGCTTGTGAAAGGAAACCTGATCTTCTATGAGGAAGACCTGAGAGAGTGTGGCATTGATGTGACAGAAGCATCAGTGTACTCAGGATTGTGCACTCAGATCTTCAGAGAGGAGTTGGGCTTGTATCAGGGGAAAGTCTTCTGCTTTGTTCATCTGAGCATTCAGGAACATCTAGCAGCTCTATATGTGCATCTCTCCTTTATAAACAAGAACATCAATGTGTTTGACCAGATTACCAAACAGAGTTTGGGATCTAAAGTTAAGGCCTGGTTTCAACTTACTGTTTCATTATCTGATCTCCATCAGAGAGCTGTGAATGAGGCTCTACAGAGTAAAAATGGACATCTGGATCTTTTCCTGCGATTTCTTCTGGGTCTGTCAGTGGAGTCTTATCAGATTCTCCTACAAGGACTAATGAAACAGACAAGAAGTAGATCTGACAGTACTAAGGAAACAGTTGAGTTCATCAAGAAGAAGATCAGCACCATTGACTCTCCAGAGAAATTCATCAATCTGTTCCACTGTCTGAATGAACTGGGTGATCATTCACTAGTGGAGGAAATACAACAGTATCTGAAATCTGGAAGAATAAAGGAAGCCAAACTCTCTTCATCTCAGTGGTCAGCTGTAACTTTTGTGTTGTTGATATCAGAGAAGATGCTGGATGTGTTTGATATTGATCATTTTGTTGAAAGTAACAATAAAGCTGAAAAGCGAAAGGTTTTTCAGAAGCTGCTGCCCGTGATGAAAGAATGCAGATCAGTTCTGTAAGTATCACTGAGAACAATCACTTCACTGTTAAAACATTAAGAAAATAAAAGTTCATAAATCTTCAGCGCTGCAGATGTTGTCCAGTGGTCAGTATTTTGATGTTTTCTAAACCGTGACAATGAAAAATTCCTTCAGACATTAAAACAAAGTCAGAGAATTTGTGAATGAATAAATAATTCAGGTTTACCAGTTGAATGTTTTTACACATAAAGAAGGAATTTATTAAAATATTTGTTATTAAATAAATGATGAAAGAAATGAAGACCAAACAGAGTTGGAGAAACAGCTCATTTATGAAGTAACTCAAATCTGCTAAAACATTTGATGTGTGGTTAACATTGCAGAGTCAAACATTTTAATATTTCTAGTCAAATGGACGATTAAACATTTACCTGATCTTAAGCTTCAAGTTAACTAAAACTTAAACATTTAAATTTCACTGTGAGATGAACAATTAAATTGCTAAGAATTGAAAGTTGTTGGTTTATTTTGCTATTTGATAGTGTTTAACTATTTTTTATGCTATTGTTATTATGCTATGCTATGATTTTCATCTCTCTACAGGTTGTGGGATTGTGGAGTCACAAATGAAGGTTGTGCTGCTCTGACTTCAGCTCTGAGATCAAACCCCTCACACCTGAGAGAACTGAATCTGTCTGGGAATAAAATAGGAGATTCAGTCAAGCTGCTCTCTGCTGTACTGGAGGATCCTCACTGTAACCTGGAGATACTGTGGTAAGATCATATTTGACTCTCACACATGAATCACAATGTAAAGTATATTTGAAGTGTTCAGTCTCTTTCTGCTGCTGATTGAGCTGTAAATGATTGAACACATGATCTGCTCCTCAGCAGTGCCGATCCTACACTTCTGGAGACCCTAAGCAAAACTTTGTGAAGGAGCCCCTTTCAGGGAATTCTTAAAAAAAAAACAAATTTCCATAATCTTGAGTAATAATTACAATGGTTTTCAGTATGCAAGCTGCACTGTCAGTTTTCTATACTAATGGAATTAAAACATCAAGGAAACAAACTGCAAGTTATGAAAAACATACATAAATTTGTAAAGGGAACCAGTTAAAAGGAGTTAAATTGGCAGTAAGAACAATTTTTTGTTGACAGCTAAATAAACTCTTTTTAATAGTCATGCTCTAGCGCCATCTAGCTGTCAGAAAAACAATAACACAGCCGAATTGGCTTTCTAAATGCACAAGAAAATTACAGCATTTTTCTTTTTCTTTTACAAAACTATAAGTATTGAGCAAGAAAATTAAGTTTTACAAACAAAATAAAGAATTGTAAAGATTAAGATAATTAATTGCAAAAATCAATGACATCTGTAAAAGAAGCTTATGATCTTTGATCCTATTTTATCTTTACCACATATATTTTCCATGGTCAAGCTTACTAATTCATTTGCAACGCTCCTTTTATTCTGCGTTTCAGTCAATTGTGAGCTTGCGATACGTTTTCCCTTTGCGCTGCAATTTCCTGTACGTTTCACTTCATGGTGCTGTTTTAACATGGGGTGGAGTCAAGAAACTGGGGCGTGTTCTACAGGCATGGCCACTCCTCCCAAGTGATGTCATCTGACACAGATCAGCACAGATGAAAGCTTCATCGCTGAGAGACATGCGGATGAATTGTTTCCTTGTACTCACACTTTCTTACGTTAAAATGTTTATGGTTTCATTTTGTTATCTAAATGTGTATTACCAGCGTTTGCTTAAAACCTGTTAACCCATGGGAGGACGCCGGCACACAGATGCTGCCTTCACATGCTCTCAGATTTGAAAGTTGAATGCGATGAGCACGTAATCACAACTTCAGAAGGCAGAATTATCATTGATTTTTGCAGTTAATTACATCTTAACTTTTGCAATTCTTTACTTTGTTTGCAAAACTTATTTTTTTCCTCTCAACACTTGTCAAGTGTTTCCTCACTATATTTTTGTAAGGCTCTAAATATGCAGAACTCTCCCACTTGAAAAGATAGCCCACTACAAAAAGAATCCAACTGGACTTCACTCATTGACCACACTTTTGCACTCTTTTCCTCTTTTTATTTTGGAATTTTTGGAATCAATTAGGTGATCAGTTAGGTGAAGAACCTTTAAACAAATAAACACCATTCTTTAGAACAAAAGTACATGCAGTAAAATACAAACAAGATTTAGACCAGACAGGATTTAAATACTTCATTTTAAGTGTCCAGAAAAAGACACTTTAAGTAGTCAGTAGATTCAACATTTATACAGAAAACAGTTTTTAAATTGATACTTTTCAAACTATTGATCTAAATATATTTTATATAAAACTCCACATCCATCCACAAACCAAATACAACCATAGAATTATATAATGCGCAATACAAGTCTAATTTCACACAAGAAAAAACATAAAAGTTTGAAAGCTCACCGGCTGCTAATTCAATTTTTGTGGCTTAATTCTGCTGAGTTTTTTATTCCAGTATAAAAGATAATTTGCAGTTTTCAGTGCTCACTTAAAATCCTGCTTTCTACTGCTGCTTTGCATTAGGTGTGTGTCTACCTGGCTAATTAGCAGATCAGCTTCACCTGGTGCACACTTGTTGGTGCGTTCTAGCTGGGAGGGGCGTGGCCAGCAGTTTTCCACCACAATACTTTATTTTTCTTTTATGATTCTTTATTTTTCTGTGAAAAACCATTTTTTTTTGCTCAATACTTTATTTTTCTTTTGCAAAACTTTATTATTTTGCCTGACTATATGGCGTGATTTTGATTCCATAGATTTGTGCTTTAAGTTTGTATTTTCTCTTTAATAATGGATTCACTGCTAAACTGAGTGTGATTGTTCTCTACAGGTTGGAGGATTGTGGTGTCACAGATGAAGGTTGTGCTGCTCTGACTTCAGCTCTGAGATCAAACCCCTCACACCTGAGAGAACTAAGTCTGTCTGGGAATAATCTAGGAGATTCAGTCAAGCTGCTCTCTGCTATACTGGCGGATCCTCACTGTAAACTGGAGAGACTGAGGTAAGATCATCTCTCTGATATTCACACATCTTTGTTTTCAGTAAAACGTCTCCTTTAATTCCGTTCTCAGTTGGTCGCAGCAGCACATGATTTGGTTGCACCTTTTTTTTTTGCTACACTTCAGAAAATCTCACTGTTGTGTTCGAATAAATCTGCAAATTCTGTGAAATTAAATGTTAATAAGATATTCAGAGATTTGTTTTAATGATATAGATATGTATTTGCTGAATGTTGAAGGTAAATGAGATAATATTAGCCTTTATTTTACCTTTCTGTAACTAATAATATAAAAGCAAACACTATACATTCTCACATACAGTTTACTTTCTTTCTTTGTTGTGGTTGAAATTTTCAATCCATTAGTCGTCTATTTAGCCTAGTCAGTTTTTGAGTCGCTGACAGACTAACTGCGCATGTCCACTGGCGCAGAGCGCAAGCGCTACACAACATAAGCAATGATGCTGCGTTTGAATTTTCGCGACAGAGACGTGCTTATATATATTACCTTGACAACACTATTTGACATTATCGCAGGCCAAACATTTGTCTCTTGCGGCCTATTGAGGAACCCTGGTCCAACCCATTCCTGTTGAAGTAGTGCCTTTCTACTGTGCTCTCATCATCAGTTTTGTCTGTATGCTGGCTCGTCCTTTCCACCAGCATCCTTGATCTCCAAACTATGTTTTTCTATATCATTTTTATATGGCTTAATTCCTAAATTTCCTGAAATGACACATTTCATCATCAGTGTTCAATGCATGTGTACATTCGCTCTCTAGCGGTTAATAAATAGAACTTCATGCATCTTGCGGAAGAACATTGTAGCCGGAGCTACTTCTCTCTGTATGTCTATGACGAGTCAAAGAGGTACTTTGACACTCCGTAGTGGAGCAGAGCCGATCCCGGTCTAAAATAGTCAGAATATAAACTTAACTTATAAACACTTATTATAGGCATACCATAGTGATTCAGGATAAGACAAAAACACGGTTTGGAAAATGGATTCGTACTCGTCATTATATAAATTTTGTTCATTTTGAAAACAAAAAAGTTACGGACGGCAGCAGCTGCTGATACCTCGTTCTGTTACACGTGCGCGAATAATATGATCATGCACTCACACAAATGCGACCACATAAAATTTTAACTCGCACATTCTCAAAAAAAGGTCGAAGTCTGGAACCCTGGAAGGCAATAGTTCTTACTATGGACATTAGGACATTGAATATCTCTATTGAGCTCACATTTCTATTCAGTTTATAAGCTGCCAGATGAGTGTGAAAACAAATGTCCTCCTGTAGGAGTGTATTAGAAGTTCAAGAGACTGTTTCTGCAGTCAGAACTGTCCTTATAAAACAATATTTCACATTTAACTCTGTGTCTGTTCAGTCCTGAAGCACATGACAGTTTCAGTATGCGGCAATGCTTGTCAATTTATCTCCTCTGAGACCAGAGTGAAAAACAAACTACAGACACTACAATTACAATTTAAACTGTGTCATTGTTCTCTACAGGTTGAGATATTGTGGAGTCACAGATGAAGGTTGTGCTGCTCTGGCTTCAGCTCTGAGATCAAACCCCTCACACCTGAGAGAACTAGATCTGTATGGGAATAATCTAGGACAATCAGGAGTGAAGTTTCTCTCTCGTCAGAAGGAGGATCCACATTATAATCTGGACACATTATACTATTGTGAGCATATTTTTATTTAAAGCCTTTAAATTGAACCAGGTTCAGTAACAGCCTCATATGTGTAATGCTGGTAGTATATCACGCACGACTAGGAAGATAATATAAACAAGTAACTTTAATGATCCAAACAGGTAACATCCAATGGCGACAGAGTAACAACCAACATTGAAATAATACCAGACAAACCAACTGAACTGAACTTATATACACAGAACACAGGGGGATAACGAGACTAATGATTACATTCAGCTGTGGTGATTAGTGGAGCGTCCATGGTGACAGATTGTGGTGGGAAATACAAACAAATAAAACATGTGACTGATGAAAACAAAACAAACTGAAAGTCCATGTGGTGATCATGTGACATGACGTGTGACAATATGAGTGTAACTGGAGAATATAAGATCATAATTCAGCTCCACTTTAGTCTCTGTAATCTGTTTTAATAAGAGTTTAATTCTGTGATGTGAATATGATCTATGAATATATGAGTGTTTTCATCTCTTCCAGTGTCTCTGTGTGTAAGTGATTAAGAGAGAGTTGTTGATCATTTACTGTTATTAAAGGGTTATGAAAATGATTTTTAAAAAAAATGAAAATGCTGTCATTAATTAATTTACTCATTAATATAATATCTCTGGCTCTTTTTCTGAAATGATCTGCTGATGTGATGTGACAGCAGTAATGTCTCATATGTGACTGTCTGTGTGTTTTATTGCAGGACTCTCAGTATTTAGACGTCAGTCCAGTTTCCTCAGGATCAGCTGATGGTGAATAAGGAGCTCCAGAGATGAAGACAGAGACACACAGCGATCACACTGACATGTGTGCTTGAATTTGATAGTAATGCTGAAGAAAATGAGAGCTATCAATTTTGAGTTTTCAAAGTTGTTAGATATTGATTATAATGTTGATGGTGTAACACTCAATATACACGGCAAAAGATTAAAGCAAAGTGAAAAAACAAGCCATAGGTGAACAGATTTATTTTGCAATAAAATAAATAGTTGGAAAAGTTTTATTAAAGAGTTTGACTACAGAAGAGACAGATGTTGTATCTACCAGCAGAGAGAAACAAAGATTACACACATAATTTCACTGATTCTGTAATATATTTGTATTATTAATCTATTTTTTATGTGATGAGCTATTAAACGTTTCCACCTAAATATTCTCATTGTTTTACTGGTTTCTTGTTTTTTTCCTCCTGCCTCTGAACAGTTGATCACTAACTGCTGTATGTTGACACTTATTCCTCTTGATGGAAAGTATTTCTAAAGCCAACAACAAAAAGCAGTGATGATGAGAGTCACTCTTGCTTAATTCTACAATTTACATTAAAAGGAAAAGAACTTTCACATAAACTGAACAGGAGTTATGAAATTAAATGACATTTTTATTGTCCATTTGCATTTAAAACAAAAAGCTGAGAAAATGTCCTTTTTTGTCAAAGACTTGGTCCAGATGGGATTCAGAAGATGATCAAACACAGATGGAGTAGATCGAGTCCATCAACACCTCAAAGCTTCACAGTCCTGTAGCTCGTCCTGGGTCCATATTTCATTCAGTAACGTTAGGCAGTTTTGATTTGCATGATGTTTCATGTTTGATGATTGCATTATTTTTTTACATTTGTGCATGGGCAATCTACTATCACTTGTTTCTGCTTCTTCTCCTGTGTTTTGATCCATGGATTCTGAACTCTTTCAGAAGATGTGTAATAGCACCCCCTACTGTATAACAGTGAAAACACTGATAGCCTAAATATTCAGTCAATGGCGGAAAGAGGGAAGTAGATTTGAAGTAAATTCCTGTGTACACTACAAGTGGACTAGCCTAGACAAAAATTCAGATACTCAGAATTAGGAACAATATTTTCAAACAATGTAAGTTTATAAGACAGTATGTAAAACAACTATACTAACTATACTTTTAAGTACGTCTCAATCAAAAGATTAAGTAGAAGTACAAGCCAAATATACTTCGACTTTTCTGTCAGTATAAGTCAAGAATACTTAAGTGCAAATTTAAGGATATTTCTGAGAAGTATATGAAAAGTAGACTGAAAGTATACTTTCTTATTTTTAGTTTAAAAGAAGTATACTAACAGCACAATTGAATAAATTTCTTTTTCGTAAGGGAAGGTCCTCAAAGAGTCAGTTTTCCTACAGAGAACAAATGGGAACTGAGGACACAATATAAACATTACAATTCTGAAAATAGTCATTTTAATTTTACACAGTGATGTATCTTGAAAAGTTGAATTTTGTCTACACCTGGTGGCCATTTTCATGAACTGCAGTCTGGTATATATTCTCTGGTATATATTGTATTGTATCTGGCTGGTTTTATGTTGGTGTTGTGCGGCAGAACGGGGCAAAACTGTGTTACAGATGGAAGCCTACAGTTACATGCAGGGGTTAAATTGGGCCGGGGACATCCGAGTCCAATATAGGCAAAAAAATACAAAACAATGCAGGTACATTTTGTAATGTTGATCATCTTGTAATGCATGTCAACTTCAGTTCTATTTTCTGAGTATGAATTATCATATGCAGTAAAAGACAATATAATGCAAACACTGTAAAAACTCAACTGCGTCTTGATGTCGTGAGACAGCTTTCAAATATCATCAGGATTTAATATCAAGATCTCGAGACTCGTCACACCTTGAGTGTCTTCTGTATAGTCAAGAGGAAAATTAAAAGCATCTCAATCTTACCCTTAATTTACAAAGTATATGTGTGTTTTGATCGGAGGACATGAGTGACAGTTTTCCAGCAGGATTCATGTGATTTTCAGGGACTGATGGTGCTGTGCTTTATTTTCTCTCTCCAGTCAGAGTCGGTCATGTGCTGAATGCAGAGAAACCTGTCAGACGACATACTCTTTTCTGAACACAAAGTTCAGCTCAACTGAAAGTGTTTTTCAGGCTGCGCCACGAAGGAGAAAACATGAGATATTAACACAGAACAAACGTCTGAACAGTAAGTGCTTTCATGAAATATTTCAGACTCATGGATCGTATTTGTTTTCAAGGTGAAGTGAAGGAGTGAAATTAAATATGCCTTGGCTTATAGATTATTACATTGTATATTTAACATAACTTCAAGTTTAATGTCGTGATCTTGATGAATCACAGGTACTGGACCTCTGCAGCGGTTTAAAATAGTCCCAGTATAAACACTTGGATTCATGATGTACTCACTCATAAACATTTTTGTAAATTTAAAAAATATATGTATTTTTTACATGCTAAAGTAAATGTTCCTCTATTGACAGTCGACACAACTTAAGTGAAAGTGAGTTAGAGTTCAGCTGTCGCCATTTTAAGGGGGTAAAATATGAATATGAAAGGGAAAAACAGCATCAAAGTGTTTAATAGAAACATTTATCAGAGTTTAAGCAGGAATTTCCGTGTATGTTTATGATGTTAAAGCTGGAGGATGTGAGAAGCTGTATCTTGTGAAAGTTTGATCGAGGTGAGTGTTCATTTTGTGGTGATTCCTCATATTAATATGAATCTCTAGAGGACATTTAAAGTGATATAAAATCTTTAATAAAGGGTTTCTTTCACTTTTGTGTTTGGTGATGTCTGTGATTCTTCACAAGTTTAACAGCATATGTGTGAACATTGACTGAGCTTGAGTTAACGCAGTCACGTGATCCTTTCTCACTCCAGATGTGTTCAGATCAATTATGAAGGTTGTTTAATTGAATCGTTTAATTTAGTGTCTGAATGTTTGTTCATTCAGAGTCAATGCAGGAGATCAAACTCTTCAGATTCTCCTGCAGCTTCATCATGGCTGATTCACAAGGATCCAGAGATGGAGATTTTTCTCCAGGATGCAGGTACTTTCAACAAACACTGTTAAATATTGTGTTACATTTGTTGTGATCCTCCCCACAACGATCACAGAAACAGTTTACAAGGAAAAAAATGTGTTGCCTATTTTTGTCTGTTTTTGTTTGTTTTAAAGGCACAAAATGTAAGATTTCTGGATTAAATTATTCAAAAGCCACTAGAACAATGTTATTTTATTGACTTGTGTACTTACATTATCCCAAATGTTTCCAACATTGTTTAAATCCAGAGAAATCCTCTATTTTAACCAGTGTAACAGTGTGTCGCCTGTCAATGACATCATATCTGAGTTACCTTTGATTTACCTTTGGTTTTACTTCCGCAGAAACCATGAAAACACCAAAGATGCTTTAATATATTTTATAATATGTTTTATTAGACAGGTGAGCTGCTGTTTGGATACATTTATAGACAGAAAACTGATCATTGTTATAAAGCTCAACACTGCGAGTCTTATTGTTTGAATCTCTTGTTTTCTTGATTTACCTCGAGTAAAATGTTTGTACCTCAGAGACGACACTATTTTAACAGAAAGAGCTTTATTTGTAGTAACAGTAATACAGCAATTTCTCTATCATACAATATATTTAAAAATTAATTACATGCCATTTAGCAGCACAAGTCATCCAGCTTTAATTAATATGACATTCGAATATCAATCTAGAAATTTACTGCAATGTGCAACAAGTGTCTCATACCATCACTGATTTTTAGTAATATTGTAGAAATGATGTGAATTTAAGTGATCAAACATAACTGCAACAGAGTTCGTGTCCAAGGCTCTCGGCCCGTCCTGCTTCACACCACAGTGACATTAATAAAATTAAGACATTTGCTCATCCATGAATATGATTTCCCATCTGATTGATTTCCATCGGCTGTGGAGGTGAAGACGACAACTCCCATGATTCCACGCTCATTCACTGCGTCATCAAAATACGCCTTTGTTTTGAATAAGTGACCTCTAGTGGCGAAACTTACATACTGTGCCTTTAATACCCTAACAGTGAAATATTAAATACAAAAATAGTTTGCTCAATGTGCTTTTTTGATGAAAGTGTTTACAATAATATGGTTCCTATCATAAAGAATGAACACAGTTTTGTAAAGGATGAAACTGAATCTGTTCTCTGTTCCAGTTCAGTCCAGCAGAAGAGCTCAAACCCAGAGTCCAGCTGTGTGTCTGTGAAGAGTGACTGCTCTATGGAGCGCCCAATAATGTTTCAGAGTGGAGACAAACAGCCTGATCTCAGGTACTCTGAATAACATTTCAATAAATGATGTAATAAAAGATTGATATTCTGTGATAGTGGGAATCTGACCGAACCAGTGACCTCAATTTGTGAACATAAAACCAACACATATCATCATGTGAATACTAACAAAACTTTACTGATGACTCTAAGACACATTAAAAGTAAATACAATACATTATTCTTTGGGTCTTTATTGACAGATTATTCAACTAGTTTTACAGTAAAGTACAACAAAGAAACATGAATCAAACCCAATCACATAATCAAAAGTTTTACCCACACATTTCATCGATTATAACAAGGGAATATTACATGTCCAGATGTCAGGGTTCTGTCACTTCGGTCTGGTTTATTCTTTTGGTGGCAGAGCTCTGACATGCCGTCTTGTCTTTGTGTGGGTGTTACAGATTCGTCTTCTGTCTGCGAGATTCATTGTGTGTGTGCGGAGCATGGTGTTCGGATCTCAACACTCCTGTCTAGTTAGGTTTCAGTTCAGTGTTTGGGTTCGGACATTCATGCTCCATGTTTCGTCTCTTGTTTTGAGCTCACAGGTTGAGTGTTCAATAACTCACCATTTGCTCTTGTCTCGTGTGTTTTCTTCGAGCACCTGGTCTATGTGTTCATTGGCCAGACGTTCTTGTGTTGTTGAGTTCTGTGTCTGGAGGAGAGAGAGAAACTCATGTCTGACAAAGTCTCACAGAATCAACATTTATCAAACAGTCAGTCAGTGACATCAGGAAATGTAATGGACATTCATGATAACAGAGATTTTTTTTCTCCTGTATGTAATGGAATAAGACAAAATTTTCCAGTAAAACTGCACAGCATACTGTAACTATATAAGTTTGTAGATCTGTATGCTTTTTTTTTTTTAACTTTGTTTTAAAACTAAAATGAATATGTATTAACAGTGTAAACCCCACACAAGAGACTTGAGGATCAGAAATGGCTCTGATGAGAAGGATTGAACTGAATCTGTTCTCTGTTCCAGTTCAGTCCAGCAGAAGAGCTCAAACCCAGAGTCCAGCTGTGTGTCTGTGAAGAGTGACTGCTCTATGGAGCGCCCAATAATGTTTAAGAGTGGAGACAAACAGCCTGATCTCAGGTGTGTTATTTCTATAAAATATATACTTATAGTATTTGAATTTTATAGATTGTTATTAATATACAACAGTGTAATGATCAGGATTTGAAAAAAAATTCTAAGTTCAAATCCTGCAAGTGTCAGTCTATTAATGATATTGTTAATACATTCACACACTGTAAAAGCTGTTAGTCTGTTACTGTTAATGACACGATTACATCAATATCAGTGTTTCTGATTCTTTACCCTCTTCATTCTGATTTAAGGTCAAATCTTCAATCCAGACCAGTTAAAAACAAAACTGAGATTCAACCACAAGACTTTAATGAAAGCATGAATCCTGATTTCAGGTAAAATGTAGGACTTTTATTGTTGTTGTTTCATTTTAGGTGCTGCACATCACACATCACTCAAACACATGATTAATAACTGAAACATTTCAGAAACCTAATGATGTTTTGATGTTAAATAAATTGTAAATTTGTAATTTGTGGCTCTTTAATTTACATGAACTTGTGTAATAATGTGTATTTTAATCTTACAGCCATGACTCTAAACCTGCTGAAGTCCTCGACACATTGAGATCAAATCTGAGAAAGAAGTTTGAGTGTTTGTATGAGGGAATATCAAAGCAGGGAAACCCAACACTCCTGAATGAGATCTACACAGAGCTCTACATCACAGAGAGTGAAAGTGGAGAGATCAGTAATGAGCATGAGGTGAGACAGATTGAGACACAGTCCAGGAGAGCAGAAACAGAGGACACAGCCATCAAATGCAGTGACATCTTTAGACCTTTACCTGGACAAGACAAACCCATCAGAACTGTGCTGACAAAGGGAGTCGCTGGCATTGGAAAAACAGTCTCTGTGCAGAAGTTCATCCTGGACTGGGCTGAAGGGAAAGAGAATCAGGACGTCCAGCTCATATTTCCACTTCCTTTCAGAGAGCTCAACTTCATGAAGGACAAAACACTCAGTCTTTCAGATCTTCTTCATTTCTTTTTCCCTGAAACCAAAGAAATGAAACCATTTGGTGATGAATATAAAGTGTTGTTCATCTTTGATGGTCTGGATGAGTGTCGTCTGTCTCTGGATTTTCAGAGCGACGTGAGGTTGTGTGATGTGACTGAATCAGCCTCAGTGGACGAGCTGCTGAAGAACCTCATTGCGGGGAATCTGCTTCCCTCTGCTCTCATCTGGATCACCTCCAGACCAGCAGCAGCTGATCTCGTCCCCTCTAAGTGTGTCCATCGAGTGACAGAGGTACGAGGCTTCAGTGACCCACAGAAGGAGGAATACTTTAGGAAGAGAATCAGTGATCAGAGTCTGTTCTATAGGATCATCTCACACCTGAAGTCATCAAGGAGCCTCTTTATTATGTGTCACATCCCAGTGTTCTGCTGGATCTCAGCCACTGTTCTAGAGAAGATGTTGAGTGAAGCAGAGAGTGGAGAGATTCCCAAGACTCTCACTCAAATGTACACACACTTCCTGCTCATTCAGACCAACATCAAACATGAGAAGGACTACGAGAAGAAAGTGAAAGATGAAGACATGATTGTCAAACTGGGGAAACTGGCTTATCAGCAGCTTGTGAAAGGAAACCTGATCTTCTATGAGGAAGACCTGAGAGAGTGTGGCATTGATGTGACAGAAGCATCAGTGTACTCAGGATTGTGCACTCAGATCTTCAGAGAGGAGTTGGGCTTATATCAGGGGAAAGTCTTCTGCTTTGTTCATCTCAGCATTCAGGAACATCTAGCAGCTCTATATGTGCATCTCTCCTTTATAAACAAGAACATCAATGTGTTTGACCACATTACTAAACAGAGTTTGGGAACTAAAGTTAAGGACTCGTTTCAACTTACTGTTTCATTTTCTAATCTCCATCAGAGAGCTGTGAATGAGGCTCTACAGAATAAAAATGGACATCTGGATCTTTTCCTGCGGTTTCTTCTGGGTCTGTCAGTAAAGTCTCATCAGATTCTCCTTCAAGGACTAATGAAACAGACAAGAAGCAGATCTGACAGTACTGAGAAAACAGTTGAGTTCATCAAGAAGAAGATCAGCAACATTGACTCTCCAGAGAAATCCATCAATCTGTTCCACTGTCTGAATGAACTGGGTGATCATTCACTAGTGGAGGAAATACAACAGTATCTGAAATCTGGAAGAGTAAAGCAAGCCAAACTCTCTTCATCTCAGTGGTCTGCTGTAGCTTTTGTGTTGTTGACATCAGAGAAGATGCTGGATGTGTTTGATATTGATAATTTTGCTGAAAGAAACAATAAAACAAAAAAACGCAAGGTTTTTCAGAAGCTGCTGCCCGTGATGAAAGAATGCAGATCAGTTCAGTAAGTATCACTGAGAACAATCACCTCACTGTTAAAACATTAAGAAAATGAAAGTTCATAAATCTTCAGCGCTGTAGATGTTGTCCAGAGTTTAGTGGTCAATATTTTGATGTTTTCTAAACCGTGACAATGAAAAATTCCTTCATACTTTCAAACAAATCAGAGAATTTGTGAATGAATAAAAAATTCAGGTTTACCAGTTGAATGTTTTTGCACATAAAGAAGGAATTTATTTAAATATTTGTTATTAAATTTATGACGAAAGAAATGAAGACCAAACAGAGTTTGATAAAACTTTTGATGTTTGGTTCACATTGCAGAGACATACATTTTAATATTTCTTGTCAGATGGATGATTAAACATTTACCTGATGCACTTTAGCTTCAAGTTGATTTAAACATTCACATTTTAAGTTTTAAATAAATTTTACTATCATATGAACAATTAAGTTGCTAAGAATTAATAGTTGTTGGTTTATTTTGCTATTTGATAGTGTTTAACTATTTATTATGCTATTTAATTTTCATCTCTCTACAGGTTGGAGGATTGTGGTGTCACAGATGAAGGTTGTGCTGCTCTGACTTCAGCTCTGAGATCAAACCCCTCACACCTGAGAGAATTGAATCTGTCTGAGAATAGTCTAGGAGATTCAGTAACGCTGCTCTCTGCTGTACTGGAGGATCCTCACTGTAAACTGGAGAGACTGTGGTAAGATCATATTTGACTCTCACACATGAATCACAATGTAAAGTATATTTGAAGTGTTCAGTCTCTCATCAAAGTCTCATCAAATCTCTCATCAAAGTCGCTACTTTCATCAGGAAAGCAGAATCCCTGGCAATATTCAAGAGACAGCTGAAAACTCACCTCTTCCGTGAACACTTGATCCCCTCATAAAAAAAAAAAAAAAAAAAAAAAAGAAAACCCTTTCCTTCCCTTTTCCCTTCCTACTCTAGCTTATGGTACTGAGCAATGTATGAAACTTGTATTGTGAGCACTTCCTGTGTTATTTGCCAATTCATGAAGAATCGCTTGTTTGTTTTCCTCACTTGTAAGTCGCTTTGGATAAAAGCGTCTGCTAAATGACTAAATGTAAATGTAAATGTATTTTATTGCCTAATCCTAACCGCACCCCCACACCTAATCCTTAACCTACCAATACTAGGGTGTAATAATTTGGCGGGGGATTTCAGCACAACACTGGCACACAAATGCTGCCTTCACATGGTCTCAGATTAATCATAAATACGAGTTTCCGAGGTAAAAATTTCACATGAACGTCCTCCCATTTTGAAAGTTGAATGTGATGAGCTCGTCATCACGACTTCAGAAGTGGGAATTATCAATAATTTTTGCAGTTAATTACTTCTTCATTTTTGTAATTCTTTATTTTTTTCCTCTCAATACTTTATTTTTCTTTTGCAAAACTTTATGGTGTGATTTTGACTCCATAGATTTGTGCTTTAAGTTTGTACTTGCTCTTTAATATTGGATTCACTGCTAAACTGAGTGTCATTGTTCTCTACAGGTTGAATGATTGTGGAGTCACAGATGAAGGTTGTGCTGCTCTGACTTCAGCTCTGAGATCAAACCCCTCACACCTGAGAAAACTGAATCTGTCTGGAAATAAACTAGGAGACTCAGGAGTGAAGCTGCTCTCTGCTGTACTGGAGGATCCTCACTGTAAACTGGAGAGACTGTGGTAAGATCATATTTGACTCTAGCACATGAATCACAATGTAAAGTATATTTGAAGTGTTCAGTCTCTTTCTGCTGCTGATTGAGCTGTAAATGATTGAACACATGATCTGCTCCTCAGCAGTGCCGATCCTACACTTCTGGGGACCCTAAGCAAAACTTTGTGAAGGAGCTCCTGTCAGGGAATTCTTAACCCCAAATGAAAAATATACATAAATATGGAGAGGGAAACCAGTTAAAACAACTTAAATTGGCAGTAAGAACAATTTTTTGTTGACAGCTAAATAAATGCTTTTTTAATAGTCATGCTCTGGCGCCGTCTAGCTGTCATAAAAACAATAACACAGCTGAATTGGCTTTCTAAATGGACAACATAATTACAGCATGATAAATAAAAAAGGTTGGGGAAAAAAGCAAATTTTGGTCAAATACAGACAAATTCAACTGTTAATTTTTTTTTTAAACAGTTACTCAAATATAAATCATTATTAAAAATATTTCCATATGCAAATGTTTAGTAGACACAGCACATATATTTTCATGTTGTGAAGAAATATTTACATTATGGTAAATTACCGTCATGTTTATTTTATATAGTGATGATCAAGGGGACCCTGGTGATTCAGGCGCTCCACACAACTTGTGTGTTTTGTGTCAGTAACATGATACCACAGAACTGAGAGTCACACTGAAATACACACTTTTCACACACAATCAATGTTTAAATCACTTGACTTTAAACAGATTCAGGCTCAACACAATTGAGAAATGAAGAACATGTTGATTCATTCTGTTCATCACATTCATCTTTCTGCGTTGACTTTATAAAGTATTGTTTATAATTTAATATTGTCACGGGTCAGGGTGTGTCATCGGTGCTTCTCTGTTGTTTGTTTTGGTCCTGTCATTTCCTACAGCTCGTGATCTGGGCAATTAGAGTTACCTCACAGCACTGGGTGCTCAATCACGAGCTGATCTCCCACACCTGTCACTCGTTCCCTTTTTCCCTATTTATTCCCAGCTGTGTCTACCCCTTGTTGTCAGTTGATCACTATTTTGTGTCGTGTGGAGGTTGATCGTTTGTGCTCTCAGCTCTTGTGTTGTCTGACTTGTTAGTTACGTGCCTGTTGACTGTTACTCAGGACCCGAAGGCGAGGAGATAGTAGCAGAGTTAAACGAGAGCACACCTGAGGATCTTCACGTCTTCACTGAGTTCACTTTGTCTGTTCACCTGTGTTCTGGACCTGCAAATAAACTTTCACAGTTTTCCACTGCATTTGAGTCCTCCGTTTATCTGACCGCTCCTGACAAATATAATCACACACACACACACACAAACACAAAGCTCTGTGACATTTTAGATATCCGTGATTTCACACATTGATTGGTGCTTTAAGTTTGTACTTTCTCTTTAATATTGGATTCACTGCTAACTGAGTGTGATTGTTCTCTACAGGCTGAGTTATTGTGGAGTCACAGATGAAGGTTGTGCTGCTCTGACTTCAGCTCTGAGATCAAACCCCTCACACCTGAGAAAACTGAATCTGTCTCGAAATAAACTAGGAGATTCAGTAACGCTGCTCTCTGCTGTACTGGAGGATCCTCACTGTAAACTGGAGGAACTGAGGTAAGATCATCTCTCTGATATTCACACGTCTTTGTCTTCAGTAAAACGTGTCCTTTAATGTAAATTTTAAAATCAGCTTGTAAAATAAATGCTCAGGAAACACACTATCTCAGCACAAATGATGAGTAATACTCCTTCACTCCTTCTCTTTTAGTTTCGATCTTATTTTCTTCTTGTTTCAAAATCATCTGAGCTCATTGTGTTCTCATAGATGTCATAAAGCATGGCATGAATTTAACTGTGAATACAGTGTAGAGCTGTAGCCTGGAGGTAAATGGGTGATGATCTGGAGGAACATGATCTCAGTGCATGTGAAGGCAATAGTTCTTACATTGTACATTAGGACATTGAATATCTCTATTAAGTTCACATTTCTATTCAGTTTATAAGCTTCCAGATGAGACAAATCATGACACAATAATGTGTTTTATCACAAGAGTTAATAAATGATATGTAATGGAAACACGTGGATCCTGTGAAGCAAATGTCCTCCTGTAGGAGTGTATTAGAAGAGCAAGAGACTGTTTCTGCAGTCAGAACTGTCCTTATATCACAATGAAACAATATCTCAACTCTGTGTCTATTCAGTCCTGAAGCACATGACAGTTTTATTATGTGGCAATGCTTGTCATTTTATCTGTTCTCCTCTGGCCTCATTTATAACCGCTGTAAATGCACAAAACATGCCCTGAAAGAGGCGTACACCACTTCTTACGGAAACGATGGGATTTATAAAAACAAACTTTACAGGGAAAATTTGTGCACTTTCACGCAAACTCTGTCCCATGCGTACGAACACTTTTACTAGAGTGAGAAAAGTAATGAAGTAAACAGAAGTATTTTAAACTGTTTTCATTTTGATATACACATTTACATTAATATTCCACATTTATTATTGGAGATAAGCCCTAAAATTACATAAAGTCATTACGCAGAAGTTAAACAAAAGTGAAATGGATTTAGATAGTGAATGTGCTATTTTTGATCACTTTTCCTGTGACACGCTGTTTTAATGACAGCGAGAGTGATAGGAGCACAATAATTCCTCATTTCATGATCAGTGACACACACTTACTGCGATATAATGAAAGACACTGCTGGATTCGATGGTCGAACGGTCTATTGTCCGGTTTGAACAGGTTCAATGATAATATCTCACTGTACAGCCGCAGGAGGTTTTAATGTCGTGTACAGGCATCCTCAAACAACTATGAATAATACCACTGTATTTGAAGGATACAACTTGAAGAAAACGGTAAGATTTGTACGTTTCCTTTTTAAAATACTTTGTCTGTGAAGCGCCACATCAGACAATTGTATTTACACTGCAAAATAAGTAGGCCTATATCTATATCCACTAAAATAGCCTAAACATCCTAAAAGATGTTCACCTTATCAGCAAAACTGCATAAATTCGATTTCATTCGAATAGTTTGAAACAATTAAAAGAGTATTTGGACATTGGAAATTAATGAATCAACTCTATTCTAAAAACTTTTTCTGAGAAGAAAGCTATTTTATAGCTACAATTTTGTTTTTATGGATATTTTGATATATTTATTATAAAACAACAAGGATATTAGATGATTGGCAAATGGCATTTATAGTCTGTATGTAATATTTCCAAATGCCTTGTACTTTTGACGGTGTTAACAATAGTGTCACGTGGATGGGCATATGCATGCAAATGATATGCAGATGAAGTTATGAATAGTAAAACTAGGCATAGTAAACTCCGTAAATGGTGATTCCGGGGAGGAGATAGGGTGGAGATGCATGTACGGACATTCTTCCGCCGACTGGGATTTATAAAGGGATTTTTGCCTAGTTTCTGGCGTATGCATGGTTTTATAAATCTCATTTTTTTCTTGTGTTCACCATTTTCAGAGCGATGTCGTACGTTCACTTTTAGTAAGGTTTATACGCAAAGTTTTATAAATGAGGCACCAGATCTGAGACCAGAGTGAGTAAGAAACTACAGACACTATAGAACTACAATTTAAACTGAGTTTGATTGTTCTCTACAGGTTGATGGATTGTGGTGTCACAGATGAAGGTTGTGCTGCTCTGGCTTCAGCTCTGAGATCAAACCCCTCACACCTGAGAGAACTGGATCTGTCTAAGAATAATCTACTACAATCAGGAGTGAAGTTGCTCTCTGATCTGAAGGAAGATCCACATTATAAACTGAAGACATTAATATATTGTGAGTATATTTTATTTAAAGCCTTTAAATTGAACCAGGATCTGTAACAGCCTCAAATGAGTGTAACTGGAGAATATAAGATCATAATTCAGCTCCACTTTAGTCTCTGTAAACTGTTTTAATAAGAGTTTAATTCTGTGATGTGAATATGATCTATGAATATATGAGTGTTTTCATCTCTTCCAGTGTCTCTGTGTGTAAGTGATTAAGAGAGAGTTGTTGATCATTTACTGTTATTAAAGGGTTAGTTCACCCAAAAATGAAATTTCTGTCATTAATTCCTCACCCTCATGTCGTTCTACACCTGTAAGACCTTCATTCATCTTCAGAACACAAATTAGGATATTTTTGATGAAATCCCAGAGTTTTTTTATCCTCCTTTGAAAGCAACAAAATGACCACATTCAAGGTCTAAAAAAGTAGTAAAAACATTATTAAAATATTCAATATGACTGCAATTGTTCAACCTATTAGCAGTGTTTCATTCATGTCTCTGGCTGTAATATGAATGTATATTATCTCTGTTTTTCTGAAATGATCTGCTGATGTGATGGGACAGCAGTAATGTCTCATATGTGACTGTCTGTGTGTTTTATTGCAGGACTCTCAGTATTTAGACGTCAGTCCAGTTTCCTCAGGATCAGCTGATGGTGAATAAGGAGCTTCAGAGATGAAGACACAGAGACACACAGCGATCACACTGACATGTGTGCTTGAATTTTATAGTAATGCTCAAGAAAATGAGGGCTGAAAATATCAATTTTGAGTTTTCAAATTTGTTAGACATTGATTATAATGCAAATGTTGTAACACTCAATATACATGGCAAAAGATTGAAGCAAAGTAAAAAAACAAGCCGTAGACAAACAGATTTATTGTGCAATACAGAGCGTTGGAAGTTTTTACAAGTTTTATTAAAGTCTCACTACAGAAGAGACAGATGATGTAAATTTGTCTACCAGCAGAGGGCGACAAAGATTACAGATGTAATTTCACTGATTCTGTAATATATTTGTATTATTTATCTATTTTTTAATGTGATGAGCTATTAAACATTTCCACCTAAATCTTCTCATTGTTTTACTGGTTTCTTGTTTTTTTCCTCCTGCCTCTGAACAGTTGATCACTAACTGCTGTATGTTGACACTTATTCCTCTTGATGGAAAGTATTTCTAAAACCAACAACAAAAAGCAGTGATGATGAGCGTCACTCTTGCTTAATTCTACAATTTACATTAAGGAAAAGAACTTTCACAGAAACTGAACAGGAGTTATGAAATTAAATGACAGTTTTATTGTCCATTTTCATTTAAAACAAAAAGCTGAGAAAATGTCCTTTTTTGTCAAAGACTTCGTCCAGATGGGATTCAGAAGATGATCAAACACAGATGGAGTAGATCGAGTCCATCAACACCTCAAAGCTTCACAGTCCTGTAGCTCGTCCTGGGTCCATATTTCATTCAGTAACGTTAGGCAGTTTTGATTTACATGCTGTTTCATGTTTGATGGTTGTGTTATTTTACATTTGCGTGGGCAAACTACTATCACTTGTTTCTGCTTCTTCTCCTGTGTTTTGATCCACAGATTCCGTACTCTTTCAGAAGATGTGTAATAGCGCCCCCTACTGTATAACAGTGAAAACACCGATAGCCTAAATATGCAGTCAATGGTGGGAAAGAATGAAGTAGATTTGAAGTAAATTCCCATGTACACTTCAAGTGGACTAGCCTAGACAAAAATTCCGATACTCAGAATTAGGAACAATATTTTCAAACAATGTAAGGTTATAATGTATAATTGTATGTAAAACAATGTGAAAAAGTATTCAATAGGCTACTCAATCAAAAGAGAAAACACTACAAGTCAAGTATACTTTGAGTACTTAAACTTTTAAGTATGTCTCAATCAAAAGATTAAGCAGAAGTACAGGCCAGATATACTTAGACTTTTCTGTCAGTATAAGTCAAGAATACTTAAGTGCAATTTTAAGGATATTTCTGAGAAGTATATGGAAAGTAGACTGAAAGTATACTTTCTTGTTTTTAGTTTAAAAGAAGTATACTAACAGCACAATTGAATAAACTTATTTTTCGTAAGGGAAGGTCCTCAAAGACTGTATGTGAGGACTGAAGACTGTTCTGAGAAGATTGATTCAGTGTTTACTTGATAGAAATGTTGTGCCCTATTCATTCAGATTAATAACAGTATCCAAAAATACTGAATTATTAGCTCTAAATTAGTTTAGGCCAATTACCCTGACTAGTCTTCTGAGCAAATGTATGGAAAGGGTTCTTGCATATTCCTGGAGGACAGCTGGACAGTTTTCCTACAGAGAACAAATGGGAACTGAGGACACAATATAAACATTACAATTCTGAAAATAGTCATTTTAATTTTACGCAGTGATGTGTGTTGAAAAGTTGAATTTTGTGTACACCTGGTGGCCATTTTCATGAACTGCAGTCTGGTATGTATTCTCTGGTATACATTGTATTGTATCTGGCTGGTTTTATGTTGGTGTTGTGCGGCAGAACGGGACAAAACTGTGTTACAGATAGAAACCTACAGTTACAAGCAGGGGTTAAATTGGGGCGGGGCCGTCCGAGGCTGAGCCCAATTAAGGCTCAAAAAACAAAGCAATGCAGGTACATTTTGTAATGTTGATCATCTTGTAATGCATGTCAACTTCAGTTCTAATTACTGAGTATGAATTATCATATGCAGTAAAAGACAATATAATGCAAACACTATATAACTCAACTCCGTCTTGATGTCGCGAGACAGCTTTCAAATATCATCAGGATTTAATATGAAGATCTGGAGACTCGTCACACCTCGAGTGTCTTCTGTAGAGTCAAGAGGAAAATTAAAAGCATCTCAATCTTACCCTGTATTTTACAAAGTATATGTGTGTTTTGATTGGAGGACATGAGTGACAGTTTTCCAGCAGGATTCAAGTGATTTTAAGGAACTGATGGTGCTGTGCTTTATTTTCTCTCTCCAGTCAGAGTCGGTCATGTGCTGAATCCAGAGAAACCTGTCAGACGACACACTCTTTTCTGAACACAAAGTTCAGCTCAACTGAAAGTGTTTTTCAGGCTGCGCCACGAAGGAGAAAACATGAGATATTAACACAGAACAAACGTCTGAACAGTAAGTGCTTTCATTAAATATTTCAGACTCATGGATCATATTTGTTTTCAAGGTGAAGTGAAGGAGTGAAATTAAATATGCCTTGGCTTATAGATTATTACATTGTATATTTAACAGACTTAACTTCATTCTCTGAGAGTGCCTATAATTTTTCAACTTCAAGTTTAATGTCGTGATCTTGATAAACCACAGGTACTGGACCTCTGCAGCGGTTTAAAATAGTCCCAGTATAAACACTTGGATTCATGATGTACTCACTCATAAACATTTTTGTAAATTTAAAAAATATATGTATTTTTTACATGCTAAAGTAAATGTTCCTCTATTGACAGTCGACACAACTTCACTGAAAGTGAGTTAGAGTTCACCTGTCGCCATTTTAAGGGGGTAAAATATGAATATGAAAGGGAAAAACAGCATCAAAGTGTTTAATAGAAACGTTTATCAAAGTTTAAGCAGGAATTTCCGTGTATGTTTATGATGTTAAAGCTGGAGGATGTGAGAAGCTGTATCTTGTGAAAGTTTGATCGAGGTGAGTGTTCATGTGTGGTGATTCCTCATATTAATATGAATCTCTGGAGGACATTTGAAGTGATTGTTTGTGTGATATAAAATCTTTAATAAAGGGTTTCTTTCACTTTTGTGTTTGGTGATGTCTGTGATTCTTCACAAGTTTAACAGCATATGTGTGAACATTGACTGAGCTTGAGTTAACGCAGTCACGTGATCCTTTCTCACTCCAGATGTGTTCAGATCAATTATGAAGGTTGTTTAATTGAAGTGTCTGATTTTTATTCATTTATTTTTTTCATTTAAAGTCAGTGCAGGAGATCAAACTCATCAGATTCTCCTGCAGCTTCATCATGGCTGATTCACAAGGATCCAGAGATGGAGATTTTTCTCCAGGATGCAGGTACTTTCAACAAACACTGTTAAATATTGTGTTACATTTGTTGTGATCCTCCCCACACAGATCACAGAAACAGTTTACCGGGAAATAAATGTGTTGTATTTTTGTCTGTTTTTGTTTGTTTTAAAGGCACAAAATGTAAGATTTCTGGATTAAATTATTCAAAAGCCACTAGAACAATGTTATTTTATAGACTTGTGTACTTACATTATCCCAAATGTTTCCAACATTGTTTAAATCCAGAGAAATCCGCTATTTTAACCAGTGTAACAGTGTGTCGCCTGTCAATGACATCATATCCAAGTTACCTTTGATTTACCTTTGGTTTTACTTTCATAGAAACCATGAAAACACCAAAGAGGCTTTAATGTTTTTTATAATATGTTTTATTAGACAGGTGAGCTACTGTTTGGACACATTTATGGACAGAAAACTGATCATTGTTATAAAGCTCAACACGGCTAGTCTTATTGTTTGAATCTCTTGTTTTCTTGATTTACCTCGAATAAAATGTTTGTACCTCAGAGACGACACTATTTTATCAAGTGGCTAGCAGAAAGAGCTTTATTTGTAGTAACAGTAATACAGCAATTTCTCTATCATACAATATATTTTAAAATGAATTACATGCCATTTAGCAGCATGTCATGTCAGCAAGTCATCCAGCTTTAATTACATTTACATTTACATTTACATTTTTCATCATTTAGCAGACGCTTTTATCCAAAGCGACTTACAAGGGGAGCAATTAGGGGTTAGGTGCCTTGCTCAAGGGCACTTTAGTCATGGTATCGAAGGTGGAGAGAGTGCTGTTCATTCACAATCCCCACTTTCAATTCCTGCCGGCATGGGAATCGAACCGGCAACCTTCAGATTACAAGCCTGACTCCCTCACCACTAGGCCACAACTACCCACATGTTAATATGACATTCGAATATTGTGGGAAAGGGTTAATTAGGACTGTCGATGCACTATTTCAGGTGGGTATGTGTTCGCACTGGCGTGTCGGTAAAGACACCTGAGACAAGGATTCAGTTTCCGGAATTTAATATAATGATTGAGAATTGACAGCTGTAATGATGAGTCAGAGGATAAGATCCAAATGCAGCTTTAATGGTAAACGTGGTCAGACAGGCACAGGTCAACAATAGCAAAACAGCAATATCAGAGGGCAGACAGGTTCAAGGTAATATCACACAGGAAAACAATACTTCGTGGAGAGGAAGGGGTTGAGTGATGTATATAGTGGAGTGATGAGACTAATGAGTGAGGATAATGTGGAACAGCTGGCGGATGATCAGTGACTGAGTGAGGGATTATGGGAAGTATAGTGCAGTGTAAGGAGACTATAGTGTGAGCGGGTGACCTCTAGTGGTGAAAGGGTGTGGAAGGATGGACCGAACTCATGACACAGCACAGTCAGATCACAGGGCATTCCTATTTGGCGCAGGTTGTGGACATGATAGATGTGTGTGGTATTGTGTCAATGACTCACAAAATAAATGTCCACTTTATGTAAATTTAACTGCTCAGCTCCGAACACTTAACGCTCCCTTCTCTTCTGCTAGCGATCACTGACTGATGTCACACAGTAACAAGCATGCTTATTGGCTGTGACTTCTTATCAAATATCAATCTAGAAATGTACTGCAATGTGCAACACGTGTCTCATACCATCACTGATTTTTACTAAGATTGTAGAAATGATGTGAATTTAAGTGATCAAACATAACTGCAACAGAGTTCGTGTCCAAGGCTCTCGGCCCGTCCTGCTTCACACCACAGTGACATTAATAAAATTAAGACATTTGCTCATTCATGAACATGATTTCCCATCTGATTGCTTTCCATCAGCTGTGGAGGTGAAGACGACAACTCCCATGATTCCACGCTCATTCACTGCGTCATCAAAATACGCCTTTGTTTTGAATAAGTGACCTCTAGTGGCGAAACTTACATACTGTACCTTTAATACTCTAACAATGAAATATTAAATAGAAAAATAGTTTGCTCAATGTGCTTTTTGATGAAAGTGTTTACAATATTATGGTTCTTCTCATAAAGAATGAACACAGTAATGTAAAGGATGAAACTGAATCTGTTCTCTGTTACAGTTCAGTCCAGCAGAAGAGCTCAAACCCAGAGTCCAGCTGTGTGTCTGTGAAGAGTGACTGCTCTATGGATCCACCACCAAAGTTTAACAGTGGAGACAAACAGCCTGATCTCAGGTATGTTATTTCTATAAAATATATGCTTATAGTATTTGATTTTTATAAATCGTTATTAATATACAACAGTGTAATGATCTGGATTTGAAACAAAAAAATTCTAAGTTCAAATCCTGCAAGTTTCAGTCTATTAATGATATTGTTAATACATTCACACACTGTAAAAGCTGTTGGTCTGTTACTGTTAATAACACAATTACATCAATATCAGTGTTTCTGATTCTTTACCCTCTTCATTCTGATTTAAGGTCAAATCTTCAATCCAGACCAGTTAAAAACAAAACTGAGATTCAACCACAAGACTTTAATGAAAGCATGAATCCTGGTTTCAGGTAAAATGTAGGACTTTTATTGTTGTTGTTTCATTTTAGGTGCTGCACATCACACATCACTCAAACACATGATTAATAACTGAAAAACTGAAACCTAATGATGTTCTGTCCCATAATAGAAATATCAAATAAAAAATCAATTTGGAATTTATTAAGATTTATAATAATACGCTATTTTAATCTTACAGCCATGACTCTAAACCTGCTGAAGTCCTCGACACATTGAGATCAAATCTGAGAAAGAAGTTTGAGTGTTTGTATGAGGGAATATCAAAGCAGGGAAACCCAACACTCCTGAATGAGATCTACACAGAGCTCTACATCACAGAGAGTGAAAGTGGAGAGATCAGTAATGAGCATGAGGTGAGACAGATTGAGACACAGTCCAGGAGAGCAAAAACAGAGGACACAGCCATCAAATGCAGTGACATCTTCAGACCTTTACCTGGACAAGACAAACCCATCAGAACTGTGCTGACAAAGGGAGTCGCTGGCATTGGAAAAACAGTCTCTGTGCAGAAGTTCATCCTGGACTGGGCTGAAGGGAAAGAGAATCAGGACGTTCAGCTCATATTTCCACTTCCTTTCAGAGAGCTCAACTTGATGAAGGACAAAATACTCACTCTTTCAGATCTTCTTCATTTCTTTTTCCCTGAAACTAAAGAAATGAAACCATTTGGTGATGAATATAAAGTGTTGTTCATCTTTGATGGTCTGGATGAGTGTCGTCTGTCTCTGGATTTTCAGAGCGATGTGAGGTTGTGTGATGTGACTGAATCAGCCTCAGTGGACGAGCTGCTGAAGAACCTCATTGCGGGGAATCTGCTTCCCTCTGCTCTCATCTGGATCACCTCCAGACCAGCAGCAGCTGATCTCGTCCCCTCTGAGTGTGTCCATCGAGTGACAGAGGTACGAGGCTTCAGTGACCCACAGAAGGAGGAATACTTCAGGAAGAGAATCAGAGATCAGAGTCTGGCCGACAGGATCATCTTACACCTGGAGTCATCAAGGAGCCTCTTTATTATGTGTCACATCCCAGTGTTCTGCTGGATCTCAGCCACTGTTCTAGAGAAGATGTTGAGTGAAGCAGAGAGTGGAGAGATTCCCAAGACTCTCACTCAAATGTACACACACTTCCTGCTCCTTCAGACCAACATCAAACATGAGAAGGACTATGAGAAGAAAGTGAAAGATGAAGACATGATTGTCAAACTGGGGAAACTGGCTTATCAGCAGCTAGTGAAAGGAAACGTGATCTTCTATGAGGAAGACCTGAGAGAGTGTGGCATTGATGTGACAGAAGCATCAGTGTACTCAGGATTGTGCACTCAGATCTTCAGAGAGGAGTTGGGCTTGTATCAGGGGAAAGTCTTCTGCTTTGTTCATCTGAGCATTCAGGAACATCTAGCAGCTCTATATGTGCATCTCTCCTTTATAAACAAGAACACTGATGTGTTTGACCAGAGCACTAAACAGAGTTTGGGATCTAAAGTTAAGGCCTGGTTTCAACACAACTCATCAGAATTTTTTTTATTATCTGATCTCCATCAGAGAGCTGTGAATGAGGCTCTACAGAGTAAAAATGGACATCTGGATCTTTTCCTGCGGTTTCTTCTGGGTCTGTCAGTGGAGTCTCATCAGATTCTCCTACAAGGACTAATGATACAGACAAGAAGGAGATCTGACAGTACTGAAAAAACAGTTGAGTTCATCAAGAAGAAGATCAGGACCATTGATTCTCCAGAGAAATCCATCAATCTGTTCCACTGTCTGAATGAACTGGGTGATCATTCACTAGTGGAGGAAATACAACAGTATCTGAAATCTGGAAGAGTAAAGGAAGCCACACTCTCTTCATCTCAGTGGTCAGCTGTAGTGTTTGTGTTGTTGACATCAGAGAAGATGCTGGATGTGTTTGATATTCATAATTTTGTTGAAATTAACAACGAAACTGAAAAACGAAAGGTTTTTCAGAAGCTGCTGCCCGTGATGAAAGAATCCAGATCAGTTCTGTAAGTATCACTGAGAACAATCACTTCACTGTTAAAACATTAAGAAAATGAAAGTTCATTAATATTCAGCGCTGCAGATGTTGTCCAGAGATTAGTGGTCAGTATTTTGATGTTTTCTAAACCGTGACAATGAAAAATTCCTTCAGACATTCAAACAAAGTCAGAGAATTTGCAAATGAATCAATAATTCAGGTTTACCAGTTGAATGTTTTTGTACATAAAGAAGGAATTAATTTAAATATTTGTTATTATTTGTTAATAAATGACAAAAAAAATGAAGACCAAATAGAGTTGGAGAAACAGCTCATCAAGTAACTCAAATATCCTAAAACATTTGATATGTGGTTAACATTGCAGAGTCATACATTTTAAAATTTCTAGTCAGATGGAGGATTAAACATAACTTTAGCTTTAAGTGTATTAAAAATTCACATTTTAATTTCACTGTCAGATGGACAATTAAGTGAAAAGGGAAACTGCAGTGAACACACACCCAGAGCAGTGGGCAGCTATTGCTACAGCGCCCAGGGAACAATTAGGGGTTAAATGCCTTGCTCAAGGGCACCTTAGTCATGGTATAGAAGGTGGAGAGAGTGCTGTTTATTCACAATCCCCATCACTTCCTGCCGGCATGGGAATCGAACCGGCAACCTTCACATTGCAAGCCTGACTCCCTCACCATTAGGCCAGGACTACCCCCGTGTTAACATTTACTTGATCTAAACCTTCAAGTTGACTAAAACTAATCATTTAATTTTTACTGTGAGATGAACAATTAAGTTGCTAAGAATTGATAATTGTTGGATAGTTATTTATTATGCTATTTGATTTTCATCTCTCTTCAGGTTGACGAAGTGTGGTGTCAGAGATGAATTTTGTGCTGTTCTGGCTTCAGCTTTGAGATCAAACCCCTCACACCTGAGAGAACTGAATCTGTCATGTAATAATCTAGGAGATTCAGTTTCACTGCTGTCTGCTGTACTGGAGGATCCTCACTGTAAACTGGAGATACTGCGGTAAGATCATATTTGACTCTCACACATGCTTTAGAGGGGCTCAAAGAGCATATTCTACTCGAGCTCCGATAGCCCCCTATAACAGGCAAAATTGTACAAAAAGGAGGGGAAGGGGAGGAGGAGGGAAAAAACTAACAACAGGAAGAGGCAAGATGCTGGTTTTATACCTTGGTATTAATTGGAAGATTAGATGGGCGTACTCCTCCCTCCTGTCTGCTGTAGAGGGGCTCAGAGAGTATATTCTTCTCGAGCTCTGATAGCCCCCCCCCCAAAAAAAAACAAAAGCAGAATCAGACAGCAAGCGAGAATTATTGGATTTTACCAGCTCATGATTATTTAAGGATTCAGCATGTGTAATTATTGCCAACTATCCACTCAATAGTCCAGAAGAAAAATTGGAGAAAAGAAGGAATGGAAGACTGTGCTGCAGTGGCAGTATTGAGTTAGGGAAGTCACTGCTGCGGAAGTTTTAAATTAAGTGATGCGCTGCGGCAGCAGCAAGGGATGAAGTGGGGCACTCCAGTGGCAGTATCAAGTGAAGCACTGCAGCGGCAGTATCAAATTTGGCAAAGCACTTCAGCGGCAGTATCAAGTGAAACACTGCATCGGCAGTATCAAAATTAGGTGAAGCACTGCAGCGAAAGTATCATATTGGGCAAAGCACTGCAGTGGCAGTATCAAGTGAAGCACTGCAGCAGCAGTATCAAATTGGGTGGAGCAATGCAGCGGCAGTATCAAGTGAAGCACTGCAGCAGTAGTATCAAGTTAAGCGAAGCACTGCAGCGGCAATATCAAATTGGGATGAGCACTGCAGCAGCAGTGTCAAGTTAAGCGAAGCATTGCAGCAGTAGAATCAAATTGGGCGGAGCACTGCAGTGGCAGTATCAAGTGAAGCACTCCAGCAGAAGTGTCAAGTTAAGCGAAGCTCTGCAGCATCAAGTGAACCACAGCAGCGGCAGTATCAATTTGGGTGGAGCACTGCATCAGCAGTATCAAATTGGGCATAGCACTGCATCGGCAGTATCAAATTGGGTGGAGCACTGCAGCGGTAGTATCAAGTGAAGCACTGCAGCAGTGGTATCAAATGAAGGACTGCAGCGGCTATATAAAACTGGGCAGAGCATTGCAGCGGCAGTATCAAGTGAAGCACTACAGTGACAGTATCAAATTGGGCAAAGCACTGCAGTGGCAGTATCAAGTGAAGCACTGCAGCAGCAGTGTCAAGTTAAGCGAAATGCTGAAAGAACTAACAACAGGAAGAGGCAAGATGCTGGTTTTATACCTTGGTATTAATTGGAAGATTAGATGGGCATACTCATCCCAAAATTATGTTGAATAACTTCACAAAACTAACATATGTAGTGAATAGTGTAATTTATTATAATAGATTTTTGCATAAGACAGACATTTAGTAAAGAGCAAATAAGAGATATTATTTTTCCTGAATATACTTACACTTTAAATGTTTTATGATTACATTTTGTGACATTTTAGATCTCCGTCTAATGATCCATCAAACATATTAATTTGTGTTTTAAGTTTGTATTTTCTCTTTAATAATGGATTTACTGCTAAACTGATCTGATCTGATTTGAGAGAGTGAAGAGTGTGTGATTGTTCTCTACAGGTTGAGGAAGTGTGGTGTCACAGATAGAGGTTGTGCTGCTCTGGCTTCAGCTCTGAGATCAAACCCCTCACAACTGAGAAAACTGGATCTGTCTGAGAATAATCTAGGAGACTTAGGAGTGAAGCTGCTCTCTGCTGTACTGGAGGATCCTCACTGTAAACTGCAGAAACTGTGGTAAGGTCATATTTGACTCTCACACATGAATCACAATGTAAAGTATATTTGAAGTGTTCAGTCTCTTTCTACTGCTGATTGAGCTGTAAATGATTGAACACATGATCTGCTCCTCAGCAGTGCCGATCCTACACTTCTGGAGACCCTAAGAAAAACTTTGTGAAGGAGCCCCTGTCAGGGAATTCTTAAAAACCACAAATTTCCATAATCTTGAGTAAAAATTACAATTGTTTTCAGTATGCAAGCTACACTGTCAGTTTTTTATACTAATGGAATTAAAACATCAAGGAAACAAACTAAAAGTTATGAAAAACATACAAAAATGTGTAAAGGGAAACCAGTTAAAACGACTTAAATTGGCAGTAAGAACAATTTTTTGTTGACAGCTAAATAATTTTTTTTTAAGTCATGCTCTGGCACCATCTAGCTGTCAGAAAAACAATAACACACAGCCGAATTGGCTTTCTACATGTACAACAAAATTACAGCATAAATTAAAAAAAAAAAAAAAAAAAGGCATGGTTGGGGAAAAAAGGCAAATTTTGGTCAAATACGGACAAATTCACTGGTCAATTTTTTTTAAATAGTGAGTCAATAAATATAAATCATTATTAAAAATATTTCCATATGACTCAGCAAATGTTTAGTAGACACAGCACATATATTTTCATGTTGTGAAGAAATATTTATATAATGGTAAATTACCGTCATATTTATTTTATATAGTGATGATCAAGGGGGCCCTGGTGGTTCAGGCGCTCCACACAACTTCTGTATTTTGTGTCAGAAACATGATACCACAGGACTGAGAGTCACACTGAAATACTTTACACACATACAAATACAAAAATACAAATATTTTTACACACAATCAATGTTTCAATCACGTGACTTTAAATAGATTGAGGCTCAACACAAATGAGAAATGAAGAACATGCTGATTCATTCTCACTGTTCATCACATTCATCTTTCTGCGTTGACTTAAAGTTTTTTAAAAGAATAATAAAGTATTGTGCAAGAAAAATTGTTTTGCAAACAAAAATAAGTTATCACAAAACAAAAATAAAGCATTGAGAGAAAAAATAAATTTTACAAACAAAATAAATAATTGCAAAAATTAAGATATAATTAATTGCAAAAATCATTGACAGCTGTAAAAGAAGCTTATGATCTTTGATCCTATTCTATCTCTGCAACTGATATTTTCCATGGTCACACTTACTAATTCATTTACAACGCTCCTTTTATTCTGCGTTTCAGTCAAGTGTGAGCTTGCGACACCGTTTTCCTATCCACTGCAGTTTTCTGTACGTTTCACTTCATGGCGCTGTTTTGACGTGGGGTGGAGTCAAGAAACTGGGGCGTGTTCTGCAGGTCTGGCCACGCCTCCCTCCAAGTGATGTCATCTTCTGGAGATGCAGATCAGCACAGATGAAAGCTTCATTGCTGAGAAGCATGCGGATGGATCGTTTCCTTGTACTCACACGTTTACTAACATTAAAATGTTTATGGTGTTGTTTTGTTAACTAAATGTGTATTAAAATCATTTGTTTAAGTTAGAGATCTTGTTAAAGTGGTGTTTATTAGTAATAGTCTACTCGCTAACGTCACCTGTCTTAAATTAGCCAGAACCTGCTGTTTATTTCTCAGTGTGCACACTTTTATAGCATTAAAATGTTTGTGGTTTCATTTTGTTAACTAAATTATTAACAAAGTTAATTATTGCTTAAAACCTGTTAACCCGTGGGACGACGCCGGCACACTCTTGCCGCCAGTCTTGTGTCGAAATCCCCTGCCAAATTATTACCCTCCTAGTATTGGTAGGTTTAGGATTAGGTGTGGGGGAGGGGTTAGGATTAGGGGTGAGGTGGGGTTAGGATTAAGCAATAAAATAACGAGTTCAACGAGGGGGGTAATAATTTGGCAGGCACTCGAAGTTCGGCACAACCCTGGCACACAGATGCTGCCTTCACATGCTCTCTGATTTATCGTAAATACGAGTTTCCGAGGTAAAAATTGCACATGAACGCCCTTCTATTTCGAAAGTTGAATGTGATGAGCTCGTAATCACAATTTCATAAGTGGGAATTATCATTGATTTTTGCAGTTAATTACGTCTTAAATATGCAATTCTTTACTTTGTTTGCAAAACTTTTTTTATTTATTTACGATTCTTTATTTTTCTTTGTTCCTTCTGAATACTTTCTTTTTCTTTTGCAAAACTGTATGGTGTGATTCTGACTCCATAGATTTGTACTTTAAGTTTGTACTTTCTACATTCACTGCTAAACTGTGTGCCATTGTTCTCTACAGGTTGACGATGTGTGGAGCCACAGATAAAGGTTGTGCTGCTCTGGCTTCAGCTCTGAGATCAAACCCCTCACACCTGAGAGAACTGGATCTGTCTGAGAATAAAATAGTAAAATCAGTGACTCTGCTCTCTGCTGTACTGGAGGATCCTCACTGTAAACTGGAGATACTGTGGTAAGATCATATTTGACTCTCACACATGAATCACAATGTAAAGTATATTTGAAGTGTCCAGTCTCTGTCTGCTGCTGATTGAGCTGTAAATGATTGAACACATGATCAGCTCCTCAGTAACATGATACCACAGGACTGAGAGTCACACTGAAATGCACACTTTTTACACACAATCAATGTTTCAATCACTTAACTTTAAACAGATTCAGGCTCACCACAAATGAGAAATGAAGAACATCCTGATTCATTCTCACTGTTCATCACGATCATCTTTCTGCATTGACTTTCTAAAGTATTCTTTGTAATTTAGTAAAATCACACTCACACACACACACACACACACACACACACACCTACACACACACACACACACACAGCTCTGTGACATTTTACATCTCCGTGATTTCAATTCTTACACATATCGATTTGTATGGAGTCAAAAACACGCCATATAGTTTTGCAAAAGAATAATAAAGTATTGAGCAAGAAAAATTGTTTTGCAAAAAAAAATTAGGAATCGCAAAAGAAAAATAAAGCATTGAGAGAAAAAAATTAGTTTTACAAACAAAATAAAGAATTGCAAAAATCAATGACAGCTGTAAAAGAAGCTTATGATCTTTGACCCTATTCTATCTCTGTAACAGATATTTTCCATGGTCACACTTACTAATTCATTTGCAACGCTCCTTTTATTCTGCGTTTCAGTCAAGTGTGAGTTCGTGATACCGTTTTCCCTTTGCGCTGTAATTTTCAGTACGTTTCACTTCATGACGCTATTTTGACGTGGGGTGGAGGCAAGAAACTGGGGCGTGTTCTGTAGGCCTGGCCACGCCTCCCTCCAAGTGATGTCATCTTCTGGAGATGCAGATCAGTAGAGATGAAAGCTTCATTGCTGAGAGGCATGCGGATGGATCGTTTCCTTGTACTCACACATTTACTAACATTAAAATGTTTATGGTGTTGTTTTGTTAACTAAATGTGTATTAAAATCATTTGCTTAAATTAGAGATCATGTTAAAGTGGTGTTTATTAGTAATAGTCTACTCGCTAACGTCACCTGTCTTAAATTAGCCAGAACCTGCTGTTTATTTCTCAGTGTGCACACTTTTATAGCATTAAAATGTTTGTGGTTTCATTTTGTTAACTAAATTATTAACAAAGTTAATTATTGCTTAAAACCTGTTAACCCGTGGGACGACGCCGGAACACTCTTGCCGCCAGTCTTGTGCCGAAATCCCCTGCCAAATTATTACCCTCCTAGTATTGGTAGGTTTAGGATTAGGTGTGGGGTTAGGATTAAGTAATAAAATAACGAGTTCAACGAGGGGGGTAATAATTTGGCAGGGACTCGAAATTCGGCACAACCCGGCACACAGATGCTGCCTTCACATGCTCTCTGATTTTTCGTAAATACGAGTTTCCGAGGTATAAATTGCACATGAACGCCCTTCCATTTCGAAGGTTGAATGCGATGAGCTCGTAATCACAACTTCAGAAGTGGGAATTATCATTGTTTTTTGCAGTTAATTACATCTTAAATTTTGCAATTCTTTACTTTCTTTGCAAAACTTTTTTTTTTTTAAGATTCTTTATTTTTCTTTGAAGAACCATTTTTGGTCCTCAATACTTTCTTTTTCTTTTACAAAACTGTATGGTGTGATTCTGACTCCATAGATTTGTGCTTTAAGTTTGTGCTTTCTAGATTCGATGCTAAACTGTGTGATTGTTCTCTACAGGTTGATAGATTGTGGAGTCACAGATGAAGGTTGTGCTGCTCTGGCTTCAGCTCTGAGATCAAACCCCTCACACCTGAGAGAACTAAATCTGTCTGTGAATAATCTAGGAAATTTGGGAGTCACACTGCTCTCTGCTGTACTGGAGGATCCTCACTGTAAACTGGAGATACTGTGGTAAGATCATATTTGACTCTCACACATGAATCACAATGTAAAGTATATTTGAAGTGTCCAGTCTCTTTCTGCTGCTGATTAAGCTGTAAATGATTGAACACATGATCTGCTCCTCAGTAACATGATACCACAGGACTGAGAGTCACACTGAAATGCACACTTTTTAAACACAATCAATGTTTCAGTCACTTAACTTTAAACAGATTCAGGCTCACCACAAATGAGAAATGAAGAACATCCTGATTCATTCTCACTGTTCATTCTCACTGTATCACTGACTCTATTCCTAAACCTACCCATCACAGAAAATGTTCTGCATTTTTACATTTTTAATAAAACATTGTTTAGTATGTTTTTAAAGCTATTTCAAACATGAGGACGCATGAAATGTTTCATATTTCATGTTTAAGTTGTAATACCAGTGCCATACCCATGTCATTTGTGTCCTCATAAATCACAAAAACGTGCACACACACACACACACACACACAGCTCTGTGACATTTTAGATCTCAGTGATTTCACACATTTATTTTGCGCGTTAAGTTTGTACTTTCTCTTTAATAATGGATTCACTGCTAAACTGATCTGATCTGAGAGAGTGAAGAGTGTGTGATTGTTCTCTACAGGTTGTGGGATTGTGGTGTCACAGATGAAGGGTGTGCTGCTCTGACTTCAGCTCTGAGATCAAACCCCTCACACCTGAGAGAACTGAATCTGTCTGTGAATAAAATAGGAGATTTGGGAGTCAAGCTGCTCTCTGCTGTATTGGAGGATCCTCACTGTAAACTGGAGAAACTGAGGTAAGATCATCTCTCTGATATTCACACGTCTTTGTTCTCAGTAAATGGTGTCCTTTAATGTAAATTCTAAAATCAGCTTGTAAAATAAATGCTCAGGAAACACACTAAATCTCAGCACAAATGATGAGTAATACTCCTTCACCTGCTCTTCTATTTTAATTTCCATCTTATTTTCTTCTTGTTCAGAAATCATCTGAGCTCATTGTGTTCTCATAGATGTCATAAAGCATGGCATGAATTTAACTGTGAATACAGTGTAGAGCTGTAGCCTGGAGGTAAATGGGTGATGATCTGGAGGAACATGATCTCAGTGCATGTGAAGGCAATAGTTCTTACTTTGTATATTAGGACATTGAATATTTCTATTGAGTTCACATTTCTATTCAGTTTATAAGCTACCAGATGAGTGTGAAAACAAATGTCCTCCTGTAGGAGTGTATTAGAGGAGCAAGAGACTGTTTCTGCAGTCAGAACTGTCCTTATGAAACAATATCTTGTGACATCCTTGAGTCTACTACTAATTCTACTGGGACAGAATGTGGGAGTTCCTGATTGGTTCAAACATGATAATTAGTTAGAATATAAAAATAGTTGTGTATTTTTTGAGGATCGGCTCTCTCTGAGGGAACATTTCTCAGGAGTGGCTCATTTTTTGTGTTTTCATTACACAATATTTTGAATAGTTACTTTTGCTGTTTTCCCTTTGTTTCTGTTATATCCCTATATTTCTGTTTATTATTATTAGTTGTATAATTTGTTTAATTTAGTAAATATTTGAATTGATGAATTTCGTTGTCTAATCCCTCTTTTATGTCACGGCTTGGAACAATCGGGTCGTAACAATCTCACATTCAACTCTGTATGCTTGACACTAGAACTACAATTTAAAGTGTATGATTGTTCTCTACAGGTTGAATGATTGCGGTGTCACAGGTGAAGGTTGTGCTGCTCTGACTTCAGCTCTGAGATCAAACCCCTCACACCTGAGAAATCTGGATCTGTCATTTAATAATCTAGGAGATTCAGTCTCGCTGCTCTCTGCTGTACTAGAGGATCCTCATTGTAAACTGAAGACACTGTGGTAAGATCATATTTGACTCTCACACATGAATCACAATGTAAAGTATATTTAAAGTGTTCACTGCTCCTCAGTGATACCACAGGACTGAGAATCACCCTGAAATACACACTTTTTACACACAATCAATGTCTCAATCACTTGACTTTAAACAGATTCAGGCTCAACACAAATGAGAAATGAAGAACATGCTGATTCATTCTCACTGTTCATCATGTTCATCTTTCTGCATTGACTTTCATCTCAGTGATTTCACATATTGATTTGTGCTTTAAGTTTGTACTTTCTCTTTAATAATGGATTCACTGCTAAACTGAGTTTGATTGTTCTCTACAGGTTAATGGATTGTGGAGTCACAGATGAAGGTTGTGCTGCTCTGGCTTCAGCTCTGAGATCAAACCCCTCACACCTGAGAGAACTGAATCTGTCTGAGAATAAAGTAAGACAATCAGGAAAGAAGTTGCTCTCTGATCTGAAGGATGATCCACATTATAAACTGAAGACATTAAAATATTGTGAGTATATTTTTATTTAAAGCCTTTAAATTGAACCAGGTTCAGTAACAGCCTCATATGAGTGTAACTGGAGAATATAAGATAATAATTCAGCTCCACTTTAGTCTCTGTAAACTGTTTTAATCAGAGTTTAATTCTGTGATGTGAAAATGATCTATGAATATATGTTTAATGTGTATGTTTTCTGTCATTTGGTTTGCCCCATCTTTGTTGATTGCTGATTGTTCAATTACGTTCAGCTGTGTCTCGTTAATCACCTTGTTTCTCCCTTTGTTTCTCACCTGTATTTATACCCTATTTTCTCCCTCATTCCTCGTACGTTCTCGTCAAAGTTAGATGTGTAAGAGTGTTTATTCTCCGTTTTTGTCATTAAACCCTGTCTGCATTGTTCTCCGTCGTCTGCCTGTTGATTCCCACTACACATTACGTGACAGAAAAACGGACCTAACCGAAATATGGACTTACCGGCTGTCCAGCTGCTATGCATTGACCAGCAATCCCTCGAGACCCACACCAGCAGGTTTCTAGATCTGGCGTGCCTCACCAACTTTCTGAGCACCTTTTTCTACCAAAGCATCAGCACGGAAACTAAGGCACGCCTTCCCGGTGTGGGTCATCGGGGGAGTTTCGCCGAGTATGTGGAGTGGGTGCTGGTGAACAGCGATTCATCATTTACCATCGGCCTCGCTGAGGAGGAAGTCACCAGCCCCGCTCCTCATTCAGAGTTCAGACAGCCTTCACCAGTCTGGACGGACGAGCCAGAGCCCACAGCAGATGGAGGTTTTCAGCCTGCCGCGAGGAACGAACCGGAGCCGACGAAAAGAGTTGAAGCCGTGTAGATTGTCTGACCAGGTGTGTGAGCCAGCAACACCGTGCGCTGTCGTGGGAGTCCTCGTAGAGTTCGAGAGGATGGAGTGGAGCCCCGCCCACACTCCCACCACAGTGGGTGAGCTTGCGCTGGACTGTTTGTTTTTGAAGAGGATGGCATGAAGGAGGATGATTCCCTGGCCCCGCTGGTTCCGTCCAGTAAAAAGTCTCCTTTGTCTCTGCTGGTTCCGTCCAGTAAAACGTCTCTTGTGTCACCGCTGGTTCCGTCCAGTAAGATGTCTGCTGTGATTCCAGTGTTAACTCCCAGCCTCCCTCTCCTCTTGAGGACTCATCTGGTTCATCTGCCCAGTCACGGCTGTCTCCCGTCAGCCCCGCTGTTCCTCCTCCACCAGCCCTCTGTGGTGTGGATCCACCTCGGGCCAGCCGTTGTACAGCAGCGCCTGGGCCTTCGGATCCCCTAGCTCCGCCTCCTGCCTCTGATCCAGTCGCTCCACCTCAGCTCGTCATCCAGACCTGGGACCATCGGCCATTCGGCTACACCGGGCTCCCTCGAACTTCTGGCTGCACCTCGGTCGGATGTCACCATGCCTTTGCCACGGACTTGCAAGCCGTCTGCTGTGCGCCGTCTCTCCACCCCTATGGTTTTGTCTGGCGCCACCCTTCCTCCGGCTCTGCCTTGGTCCCTCAGTTGCTCCGGTTCCACCTCAGACCTCTGGCACCCCGGCTCCACCTCGGGGGGCCGTCACCACGCCTCCGTCGCAGCCACCGAAGCCTGCGGTATCGTGCCTGGTCATCGGCCATCCATCTGAGCTCTGGGCTCCTTCTCCACCGGCTTCGTCTCCATCCGTAATCCCCATGGCCTCGTCGAGGAGATGTACACCATGACTCCTCCTTCCCTCGACTCCGCCGTGGGGCATCACCCTGGCTGGACTCTGGATGTTCCACCAGCTCATCCTGCTCCTGGTCTCTCTCTGGCTCCTCCAACCCTCCACTCCCCCTTGGACTGTTTTCTGTGCCCTGGTCTTTATTTTTGTTTTGTTGTCTTCTGTTCGTTGCCCTCCTCCAGAACCCCCACCCTCCCTCCTCAGTTGGACTCTTACAGCGCGAGGACGCGCCTCCCTGGGAGGGGCCGAACTGTAATGTGTATGTTTTCTGTCATTTGGTTTGCCCCATCGTTGTGACCTAGTTTCCCAGTCTGTCTGATTGTTTGATTACGTTCAGCTGTGTCTCATTAATCACCTTGTTTCTCCCTTTGTTTCTCACCTGTATTTATACCCTGTGTTCTCCCTCATTCCTTGTCCGTTCTCGTCAAAGTTAGATGTGTGTGTTTATTCTCCGTTTTTGTCATTAAACACTGTCTGCATTGTTCTCCGTCGTCTGTCTCCGTCGTCTGATCTCTTCCAGTGTCTCTGTGTGTAAGTGATAAAGGTGTTTATCATTTTCTGTTATTAAAGAGTTAGTTCACCAAATGAAATTTCTGTCATTAATTCCAAATTACCACATTCAAGGTCTAAAAAAGTAGTAAAAACATTGTTAAAATAGTCAACGTGACTGCAGTGGTTCAAGCTATTAGCAGTTTTTTCATTCATGTCTCTGGCTGTAATATGAATGTATAATATCTCTGGCTGTTTTTCTGAAATGATCTCCTGATGTGATGTGACAGCAGTAATGTCTCATATGTGATTGTCTGTGTGTTTTATTGTAGGACTCTCAGTATTTAGACATCAGTCCAGTTTCCTCAGGATCAGCTAATGGTGAATAAGGAGCTCCAGAGATGAAGACACAGAGACACACAGCGATCACACTGACATGTGTGCTTGAATTTTATATTAATGCTCAAGAAAATGGGAGCCGAAAATATCAATTTTGAGTTTTCAAATTTGTTAGATATTGATTATAATGTAGATGGTGTAACACTCAATATACAAGGCAAAGGAATAAAGCAAAGTGAAAAAACAAGCCATAGATAAACAGATTTATTGTGCAATACAGAGAGTTGGAGGTTTTTACAAGTTTTATTAAAGAGTCTGACTACAGAAGAGACAGATGTTGTAAATTTGTCTACCAGCAGAGGGCGACAAAGATTACACACATAATTTCACTGAACATTTACTTCTGTAATATATATATATATATATATATATATATATATATATAATCAATTTTTTATGTAATGAGCTATAAAACGTTTCCATCTAAATCTTCTCATTGTTTTACTGGTTTCTTGTTTTTTTGACATTTTTATTGTCCATTTGAATGGAAATTTGTTTTGAACTCAGGACACTCAATACTTGCACCAAAACTACTTAATTTCCTTAAAATATATAGTCTGCATGGACTTCTTATTGATACAGTTCATATTTAGAGTTCAAATGATTCAAGATATTTGACATTTCTGACCTTTACAACAGCTTGGCTGTTAATATTATTGTAGAACTTCCTCTGTTCATCGTAATATAACTTTATATTTTCATCATATAAAACAATCGCTTCTCTTCAGGAAATTTGGACTAAACCGCTCGTTTCATAGTTATTCGTTTTATGATCGTTTTACAAGTGGTAGTTATGTGGACCTGTCAATGGAGGAACAGAAATTTCTCAGATTTTATCAAAACATCTTTGTTTTTAACGTTATGGTTAAAGATGGGAATAAAAAGTTTCCCAAAAAGTTTAATTGTACTTTAAGTCTTTCCATTTTAAAAACATTTTATTCTAGCTTCATGAATCCTTTTTTATCAACACTTAAATGTGGGTAAGTTTCATTAAAAAAAGGCCAACATTTTAAACAAAAAGCTGAGAAAATGTCCTTTTTTGTCAAAGACTTGGTCCAGATGGGATTCAGAAGATGATCAAACACAGATGGAGTGGATTCAGTCCATCAACTCCTCAAAGCTTCACAGTCCTGTAGCTCGTCCTGGGTCCATATTTCATTCAGTAACGTTAGGCAGTTTTGATTTACATGCTGTTTCATGTTTGATGATTGCATTATTTTACATTTGCATGGGCAATCTACTATCACTTGTTTCTGCTTCTTCTCCTGTGTTTTGATCCACAGATTCTGTACTCGTGCAGAAGATGTGTAATAGCGCCCCCTACTGTATAACAGTGAAAACACCGATAGCCTAAATATTCAGTCAATGGAGGAAAGAATGAAGTAGATTTGAAGTAAATTCCCATGTACACTACAAGTGGACTAGCCTAGACAAAAATTCAGATACTCAGAATTAGGAACAATATTTTCAAACAATATAAGTTTATAATACAGTATGTAAAACAATGAGATAAAAGTATTCAATAGGCTACTCAATCAAAAGAGAAAACACTACAAGTCAAGCATACTTTGAATACTTAAACTTTTAAGTTTTTCTCAATCAAAAGATTAAGTAGATGTACAGGCCAAATATACTTCGACTTTTCTGTCAGTATAAGTCAAGAATACTTAAGTGCAATTTTAAGGATATTTCTGAGAAATATATGAAAAGTAGACTGAAAGTATACTTATTTTTAGTTTAAAAGAAGTATACTAACAGCACAATTAACTAAACTTCTTTTTCGTGAGGGAAGGTCCTCAAAGACTGTATGTGAGGGCTGAAGACTGTTCTGAGAAGATTGTTTCAGTGTTTACTTGATAGAAATGTTGTGCCCTATTCATAGAGATTAATAACAGCATCCAAAAATACTGAATTATTAGCTCTAAATTATTTTAGGCCAATTACCCTGACTAGTATTCTGAGCAAATGTATGGAAAGGGTTCTTGCATATTCCTGGAGGACAACTGAACAGCGGTCAGTTTTCCTACAGAGAACAAATGGGAACTGAGGACAAAATATAAACATTACAATTCTGAAAATAGTCATTTTAATTTTACGCAGTGATGTATCTTGAAAAGTTTAATTTTGTCTACACCTGGTGGCCATTTTCATGAACTGCAGTCTGGTATATATTCTCTGGTATATATTGTATTGTATCTGGCTGGTTTTATGTTGGTGTTGTGCGGCAGAACGGGACAAAACTGTGTTACAGATAGAAGCCTACAGTTATGCAGGGGTTAAATTGGGCCGGGGCCGTCCGAGGCTCAGCCCAATATAGGCTTACCAGAGCTCGACATCAACACTGATTCTTTGAAGGGGCAAGAGAAAGAGAATTTTACTTGTAGTTTTACTTTTTTTTATTTGTCTGTTTGTACTGTTGATAAATGAAGGAACATTTGTATTGGATAAGAAGTCAGTTAACACATCAGCAACGTAGCAATGTAGTATTGAGCACATAAATCAAAGTAACTTGAATCTTGTCTGGATGTTTCAGGAACAGATGAACACGTGTGTTTATCCGGTGGAGAGAGACTGATGAAGAAATTCTGCAGTCAAAGGCTCTGAGTGAGTATAGTACAGAAATTAATTATAAAAAAAAAAAATAATAATAAAATATATGTATATATATATATATATATATATATTTAAATCATAAGTTTTAGTATTTCAATTATTGTAATTTCAAATTGCTCTTTTCTGATTCTTGATTTCTGTGCATTTGCTGCAGAGCTTTTGTGGTGGAGCAGGACCTGTAGGGAAAGGTGACGGCGGCATTTGTGTGAAAAAAGAAACCAGCAGGACAAACTTGACCAAAATCACCCTTTATGTTCAGAAAAAAAAATCCACAGGGATTGAACAGCTTGAAGGTGAGTAAATAATGACTTAATTTATATGTTCGGATGAACTATAACCCTTTAAGAAACTGTAATAAATGTAGAATTTTGTAGGAGTTCCTTGAAAAAGTAACCTTTAAGAAATAAGCAGCTTTATTGAGTGTTTGTGCCCAAGACACGAACAAAAAAGGATTTACAAAAATCACATTTACATGTATTCATGCATTTGGCAGATGCTTTTATCCAAAGCGACTTACAGTGCTCTTATTACAGGGACAATCCCGCTGGAGCAACCTGGAATAAAGTGACCTGCTTAAGGACACACTGGTGGAGACTGCTGCAGAGATCGAACCAGCAACCTTCTGCTTTCCAGTTCAGTGGTTTAGCTCACTACACCACAAAAGTAAAAAAACTACAACAGAAATTAGCATGTAAAAATATGAAATGAAAAATGGCAAGAAACGGAATGCTGACCTGAATTGTAAAATGTTTTAATCTTTAAATGTTTTGCAGGTATCCAAAGCGACTTACAAGTGAGGAATACAACAAGCGAGACATCACGAGTCATCACAAATAGACACAGGAAGTGCTGATAATACAAGTTTCAGACATTGCTCAGAGTAGCATAAGCTAGGGAGGGATTAGAGGAAATGATAGGATAGGGCTACACAATTCATTCTGGGGTAATCTTATTTTTAGTAGTAATTCTTATATTTTCTGAGTAAAAAATCAACATTCTTTTCCAAAGGCGGGATCTTCGAGCATATCATATCTTTATTATTATTATTATTATTATTTATTGCAGAACTTATAATTACAAAATCAGGGAAAATACCATGGTTGTATCTTTAACAATGAACAATCATAATGACAAAAAACCAAAACATAAATATCATGGGTTTGTGTACATCATAATAAGATTATCTACAGAAAAAAAGCCCAAAGACAAGGTTAAATATCTGAATAATCAATCATAATGCATCAAAAATAATTATTTATTTTGTTGTTTATAAGTCAATTCAAGAAAAAGAGGGAAACAAAAGGAGATTTAAGTCACTTTTGCTTGTGGATGAAAATTTTAGCAAACAAATTAAATTAATAAATTAACGATTCAAGAGATTGTAATTTTGGGTTTCCATAATAAAAAACATAATATCTTTAAGGATAAAACTATGGGTCACATTAGTAGGGTTAAAAATATAAGAACTTAAATTAACCCCAAATTTATTGGTTACACTACAATCACAAAATAAATGAGGAGCTGTTTCTTCAACAAAACCACAAAATGAGCAAGTTTAATCAATATCAAGATATTTACAGGTAGATGAATTAAACCGGTCACTCATATCTTTTAAATTGCTGCTCTTGCTATAACGTTGTCACATGATAACCACACGCTCTCTCTCTCTCTCTCTAGTCACAAATAAAAAGTGAAAGCAAGTTAGAGTTCAGTCGCAATTTTAAGCTGGAAAAATATGAATATGTCACGGAAAAAAGTTTATCAAAGTTTATACAGGAATTTCCGTGTATCTTTATGATGTTAAAGCTGGAGGATTTGAGAAGCTGTATCTTGTGAAAGTTTGATCGAGGTGAGTGTTCATGTGTGGCGATTCCTCATGTTAATATGAATCTCTGGAGAACATTTGAATTGATTGTTTGTTTGATATTAAATCTTTAATAAAGCATTTCTTTCACCTTGACTTAAGGGTGTTGTTTGTGTTTCGTGATGTCTGTGATTCTTCAGATGTTTAACAGCATAAGTGCACATGAAAAAATACTATAGTAAATATTATAGTAAAGTACTTGAATTAATTTGTTGTGGTAATTCTATAGTTGCTGTGGTAATATAAGTGGTTAATGTTAAAAAACTCAAAAAACTCACAAGAAATCAAAAATGGGCTACTTTCCCATAGACTGGAGTGAGACCATAGACGTCTCTAAAGCGTCTGCCAAATGTAATGATGTAAAATGCGTATGTGAAATATAAACAAATTCCTTTTCCCAATACTGTACTAAGTTTTCTACAACTATAGGGTATACTAAAATACACTACAGTTTACTGCAGTAAAAACAAAAGTTTACTACAGTATTTATTACAGTTTATCAGTTCATTATAGTTAATACTACATTATGCTGTAGCATTCATTAACATGTTGTAAATATGTAGTAAAACTATAATACATACAGTATACTACAATTTACTATAGTATGTTTCAAAAATACTACAGTATTTACTATAAATTACTATAGTATTTTTTTCATTTGTAAACATGTATGACTGAGCTTGAGTTAACACAGTCACATGATCCCTTTTCTCCCACACTCAAGATATGTTCAGATCAATTATGAAGGTTGTTTAATTTAAGTGTCTGAATGTTTTGTTTGTTTTCATTCAGAGTCAGTGGAGGAGATCAAACTCATCAGATTCTCCTGCAGCTTCATCATGAGTGATTCACAAGGATGGTTGTGGTATGATTTCTGAATTTTTGCCTGTAAGCTTGTAGTACAAGTTCATACACTCTTAGAACTGCGACTAAATCATAGTCGAGAGAGTCTTCAATGGGAAAGGCAGAGCAAACCTCTTGTGCTTTGCCCACACAGCTATCTTTTGGCCAGCATAGCTTTCCCGCCACGAACTCTCAAAAGCAGTAAAGTAGGCATCTACTTCCGATTCTCGATATTGAGGAACAAGTTTCATGTAACATGTACGATAAAACTGACTTAATCTATCCGATCCCTGCAGCTCACTATTAGCAGCCTGTGTTCGCGCCTTCTGTTTAGTTAAATGAACCAGCTCCAGTTCGCGCAAATGGAGCGCACGCCTTTCGTGTTCTTGCCGTTTAATCTGTAACTCTAATTCTTTTAATTTCAGTGCCACATCAAGATTAAACTCGTGCAAAAATACCAAGAGAAATCAGTTCAGAAAACATTTCTGCTTTAATATCCGCTTTTACTGAAGTGGGCGAAATGGGTATTTTACAGTTTTACGCTATTTGCAGCAAATCCTTTTTTTGAAAATGATGCAACTGCTCCACAGATGGAGAGTCAATAAAAGCTTTGACCTCAGCTTTGAATTTAATCACCAGGTTATTGATTCCTTTTAACTGAAGAGCTATTAATTTTGATGACGAGACTCCCTTATGTTACATACTACACCTTCAAAACAACCGAACGTAACAGAGAGAGCGACACAGTTGATAAGTGTCGCCCGGAGTTCCATCTCCTGCTCAAAGCTCCTGCTCATCACAATGCAACAAAGTGGCAAAAGACTAATGTTTATTTTTAAATAAGCCTAAGGATAAGTTTTAAAGACAAAGGAAACAAGAGGCTCAGCTCAGTGGGTTTAAAACGGCCAAAACAACAAACAAAAGATTTTTTTTCTCACTAATTTTAGTTGTGTTTCCTAGAACAAAACAACAAAGCAAAATGTACAATTCTTACCTCCCTACTGACCAATAAACAGGAGAAAAAACAGGTGTAATTAAACAAAAAGGAGCCTCCCACTTCTCACAAACAGTCCACTTAAAAGAGAAATTGCAACTTTACATTTACCGGCCTATACCGCTAACAATAAGCTCCACACAAGGAGGTTTAAGGGGAATACTGCAATTGAGTAATGACACTCACCACAGTCTGGGTAAAACGCCAGTCTGGGTATATTTACTGTGGAATCACTTCAGCTCCGCCCATGAAAACAGCTGCACCTGATTCACTCAAATGAGCACGGAGCGACAGGGGGAGAGAGAGAGAGAAAGAGAGAGAGAGAGAGAGAGAGAGAGAGAGAGAGAGAGAGCACTACATATGCACACACAGCTTGCTCCAAACAATATATGATAAAAAAGACATGAATGAGGGTTCATATTACTATAAGCATATAGTATTTCATTTTCAATTTCCCTTTAATAAAAATGTAAGACATTTGCTCATCCACGAACATGATTTCCCATCTGATTGCTTTCCGTCGGCCATCAGTTGAAGACAACATCTCCCATGATTCCACGCTCATTCACTGCGTCATCAAAATACACCTTTGTTTTGAATAAGCGACCTCTAGTGGTGAAACTTACATACTGCACCTTTAATACTCCAACAATAAGATATTAAAAACAAAAATAAAGTTTCCTCAATGTGCTTTTTGATGAAAAATGAAAGTGTTTACATTAATAAGGTTTCTATCATAAAAAATTAACACAGAAATTTAAAGGAGGAAACTGAATCTGTTCTCTGTTACAGTTCAGTCCAGCAGAAGAGCTCAAACCCAGAGTCCAGCTGTGTGTCTGTCAAGAGTAACTGGTCTATAGAGGAGCCACCAAAGTTTAAGAGTGGAGACAAACAGCCTGATCTCAGGTATAATATTTTTATAAAATATATGCTTATAGGATTTGATTTTTATGAAATTGTTATTAATATACAACAGTGTAATGATCTGGATTTGAAGCAAAAAATCTACATTCAAATCCTGCAAGTTTCAGTCTATTAATGATATTGTTACTACATTCACACACTGTAAAAGCTGTTGGTCTGTTACTGTTAATGACACGATTACATCAATATCAGTGTTTCTGATTCTTTACCCTCTTCATTCTGATTTAAGGTCAAATCTTCAATCCAGACCAGTTAAAAACAAAACTGAGATTCAACCACAAGACTTTAATGAAAGCATGAATCCTGGTTTCAGGTAAAATGTAGGACTTTTATAGTTGTTGTTTCATTTTAGGTGCTGCACATCACACATCACTCAAACACATGATTAATAACTGAAACATTTCAGAAACCTCATGATGTTCTGTGTCCCATAATACAAAGAGAAAAAAATTGTAAATTTGTAATTTATGGCTGTTTACTTTACACAAACTTGTGTAATAACGTAGTATTTTAATCTTACAGCCATGACTCTAAACCTGCTGAAGTCCTCGACACATTGAGATCAAATCTGAGAAAGAAGTTTGAGTGTTTGTATGAGGGAATATCAAAGCAGGGAAACCCAACACTCCTGAATGAGATCTACACAGAGCTCTACATCACAGAGAGAGAAAGTGGAGAGATCAGTAATGAGCATGAGGTGAGACAGATTGAGACACAGTCCAGGAGAGCAGAAACAGAGGACACAGCCATCAAATGCAGTGACATCTTTAGACCTTTACCTGGACAAGACAAACCCATCAGAACTGTGCTGACAAAGGGAGTCGCTGGCATTGGAAAAACAGTCTCTGTGCAGAAGTTCATCCTGGACTGGGCTGAAGGGAAAGACAATCAGGACGTCCAGCTCATATTTCCACTTCCTTTCAGAGAGCTCAACTTCATGAAGGACAAAACACTCAGTCTTTCAGATCTTCTTCATTTCTTTTTCCCTGAAACTAAAGAAATGAAACCATTTGGTGATGAATATAAAGTGTTGTTCATCTTTGATGGTCTGGATGAGTGTCGTCTGTCTCTGGATTTTCAGAGCGATGTGAGATTGTGTGATGTGACTGAATCAGCCTCAGTGGACGAGCTGCTGAAGAACCTCATTGCGGGGAATCTGCTTCCCTCTGCTCTCATCTGGATCACCTCCAGACCAGCAGCAGCTGATCTCTTCCCCTCTGAGTGTGTCCATCGAGTGACAGAGGTACGAGGCTTCAGTGACCCACAGAAGGAGGAATACTTCAGGAAGAGAATCAGAGATCAGAGTCTGGCCGACAGGATCATCTCACACCTGAAGTCATCAAGGAGCCTCTTTATTATGTGTCACATCCCAGTGTTCTGCTGGATCTCAGCCACTGTTCTAGAGAAGATGTTGAGTGAAGCAGAGAGTGGAGAGATTCCCAAGACTCTCACTCAAATGTACACATACTTCCTCTTCCTTCAGACCAACATCAAACATGAGAAAGACTATGAGAAGAAAGTGAAAGATGAAGACATGATTGTCAAACTGGGGAAACTGGCTTATCAGCAGCTTGTGAAAGGAAACCTGATCTTCTATGAGGAAGACCTGAGAGAGTGTGGCATTGATGTGACAGAAGCATCAGTGTACTCAGGATTGTGCACTCAGATCTTCAGAGAGGAGTTGGGCTTGCATCAGGGGAAAGTCTTCTGCTTTGTTCATCTGAGCATTCAGGAACATCTAGCAGCTCTGTATGTGCATCTCTCCTTTATGAATGAGAACAGAAATGTGTTTGACCAGATTACTAAACAGAGTTTCGGATCTAAAGTTAAGGCCTGGTTTCAACGTACTGTTTCATTTTCTGATCTCCATCAGAGAGCTGTGAATGAGGCTCTACAGAGTAAAAATGGACATCTGGATCTTTTCCTGCGGTTTCTTCTGGGTCTGTCAGTGGAGTCTCATCAGATTCTCCTACAAGAACTACTGAAACAGACAAGAAGCAGATCTGACAGTACTGAGGAAACAGTTGAGTTCATCAAGATGAAGATCACCACCATTGACTCTCCAGAGAAATTCATCAATCTGTTCCACTGTCTGAATGAACTGGGTGATCATTCACTAGTGGAGGAAATACAACTGTATCTGAAATCTGGAAGAATAAAAGAAGCCAAACTCTCTTCATCTCAGTGGTCAGCTGTAGCTTTTGTGTTTTTGACATCAGAGAAGATGCTGGATGTGTTTGATATTGATAATTTTGTTGAAATAAACAATAAAGCTGAAAAACAAAAGGTTTTTCAGAAGCTGCTGCCCGTGATGAAAGAATGCAGATCAGTTCAGTAAGTATCACTGAGAACAATCACTTCACTGTTAAAACATTAAGAAAATAAAAGTTCATAAATCTTTAGTGCTGCAGATGTTTCCCAGAGTTTAGTGGTCAGTATTTTGATGTTTTCTAAACCGTGACAATGAAAAATTCCTTCAGAATAAATAATTCAGGTTTACCAGTTGAATGTTTTTGCACATAAAGAAGGAATTTATTTAAATATTTGTTATTAAATAAATTACAAATGAGATGAAGACTAAACAGAGTTTGAGAAACCGCTCATTTATGAAGTAACTCAAATATCCTAAAACATTTGATGTGTGGTTCACATTGCAGAGTCATACATGTTAATATTTCTGGTCAGATGGACGATTAAACATTTACTTGATCTTTAGCTTTAAGTTGACTAAAACTTAACATTTAAAATTTTACTGTGAGATGAACAATTAAGTTACTAAGAATTGATAGTTGTTGGATTGCTATTTGATAGTGTTTAACTATTTATTATGCTATTTAATTTTCATATCTCTACAGGTTGAGGGATTGTGGAGTCACAGATGAAGGTTGTGCTGCTCTGACTTCAGCTCTGAGATCAAACCCCTCACACCTGAGAGAACTGAATCTGTCTGAGAATAAACTAGGAGACTCAGGAGTGAAGCTGCTCTCTGCTGTACTGGAGGATCCTCACTGTAAACTGGAGATACTGAGGTAAGATCATATTTGACTCTCACAAATGAATCACAATGTAAAGTATATTTGAAGTGTTCAGTCTCTTTCTGCTGCTGATTGAGCTGTAAATGATTGAACACATGATCTGCTCCTCAGCAGTGCCGATCCTACACTTCTGGAGACCCTAAGTAACACTTTGTGAAGGAGCCCCTGACAGGGAATTTTTAAAAACCCCAAATTTCCATAATCTTGAGTAATAATTACAATGGTTTTCAATATGCAAGTGTAACACTTCCCAGCATGCAGTGAAGAACTCACAAAGGGGGTTTGCATATTTCGTGAATATTGGCTTAATATTGGAATATTGAATATCGCACATCATCACACACCATCACTAATTAGGAAATCTCGTTCCCAAAACTCATGCCAGACTCCAAGAAAGCGCAACATTACTTATTCAACATGCAAATATACTCAGATATGCATGAAATAATCATAAGCTCTGCTCTTTTTGCTCTTAAGAGCATTGGTGTTGTCACACGAATTCATTACCACATGTGCAAACTCAAATCACCACATGGGTAATATAACAAATTTATACTTCACACACTGTATAAACACATTTTGGTCAAATACGGAAAATTCAACTTAAATCATAAATATAAATCATTATTAAAAATATTTCCATATGACTCTGCAGATGTTTAGTAGACACAGTATATATATTTTCATGCTGTGAATATTTACATTAAGGTGAGGACAAGTTTTGGGAGGTTTTTTCAGGTTTATCACACTTTTAGGTACACATTTGTCCCCAAAATAAGTTAAAGTAGGCACACACACACACACACACACACACACACAGAGAGGTTTGTTTTGCTATCTTAGTGAGGTCATTCCATAGGTGTAATGGTTTTTATACTGTACAAACTGTACATTCTCTCCCCCTACACTAACTCTACTCCTAAACCTACCCATCACACAAAACATTCTGCATTTTTGTATTTTTAATAAAACATTGTTTTGTATGTTTTTAAACAACAAATTTGATAATTGAAGGACGTATGAAATGTCCTCATATTTCACGTTTAAGTTGTAATACCAGTGTAATACCCATGTCATTAAACAAATTTGTGTGCTCATGAATCACTAAAAGACTCACAGACACACACACACACTCTCACTGTTATGATGAGACACCGGAGAGGAATCCAAATGTAGGCTTTATTTAAACAGAAGTAGTCACACAGACAATGGTCAAAGAACAGCAAACAGATACGTCAAAGGAATGGCAGAATCATGGTCGATAAGCAGGCAATGGTTAGGTCAGGCAGAAAACGTTCATAAACAATGTCCAGGCAGAAGTAACAAGAGACAGGCAGAAAAGGGTCGTACATGGTAATCCAGGGGTTCAAAAACAGGAACGCAAACAAGGGAAATAAACGGGATCTTAAACGGTCATGATGATGCGCTACAGCTGGCAGAGGTGATCAGTGACTAGGAACGGGCCTTCTGGGAAATGTAGTGTGAGTGTGTGATACAGAGTCCGTCAGATATGGGCACTCCAGCTGATAATCGTGACACTCTCTCACACACACACACACTAAATGTGTATTACCAGCATTTGCTTAAAACCTGTTAACCCGTGGGAGGATGCCGGCACACAGATGCTGTCTTCACTTGCTCTCAGATTTGAAAGTTGAATGTGTAGTGATTTTTACTCCACTCACCGGTGACGTAGTGATTTTTGATCACGTGTCACTGAAGGTGTGGTTATGAGCGTATCAGATGACCCCTCCCCCCTTTGTAATACGGGGCACCAGTCAAGAATATTATTTTAACAATTTAAGAACACTCCAAAAGAGCTGTTCTATAATTTAGAATTAATAAAAATTGGAGGGAGCCAGTCAACTGATTTATCTGAAGGATTTGTGAGATTCCGGCCAACTAGTAGAGTCTTTGATCATCAACACAAGAAAGACAGAGTTATAATAAGATCAATTAAAGGGTAACACTTTACAATAAGGTTCATTAGTTAACATTAGTTAACAACATTAGTTAACATGAACTAATAATGAACTGCACTTATACAGCATTTATTTATCTTTGTTAAAGTTAATTTCAACATTTACTAATATATTATTAAAGTCTTGTTAACGTTAGTTAATGCTCTGTGAACTAACATGAACAAACAATGAACAACTGAATTTTCATTAACTAACGTTAACGAAGATTAGTAAATACAGTAACAAATGTATTGCTCATGGTTAGTTCATGTTAGTTAATACATTAACTAATGCTTAACTAATGAACCTTATTGTAAAGTGTTACCAATTAAATTTATTAACAATAGATATGCAGGAGTAAATATTACGATGACTAATAATGCTAACAATGAATATGCACTGCTAAAGAATACAAAACTAATAATCAAAGAAAGGTACCGAATTAAAGCAAGGAAACAAATACATGAAGTAAACACAGAATGGATAAATGCAGTTGACGCTGTTGCTTGAATGCAATCAAACGCTGTTGATTGAATGTAGAATGGAAGAGGATTACATGGGAATGCTTCTTATGGAAACCACCTAATGGCTCTGGTAGAATGGTGATAAATAGTGGTTTATTTATCACCCAACAAATAATATCCCTATTATTTGCAACAAGCTGACCTCAAGTAACTGTTATCTAAACAGGTTAGAAAAACATATGTTGCATGTATAAACTAATGCCAAGGTCTCTAGGAAGAGGTTTGGTAAGTTTATATATAAGTTCCACACAGTTGGGTGATCAATCTGGCGGCAGAGACGTCTTCCACTGCTGATGCAGGCTGCATGCAGTGGGAGGGCGCAGAGTCGCGATCCATTAGTCGCGCTGGCCTAGAGGATGCTGAACTTCGGATGCACCAAGAGGGTCCTTTAAGGATGGACTGGGCAGCTGGGTCAGATGAATCTTCACAGGTTCTCTTGCAGGCTGGCTGTGTCACTGAGGAGCCGTGTGGTAATGTCTGCCGATGCAGAGGTCCTTTGAGGACTGGACTGGGCTGCTCTGCTGTAGGAGCCGTAAGGTTCAGATGAAGTCCCTTAATGCTGAGCTCTTTTGCAGCTAGAGTGCAGCTGGAAGTAATGTGAAAGGTTTTGCTCGCAAAAGCTTAACCTTAACTGTCTTGAAGTTTCTTCAGGTCAGAAACTCAGGACATGGAGTGTCTGTTAATGTCTCCTTCCCCGAAGAGCTGGAAACGCAGACCAAGGATGTGTCTACCCGGGGGACATATTTATCCCTTTCTGATGAGGAGGAGATTGAAATGTTGCGCCTTTCCAATCCAGGAGTGTGATTGGCCACTGTTATCTGAAGCAGCCATGGTGTTGCTCACCCTAGTGTGGAACTCATTTGCATAGCATAAAGTACAGTGTTAAAATATTGTCTTTAACATTTTACCCATGCATTATTTCTTTACCAAACCTCTTTTAACCTAATAAAGGCATTTTAGGGAGCAGATAGACACCAAACACGATGGGAAATGATTAAGTCATCGTCCATGCATTTGTTTATCTCTTAATGTGTCTGTCTGTGTTAACAGTGAGTAACCATTAACATAAACTGTGCTTTGCATGAAGGGGGAGTGGATTTGATGCAGTTTAAATCAAATTAAGGCCTCCAAACATAGATATGAATGGATTTAGATAGATCTCTATGGCCTCTCTTTATTTCAGTCACTGCTGTTACATCCAGGAGGTCCTGAAGGAATTTTTATGGCAGTCCTTGCCTAAACCTTAGGAATGAGTTTGGTGATTAGAGTCAATGCGTCTTCCAATGAGAAGTCCTCTCCTTGGTTGTGGTGGGTGCAGAAGGTTCCCCTTCCTTCTCTGGAAGAGGTGTCTGGCAGTTGTCTTATCATCTTATCTGATGTTGCTGATCATTCACGCATGTTCATTCACCAAAGATCCAATCACGATGCGGCACCTCTTCTTTCACACAAGCAGTTAGAGAGGGGCCCTGTCGTAAACTGGTCCCTGGAATGCCATCTTAACTGTTGTTCACGACAGTTCGTAATCACAACTTCAGAAGTGGGAATTATCATTGATTTTTGCAGTTAATTACGTCTTAATTTTTGCAATTCTTTATGTTTTTCTCTCAATACTTTATTTTTCTTTTACGGTTCTTTATTTTTCTTTGAAAAAACATTTTTCTTGCTCAATACTTTATTTTTCTTTTGCAAAACTATGAGGTGTGATTTTGACTCCATAGATTTGTGCTATAAGTTTGTACTTTCCCTTTAATAATGGATTCACTGCTAAACTGAGCGTGATTGTTCTCTACAGGTTGAGGGATTGTGGAGTCACAGATGAAGGTTGTGCTGCTCTGACTTCAGCTCTGAGATCAAACCCTTCACACCTGAGATTACTGAGTCTGTCTGGGAATAAACTAGGATATTTGGGAGTCAAGCTGCTCTCTCCTGTACTGGAGGATCCTCACTGTAAACTGGAGATACTGAGGTAAGATCATCTCTCTGATATTCACGTCTTTGTTCTCAGTAAAACGTGTCCTTTAATGTAAATTCTAAAATCAGCTTGTAAAATAAATTGCTCAGGAAACACACTAAATCTCAGCACAAATGATGAGTAATACTCCTTCACCTGCTCTTCTCTTTTAATTTCCATCTTCTTTTCTTCTTGTTCAGAATCATCTGAGCTCATTGTGTTCTCATAGAGCATGGCATGAATTTAACTGTGAATACAGTGTAGAGCTGTAGCCTGGAGGTAAATGGGTGATGATCTGGAGGAACATGATCTCAGTGCATGTGAAGGCAATAGTTCTTACTTTGTACATTAGGACATTGAATATCTCTATTGAGTTCACATTTCTATTCAGTTTATAAGCTGCCAGATGAGACCAAACATGACAGAATAATGTGTTTGAGTTAATAAATTATATGTAATGGAAACACGTGGATCCTGGGAAGCAAATGTCCTCCTGTAGGAGTGTCTTAGAGGAGCAAGAGACTGTTTCTGCAGTCAGAACTGTCCTTATGAAACAATATCTTGTGACGTCCTTGAGTCTACTCCTAATTCTACTGGGACAGAATGTGGGAGTTCCTGATTGGTTCCAACATGATTAGTTAGAATGTAAAAATGGTTGTGTATTATTTGTGTCACACCGTGGTACGGACGGATCAGGAACAAGGAGTTTTCCTCAATAGAATTCGTTTTATTAATATTTAACAAGAGACAGGAATGCACAGACAATATCACGCATGAAACGTTAACGTTCGACAATACTGGACTGAAACAGAGGGAATTTATACAGAGCACACAAGAGGATAATTGATGGGGAGCAGGTGATGACAACACTGATTGACGAGCACAGGTGAAGACAATGAACTAATGATGACACGGAATCAAAACAGAACCACATGGCAAAACTGACAGGACAATAACAAAAGAACACGTGACAGATGACAGGACAGGGGAACAGGATAAACAAATGAACAGATGGACACACTTATGACAGTACTTATGACAGTGGGCACCCTGGAGGCCGTGGTCAGGAACAGGCAGGTCAGGTGGCCTTCAGGGTGTCTCCTGGACCTCCGGGCGCCAAGGCGGGTCTGGGAGTTCCGGCGGCCACGGAGGAGTCCGAGGCTGAGTCACGGCGGGTGCACGGAGGTCAGGTGGCCACGGAGGAGTCCGGTGCTGAGTCACGGCGGGTGCACGGAGGTCAGGTGGCCACGGAGGAGTCCGGTGCTGAGTCACGGCGGGTGCAAGGAGGTCAGGTGGCCATGGAGAAGTCCAGGGCCGCTTCACAGCTGAGGCTGTGCGGTCCGGCGGCCATGGAGAAGTCCAGGGCCGAGTCCCAGCGGATGCCAGGAGGTCAGGCGGCCATGTAGAAGTCCAGGGCCGAGTGCAGGACATGACCTCCTTCCCACTGGCCACCGTGGACGAGGCCACTGGGCCCCCCCCCAAAATTTTCAGGGGAAGGGTCCCCCATTTCGGTGACCTTGGTGGCACTGGCTCTGGCGGTGGAAGGTCAGGGAGGTCTGGAAGATCTGGGAGGTCTGGGAGGTCTGGGAGGTCAGGAGGCTCTGGCGGGTCAGGGAGTCCAGGAGGCTCTGGCGGGTCAGGGAGCTCAGGCCAGTCAGGGAGCTCAGGCCAGTCAGGGAGCTCGGGCGGCTCAGGGAGCTCGGGCGGCTCAGGGAGCTCGGGCGGCTCAGGGAACTCGGGCGGCTCAGGGAACTCGGGCGGCTCAGGGAACTCGGGCGGCTCAGGGAACTCGGGCGGCTCAGGGAACTCGGGCGGCTCTGGCCAGTCTGGGAGCTCGGGCCAGTCTGGGAGCTCTGGAGGTTCTGGCCAGTCTGGGAGTTCAGGCGGAGGAAGGTCTTGGAGCTCAGGGTCTGGGAGCTCTGGAGGTTCTGGCCAGTCTGGGAGCTCGGGCCATTCAGGTAGCTCTGGCGGGGCGAGCTCTGGAGACGGCTCACGGGTGGCGAGCACTGGAGACGGCTCACGGGCGGCGAGCACTGGAGACGGCTCACGGGCGGCGAGCACTGGAGACAGCTCACGGGCGGCGAGCACTGGAGACAGCTCACGGTCCCATCCAAAACGGCGTTGAGTCACGCTCATGAGAAGGTCCTCCTTCAAGGTGTCAAACGCTTCCTGGTATTTGTCGGTCCAGTCTGTAGGTGAGAGCTTGGTGCACAAAACTTTCAAGTTAAGCTTCCTCCTTCTGCCTCTAGAGCCTCTTGTGTCTGTTTTGGAGATGAGATCGAACAAAGGCTTGGCTTTGACAGAGCATCTCTCTATAAAATTTTGGTAGCACAATACCATACCCAAGATCTGATTTTTCTTGTTTCCTGGAGTGATTCCGTCGGAGTTCATCAAGTCAGCAGTTAACATCTGTGATGGCCTTTATTTTCCCAGGGTCTGTTTTGACATAAAATGCACATCGGCAGTTTCCCAAGTTTACCCAGAGATAAATCCACAAAAAAATGTGTTTCGATCACTTTTTAACTGCTATTTCTTCCACAGCTTCACATGCGCCACTCACCCACAGCATGTCTCGTTAGCTCTGCTGTAGGTGGTCCTCACTCCACAGGTCAAATTCCATACGCACCCTACAGATGGCGCTGTCTCCATTTATGCATTAATTTAACCCTTTTTATATTCCATTACACAAGTATTTCCATTTTGCATAAAGGGTTGTTCTGACAGTCTGCGTTAAACTTCAAACTTTACGTTACTGAATTACATTTACTTTACGCGCATCCACGTCATACAAAATTGAATAAATGTAAGACGTTTCTATTATTTACGCAGGATAAAGAAATGACAGGAAGAGGTTATGTGTGACATTTCTTATAACCTAACATTTCTCAAAAGCTAACATTTCTCTTGCCTGTTGGTTAACACTGAGCTTGTGTTTTTGATTTTCTTTATTTTCTTTTTATTATCTTAATTTTTAATATAGACATTTAAACTGTATTCACTATATACAGTGCTAAAATTTATTAGACCACCGCTATTAAGGTTTGTGCCGCCGCTGCCCTAAACGAACGGTACTGGTGATTACCAAAATCATTTTTATTTTTCTGTAATGGTTAATCCACCAGTATGTGTAAGCTGTTTAGTCACAGTAGTATTTCAAATGCTAAAATATAAATATTGTTGTCATGAATTTTCGAATTTACTGTTTTACAAGAAAGACAAAAAAAAACGTAAAGCACTTTTTCCAGATGCCCAATTACAGTCAATAACAACAGAAAGTACATATAAATCAATGCCAGCTAGAATGCAAGCTGTTATCAAAGCCAAAGGAGGCCATTATGTGTGAATAATGACTTCTTTTCAGATCCCTAAACTATTTGTGTTCTCTTTTCTGTGACAAGTAAGAAATTAAGCACTGTATGTTTTCATGGCATTCAATTGGCACGTTTGTTTGAAGGACATTGGGTGGGATGTGCAATAGTGTTTTTTGTCAATAAAATAATTGTAAAGAAAAGAAAGAGGATTTTTATCTGATTTATCAATTCATCGAAAAAATAACTAGCCAATTAATTGATTATCCAAACAATCGTTAATCGCAAACCTACATTCAACTCTGTATGCTTGACACAAGAACTACAATTTAAACTGAGTGTGATTGTTTTCTACAGTTTGAGGGATTGTGGAGTGACAGATGAAGGTTGTGCTGCTCTGACTTCAGCTCTGAGATCAAACCCCTCACACCTGAGAGATCTGGATCTGTCTGGGAATAAACTAGGAGATTTGGGAGTCAAGCTGCTCTCTGATGTACTGGAGGATCCTCACTGTAAACTGGAGAAACTGAGGTAAGATCATCTCTCTGATATTCACACGTCTTTGTTCTCAGTAAATCGTGTCCTTTAATGTAAATTTTAAAATCAGCTTGTAAAATAAATGCTCAGGAAACACTAAATCTCACCTGCTCTTCTCTTTTAATTTCTATCTTATTTTCTTCTTGTTCAGAAATCATCTGAGCTCATTGTGTTCTCATAGATGTCATAAAGCATGGCATGAATTTAACTGTGAATACAGTGTAGAGCTGTAACCTGGAGGTAAATGGGTGATGATCTGGAGGAACATGATCTCAGTGCATGTGAAGGAAATAGTTCTTACTTTGTACATTAGGACATTTAATATCTCTATTGAGTTCACATTTCTATTGAATTTATAAGCTGCCAGATGAGTGTGAAGCAAATGTCCTCCTGTAGGAGTTTATTAGAGGTGCAAGAGACTGTTTCTGCAGTCAGAACTGTCCTTATGAAACAATATCTTGTGACGTTCTTGAGTCTACTCCTAATTTTACTAGGAAAGAATGTGGGATTTCCTGATTGGTTCCAACATGATAATTAGTTAGAATATAAAAATGGTTGTGTATTATTTGAGGATAGGCACTCTCAGAGGGAACATTTCTCAAGAGTGGCTCATTTTTTGTGTTTTCCTTACAAAATATTTTTAATAGTTACTTTTGTTGTTTTCCCTTTGTTTCTGTTATATCCCTATATTTCTGTTTATTATTATTGGTTGTATAATTTGTTTGAATTGATGAATTTCGTTGTCTAATCCCTCTTTTATGTTACGGCTTGGAATGAGCAGGTCATAACAATCTCACATTCAACTACGGCTGCAACAACTAATCGATAAAATCAAAAGTAATCTATAATGAAAATCCTCGACAACGATTGTGATTATCGATTAGTCGGGTCTGCCCACCGTGCACGCAAAACTTCCGCCAGTCTTGTTAGATTACAGCATTGAATAACGCATTTCTATGGACAAAATGCCTTTAAAATTAGTGGAGGAAACAGAGTGAGCTGCTGCGCGAAAGGTGCGTGATCCAAACTGCCCAAAACATGAGAACTCTTTATTTTAAGCTTCAAGATCATGCATTAGCTCCGTGTTTAACATGGCTTGATCTGTCAGGCGTTTGACAGATGCGCGCTCGTCCTCAGCGCAAAACATTCATTCTACATTTCATAAAGGTTTGTTCTGACAGTCTGCGTTAAATTTTAAACTTTACATTACTGAATTACTTTACGTTACTTTACTTGCACCTGCGATATACAGAATTGAATAAATGTAAGAATTGTCTATTATTTACACAGGATAAAGAAATGACAGAAAGAGGTTATGTGTGTGTTCCTGTTGAACATTTCTCTTGCCTGTTGGTTAACACTGAGTTTTTGATTTTCTTTATTATTTTTACTATTACCTTAATGTTTAATGTAGAGATTTAAACTATTCACTCTATACAGGGCTTACATTTATTAGACCACCGCTATTAAGGTTTGTGCCGTAGCTGTCCTAACGGTACTGGTGATTACTAAAATCATTTTTATGTTTCTGTAGTGGTTAATCCACCAGTATGTATAAGCTGTTTAGTCACAGTAGTATTTCAAATGCTAAAATATGAATATTGTTGACATGAATTTTTGAATTTACTGCTTTACAAGAAAGACAGAAAAACAGTAAAGTACGTTTTCCAGATGCCCAATTACAGTCAATAACAACAGAAAGTACATATAAATCAATGCCAGCTAGAATGCAAGCTGTTATCAAAGCCAAAGGAGGCCAAACAAAATATGAAGTTTTTTGGACATTATGTGTGAATAATGACTTCTTGTCAGATCCCTAAAATATGTATGTTCTCTTTTCTGTGACAGGTAAGAAATTAAGCACTGTATGTTTTCATAGCATTCAATTGGCACGTTTGTTGAAGGACATTGGGCGGGATGCGCAATAGTGTGTTTTGTCAATAAAATAATTGTAAAGAAAAGAGAGGATTTTTATCTGATTAATCGATTCATCGAAAGTATAACTGGTCAATTAATCGATTATCAAAACAATCGTTAATTGCAGCCCTACATTCAACTCTGTATGCTTGACACTAGAACTACAATTTAAACTGAGTGTGATTGTTCCCTACAGGTTGATGGATTGTGGAGTGACAGATGAAGGTTGTGCTGGTCTGACTTCAGCTCTGAGATCAAACCCCTCACACCTGAGAAAACTGGATCTGTCTGGGAATAAACTAGGAAATTTGGGAGTCAAGCTGCTCTCTGATGTACTGGAGGATCCTCACTGTAAACTGGAGAAACTGTGGTAAGATCATATTTGACTTTCACACATGAATCACAATGTAAAGTATATTTGAAGTGTTCAGTCTCTTTCTGCTGCTGATTAAGCTGTAAATGATTGAACACATGATCTGCTCCTCAGTAACATGATACCACAGGACTGAGAGTTACTGAAATACACACTTTTTACACACAATCAATGTTTCAATCACTTGACTTTAAACAGATTCAGGCTCAACACAAATGAGAAATGAAGAACATGCTGATTCATCTTTCTGCATTGACTTTCATCAGTGACTTCACATATTGATTTGTGCTTTAAGTTTGTACTTTCTCTTTAATAATGGATTAACTGCTAAACTGATTTGATCTGAGAGTGTGAAGAGTGTGTGATTGTTCTCTACAGGTTGATGGATTGTGGAGTCACAGATGAAGGTTGTGCTGCTCTGACTTCAGCTCTGAGATCAAACCCCTCACACCTGAGAGAACTGAATCTGTATGGGAATAAAATAGGAAAATTAGGAAAGACGTTTCTCTCTGATCTAAAGGATTATCCACATTATAAACTGGAGACATTAATATATTGTGAGTATATTTTTATTTTAGCCTTATTTAGCCTTTAAATTGAACCAGGTTCAGTAACAGCCTCATATGAGTGTAACTGGAGAATATAATAATTCAGCTCCACTTTAGTCTCTGTAAACTGTTTTAATAAGAGTTTAATTCTGTGATGTGAATATGATCTATGAATATATGAGTGTTTTCATCTCTTCCAGTGTCTCTGTGTGTAAGTGATTAAGAGAGAGTTGTTGATCATTTACTGTTATTTAAGGGTTAGTTCACCCAAAAATGAAATTTCTGTCATTAATTCCTCACCCTCATGTCGTTCTACACCTGTAAGACCTTCATTCATCTTCAGAACAAATTAGGATATTTTTGATGAAATCCCAGAGGTTTTTTTTATCCTCCTTTGATAGCAACAAAATGACCACATTCAACATCTTAAGTAGTAAAAACATTGTTAAAATAGTCAACGTGACTGCAGTTCAACCTATTAGCAGTTTTCATTCATGTCTCTGGCTGTAATATGAATGTATAATATCTGTCTTTTTCTGAAATGATCTCCTGATATGATGTGACAGCAGTAATGTCTCATATGTGACTGTCTGTGTGTTTTATTGCAGGACTCTCAGTATTTAGACGTCAGTCCAGTTTCCTCAGGATCAGCTGATGGTGAATAAGGAGCTCCAGAGATGAAGACAGAGACACACAGTGATCACACTGACATGTGTCCTTGAATTTTATAGTAATGCTCAAGAAAATGAGAGCTGAAAATATCTATTCGGGGAGTTTTCAAATTTGTTAGATATTGATTATAGTGTAGATGGTGTGAAACTCTATACATGGCAAAATATTAAAGCAAAGTGAAAACAAGCCATAGACAAACAGATTTATCGTGCAATACAGAGAGTTGGGAAACGTTTTAACAAATGTTATTAAAGAGTCTGACTACAGAAGAGACAGATGATATAAATTTGTCCACCAGCAGAGGGCGACAAAGATTACACATAATTTCACTGATTCTGTAATATGTATTATTTGTCTATTATTGAGCTATTAAACATTTCCACCTAAATCTTCACATTGTTGGTTTCTTGTTTTTTTTCCTCTTTTCTCTGAACAGTTGATCACTAACTGCTATATGTTGACACTTATTCCTCTTGATGGTGTTTTGCGGTGTGCACTTGATGTTCTTAAACTTTGGCAAGTCTGACCAGCTATTGCTACAGTGTTTACTTTCTCTTTCCCTTTTCCCAAATTATTCCAGCTATAACCAAATATATATATACTTCTCTAAAATTTTAATTTCCAGTAATTTTTCTTTAGGATTCTGAAGGAGAAAACCTAATAAGTACTGCCTTCTTCTACTATATATTTCTATCTGAAAAATCTATCCTTGAGGGTTTTCATTCAGCTTCACCTGTCTTCTAGTGCTCTATACCTAGTGGATTCATCATGCATTTAATGCAGATATAAGAATCCCATAATTTTCAGATATTCTATAGTACAATATTTTATAAAATTCGAGAATTTCTCTTTAGAGTTACCTGTATGAAACAAATTTGGTATTCCTTATTTTCAATAGTTTCATGTGAGTGCATTTGGTAACATCCATGCTTTTCTTCAATGCCAATATCTTTTATACCTTGCATTTTCAGCCAAATCCAAATTTTCTTCCTTTATGAAATATGAAATATACTTTTCCGCTGTCTGTATTTCAAACTTTATTTTTCTACGGTGACATTCTTATTTTTTTATTCTCACATTGGTTAGATTCTTCCAATGTTGTATGTTCACATGCCGCAGAGATACATGGACTCCACCTCGGTTGCCCTGATCTCCTGGCTGCACCCTGGCCGCCTGTGCTCCCGGCTCCGCCCTTGTTGCTGGAGCTCCTGGATCCACTAGTGGTATCTGTGTGTTTGGTGTTCCTTCACTTCTTTCTGGACACAGCACCATAACAGTAGATAATGCATACAAAATATTCTTTGGCGTAAGCCCCATCCGGTGGTTCAGCGACAGATTCCTGTTTGAATAATTAGATCCTGCTGGCGGTACAAGGTAGGGAGAATTTAGATCTAAATATATTATTATCCCCCAAAAGAAAGCAAACTAACAATTAAATAAACTGAACAATCTACAAACCAGACAACAGATGCAAATGACTGGTGTAAATCAACTTACCTTGTAATGCTTGTGCAAACAGACTTCCCTTGGAAAAGCGTGGGCATATCCTCAAAATATGTAGCTGCAGCTGAAAAGGGGGAAGTGGTGTGTGGTTTGCCTGAACCAGGGCTGTTACCATATCAGATTTATCACTACATGATTATTGTGGATTTATGGGGACTTTCCAAAGAAATAATGATTTTTAAACTTAATGTGACCAAATGAGTATTTGTATGTATTTCATATTGACAGTGTTGTGTTGTTTTTTTGGTTATTAAGTGGTTATGTTTAGCTTTGGAGATAGGCTTAACGTGTGTCATTGTTCTCTACAGGTTGAGATAATGTGGTATCACAGATGAAGGTTGTGCTGCTCTGACTTCAGCTCTGAGATCAAACCCCTCACACCTGAGAGTCTGAATGGGAATAATCCAGGAGACTCAGGAGTGAAGCTGCTCTCTGGTCTGAAGGAAGATCCACATTATAAATTGGAGATAATTTGGTAACAATAGTTTAACAATTTTCATTATCATATTTTCATTTGAAGTTTAAATGTCTGTTTTACTCACTAGAAATAAAAGGAAGTTGTAGCAGGTTCAGTAACTCCACGTGTGTGTAAATATTTTGTCTGAGATCATCAGATAATGAGTCTTAAATTCAGCTTCAGTTTCTGTAGGTCTCTTAACTTTAAATTGTGTTTAATATCAGTTAAATTCTACTCAGTGTTGTGACAGATTATGAAAATAATAAATGTTATTTTCAGATTTTGCCCTTTAACTGTCTCTGTGTGTGTGACAATCTAAGATTTGGGTTGTTTTTTATTAACATTAAATTTTTAGTGGATTTGTAGTTCATTTCCGTTTGATTTTGTAAAGTGACTTTGAGCATCAGATAGAAGCTATATTATCATGTTTAAGAATAAACTGATATAGTTGATCTTGTTGCTAAATTTTCTTAGGAAAAGATGTGACAGACATAATGTAACATTCTATAAAGCCTGAACATGTTTGTGTTTATGTTGTACCAGCAGAGGGAGACAAAAGCTAACGGATGATTCATTTTTCATGATTATGAAAAAAAAAAAAACAGTTCAAGCTCACTTTTGGAACAAAAATAATGGAAACTCGAGTGTAACCATATTACATTTGTATTAATGTATTAAGTATTTCTTTTTAAAATCATAAATGGTGGCAGCATTTATTAAAGATTTTGATTTAAGGCTCAATTACATTATCGTGAGAATATTGATGTTTCCTCACGTTTCCTCAAGTCTAGGGTTTGAGAGGAGTAAAAACACTTTGAATTAACGTTGTACATAATATACATAGAATTTCATCTATTTAATAACAGAATGATCTGTGATCATCATATTGGATCTGTGCTGATTTAAACTCACTACATCTGTCCTATTTAACACATTCCCTTTTCCAGTCATCATAATTGTCTGTATTATTAAAGGTAGACATAAATGTTTGTCCCTCTAGTGGCCATGCATGCATTTTGCAGAAGAACATTACTTTGGTTGTGCTTCTGCTCTGCATATGAATATGATTCTTCTACTGCTCATAAGACATTTACTACTATGTTTAAGAGATATAACCAGTGTAGATGGAAAGGATCTCAAGCGTAACTGTAGCTTTAAAGACTCTCCTCTGTTCACTGTTTGTTTAAAATGGGTGATTCTCCGAAGGTTGGATATTTAGCGACTCCATGTCAACCTTTCTCACTCGTTGTGACAATTAACCTCTGCCACTCCCACACCAGACATCAAAGTAGGAGCAATGTTATGATGAGACACGCATGTATGAGTGACATAAATATGCAATTTTGAATGAAAAGCTTTGTGGTAACCCTTCATTTTAGGGTTCAATTCTCACTTTTAACTAGTTGCTTATTAGTTTGCACAGTATTAGTATATTGGTTGTTTATTAGTACTTATAAAGCACATATTAATGCCTTATTCTGCATGACCTTATTCCACATCCCTTACTCCTACCCAATACCTAAATTTACAGAAAATCTACAGAAAGTAACTGTTAATATGCAGTAAATTAGGAGTTAATTGAGGCAATAGTTGTAGTTAATAGTGTATAAGTGTCCCCTATACTGAAGTGTTACCATTACTTATATTTATATTTTAAATATAGGCTTATAGTGAATCAAGATCAAAGACAAAAACACGTTTTGGAAGAAATTTTGTTAATTTTGAAAAAGAAAAGTTACATAGTGCACCTTTAAATTATTTGCCTTGCAGAATTATTATTTTCACAACTTTGAAATATCTCAGGTGGCACTGCCTGCTAGTTGCTGTACAAAATAATATCACGGTATCATGATGCTCTGGCTGGTATCGTAACACCGTTACAATATTGAAGAGTGTTTCTGTCCTGGATTGTGGTCACAGGTGAAGGTTCTGCTGCTCAAAGACTAACTCTCAACATTATCAGTGCTCCTCCTTCTATCGTGAATAGTGACTCATAATAATGTACAATAACAATAAAACTAAAAGTGATTAATAGTGAGAAGTTTATAATCACCAGTTTATCATCATAATGATTGTGTGCACATAATTGGATGATGTGAAAACCTTATTTCATATCATAAAGACCTGTGTGATCATTCACAGGACGCTTCTAATCTGATTTACTGTAAGTACAATGAACATGAACTTCTCCATGGACTCTGAATCCTTCCATTTTCGTATGTACAGAATTCACACAATGTAACACAATCCCAATCACACATTACCTGCCGACCAGTGGTTGTGGTGTAACTTCACTGACAGCAGATGGCTCCAGAGAGCCTCAGACCAAACAAAGAGTGTGCAAGCTTGTGTGTGTTTGTATGAATGTATGCAGGGATGTGGTTTGTAAAGCTGTGGAGTTGCTGCATGGATCTCAACACATTCAAACAAACACACAAACTGTCTAAGAGAAACTCAGCATTCAGAATATTTCTGTCTGAGGCTCCAGCGGCCCACGTTCAGCATAGAAGTATCTATTAGTATAGAAGTATACTGTTAGTATTAGTTGCTAATTTTCATGTAGAGAAATTGAGCTTTAAACCAGTTATTAGAGAGGCAGACGGGTTTAATCAGGTCTTTGAACACACACTCACACACTCGGGTCAGTAATTATAGCGCTTTGGTGTCACTGTAACAGCAGGGCGGCTGCTGAACTGAACTGCCGCTTTGTTGCAATCACACAAACACAGATACACTACAATCTAGTTTACATAATACCAATTAGGACATGCAGGATTCTCCAGCACGTTCTGTTGTGAAGCGTCTAAAATCAGGGTTTAGAGAAAGACATCAATCACATCTGAGATCTAGAGCAATTTACTACAAACACGGACATTCTCTGGACTCAAAAAGGTCAAAGTCTGGCCCAGTGATGCAGGACGGAGTGTGTGTGTGTGTGTGTGTGTGTGTGTGTGTGTACAGGTTTATAACAAATGTTTTAAACAAAATGTCCCCACAAGGATAGTAAAACCTGAGATCACCTACATTGTGAGGTCCACAGCAGTCAAATTGTTTATTAAATATACTAAATTATGTTTGTTTTTTTTAAATGTAAAAATGCTGAAGTTTTTCTGTGATGGGTAGGGTTAGGGTAAGGGGATAGACCTGTACATTATAAAAATCATTACGCCTATGGAGAGTCCTTACAAGGATAGTGAACCAGAAGTGTGTGTGTTACCATCCTGAAAGACAAGACAGACGTTGAGGAAAGTGTGCTGAAGATGTCAGAGAGAAGTCGATCTCACGCTCACATGACCAGCGGTCAACCTGCGTAGCTAGATTACTGGACGTGAGAGTCTAATGATCCAGAAAGAGGGAGTTTAAAGCCTCATTCGTGTCTGTGTGTGAAACTACACAACATCATACACATGAAAAACACAAATGTGAAAAATTAGAGGATAAACATCAAAGCCCTGGATTCATTCGTTAGCGTTCTGCAGAAACATAAAAGACAAAACTGAACAAACGAATAAATGAAAGAGCGAAACTGAACAAAATCAAGAAATAATGAACAATAGAAACTAAAGAGCAAACAAAAACAAATGAAAGAAATAAATTAACAGAAAATAAAAACAAATAGAAAAAGAGCAGAAGAAAAGATGAACAAATAAGCAACAAATGAAAAAGATTGTACTTAAGAATAACATCAAATTTACTAAAAATAAATAAGAAAAAAGAAACTAAAAGGAAATGAGAAAACCAAGATTGAATTAATAAAAGATACAAAACCCATAAATGAACAAAGATAAAACAAACTGAAAAACAGAGCAAAAAAGGAAACGTAAACATAAAAGTATATAAAAAATATATGAAAAGAAAAAATAAGAACAAAAGAAAACAAATTAACTAAAGAACAGAAGAGAACCAAAGAATGAATTAAACACAGAAGGAGTGGAATAAATAAACACCAGAATGAACAAATAAAAAAAAAACCCCAAAAACAAAACAAAAAAAAAAACAAATGAATGAACGAATATAAATTGAAAAATGAACAAAAGAAAAAAAATATATGGAAGAAAAATTAAGAACAAACAAACAAAAAATAATAAATGAAAAAGAATGAGGAAAAAATGATTTAACAAAAGAATACAAGAAAAAACAAAACAAAAAATAAACAAAGATAAAAAAAGTGGAAAAAGAGCAGAATAAACTTAAGAATGAGCAAATAAAGAACAACAGAAAGTACAAAAGAGCAAAAGAATGAACAAATTGAAGAATAAACAAAAGAAGTAAATGAAAGACTACTAACTAATTAACAAAACAACAGACGAAAAACACAAGGTAGAATAACAAAAACAAACTAATTAAAGAATTAACAAGAGAATGAAAGAGTGAACAAATTGAAGAACAAACAAAATAACAAATTAAAAATAGAAAAAAAATAAGAACAAACAAATCAAAGATAATTATTTAATGAACAAAATAAAGAACAAACAGAAAAGAACAAAAAGACAAAAATGAAACTGAAAATTGATTTAACGGTACATCATGGCCCTCTAGTGGTTAAAAAGCAACTGCGTGCATTTTGCAGAAGAACATTGTTTTGGTTGTGCTTCGGCTCGGAGTGAATGAATCAGGACTCATTATTTATATGTTTTTAATTCTGAACAAAACAAGTTATACATTACTCCTTTAAAATATGAAAAGAGTGAACAAACTGAAGAATGAATGAAAACAAAACATAAATTAAAGACTTAAGAACAACTTTAGAAAAATACAAAGAACAAAGAAACGGTGAACATTAATTGATTTAGTTTGGATCTTTTATGTGTCACTATGAAACAAAATCCTCAGCTGTGGAAACATGACTTTACTGAGAACACAAGTGAGTTTATGAACTTGTTCTGCTCAAGAACACAAACAGAAGGAGAGTCTCTATCGGTCTCAGAGGTGTATATGCTGCACACATACATCCTCGGTGTGTTTAGTGCTGGTAATTACCTTTAAAGTTTGTCGCCCATAAATCAACTGTGAATTGTTGCGCAGGGCTCCGGCTCCTTCATTTGTTGATGAAATATTTCTCAATCCTGTAGAACCGCAGCACAACAGCAACACCAGATACATCATGCAGACATTAGATTGGATTATCTTTATAAAGGCCTGTGGAACGAGCTGCTTTTGAGCTGAATTTACATGTTTACAGGTACAACGTCTGCAGTGCACACGACCTCCCGACTAACATTGCTAACGTCCTGGCAACGTTCTCTCAAGGTTGAACAAACGCTCTTCCAGTAACATTAATAAAATGCTCGTTCAGTTTCAGTTGGATTTTCGTCTAACATTTTTTAAATGTTACAACTTGTTTGCAAAACAATAAAATGGAATGCTCTCTTAACATTCGTATTACAAAGAAATAAAACATTTATTAACTTAAAGGGAACATATTCTCAGAACATATTTTTGTTTGCTGGAACTCGGTTTACAGATTATAGAGCAGCACAACTTCTAACAAATCCACCAGAATTAAAAAATTACCAACGATGCTTTCCACTTCAGCTCTAAAGCTTATTTTTGAGTGTCGGTGATTCTGAACGCATAATATACTTAAAACTCCCTCATTAGGACTAATTGTTGTTTATAGACTCATTTGAAGGCCTTTGAGTCATCATGCTTTCAGACGCATAATTACAACAAAGACTTTCTTATAAAGAAACCTGTGACACATTGGGAAATGCAGAAATCCATAGCTGTAATCTTGATTATAAAACAAGCAATTGCACAGTCCTCTTCACACACACACGTTGTGTTTTCATGTTTTATGGGGTCATTCCATAGGTGTAATGGTTTTTATACTGTACAAACTGTACATTCTGTCCCCCTACACTACCTCTACCCCTAAACCTACCCATCACACAACATGTTCTGCTATTTTACATTTTCAAAAAAAAAAATTCTGTATGATTTATAAGCTTGTTTCCTCATGGGGACCAAAAAATGTCCCCACAAGATCAAAATTTACTAGTATTACTGTACCTGTGGGGACATTTGGTCCCCATAACGTTTGTTTCACTATATTAGTGAGGACATTGCTTAGAACTCCATTGATTTTATATCAGGTTAATTATATTTTTTATCACCCAACCCCTAACCTTAAACCTACCCATCAAATGATTTAATAAAAAACATGTTCTGGTCGATTTATACTCCTTTTAACCAGTAAGAACCAGTGTCCTCACTAGTCAGTTGTCCTAATATTTCACTATGTAAGTGAGGACTTTTGGTCCTCACAAGTGTAGCCAAACCTGTACCAACACACACAAACATGAGCTTCTCGACTACTTTAGAAACATACTCTCTTTAGTGTAGTATTCCAGAAAGCAGGGTTAAACCCATAAACCCTGAACTCTGTTGATTAACCTGAACCTTTCTTACCGGCAGTAATCGATTTCAAAAACGCAATTTCATGCTGAAGTAAATTGGAACCCTAATAAAGGTGCAACTCATAAAAAGGTCCAGGTCACATTTCATCCACAGAAAAAAGAAAAGAAAGCAAACCATAGTTTGCAGTGAAAACATTTCGAAAATACAAAAGGCCTTAATGGTCCTAAAACAAGCTTCATTTATGCAAACGATTTCATATTTTTCTTTACAGTTTACATAAGCTTCACCTGATTTTAAAGGGATAGTTCACCCAAAAATGGAAATTATCCCATGATTTACTCTCCCTCAAGCCATCCTAGGTGTATATGACTATCTTCTTTCAGACAAACACAATTGGAGATATATTTAAAAATATCCATAGTCCTCCAAGGTTTATAATGGTTGTGAATGGGGCCCCAAATTCTGAAGACAAAAAAATGCATCCATCCATGAAAAAAAAGAAAGAATCCATACGACTCCAGGGGGTTAATAAAGGTCTTCTGAAGTGAATCGAATAATTTTCATATACCTATGCCTTTTAAAGTGATTGATTGTGGTCAATCCATGCATTTTGTGCTCAAATATCTGTATATAATGACTACTAATGGTTATATAATCCCCAGAGCGTGGCGCGTTTGTTCCCCAGTTGTTGAACACTGATCGTAAATATTCAACATATTTTCACGATCAGGGTGGCTCCAGCGTTCTTCCAAGCAGAATCAGTCACTCTTGACACACCACAGGAAAATCTGATTAGATAATCTGTAGAAACATCCAGATAAGCAGGACATTACCTAGGATTGTCAGAGGGGGAGAAATCGGCCCAAAATCAGCCGAAATGGTGTGTACCCAGCATTACAGAATCACTATCAAGAATACCAAAAATACCAACAATGAGGCGAGGTTTCAGACAGGAAAGTTTGCGCTCCCTGTGGAACGGGATCGTGTCTTTGTTGTTGTTTCATGTGTTTCAGGCTTTGAGCTTCAGTCCTTCATTGGTCCTCTCGCTCTTTCTTCTGCCTTTTTTTTCTCCTCTCTGCCATCCCAACCTTGCTGTCCTCTCGATCTCCAGAGTTTTTCCATTATGGAGGCCTCGGTGGATTCTGCCGCTGCTGGTTTGAAGTTTTAAATTACTCATCGGTGGGGTGTGTATTTGAATGTTATGTGCTTCGAAATATTCCATCATTTAAAGTCTTTTCACTTATTCACACTAGTTTTTATGTTCACTTCCATGAGAGAGGATGAACCTCAGGGAGCAGAGATGATTGCTAAAAACATTTATCGGAATTGGTACAGTCAACCTTCATCTGCTTCTGCCAAACAGAAGGTGGTGAAATGCTTTTAAAACACTTCTAGATAGAAAATGTTGCAAAAGACAAAAAATAAACAAAAAAACCCTGATGCTTTATGTAAAAAGACTTTTTGGACTTGGTCAGGTATGTTCTTACTAGATCACCCAAAAATAAAATGTTTTTTTGGAAAGAGAGTACTAACTACACTGCAAAAAATGCTTTTCTTAGTATTTTTTTCTTGTTTCCAATCCAAATAACTATCATTTTTTAAAATCCAGATGCTTTTACTAAATAAGTAAAATTACATAAGATGTTTTCTGATAAAAAAAGGAAACAAACACGACACAAAGAGATACAGAACTTAGAAATATTTATTTCAAGATGCAAAAAATGAAACCGATTCTTATAAATGATCTTATAAACCACTGACAATATTCCTAAATATCTGGTTTATAAGTAATGTAATACTTATTTTAGAAATGATAAACTGTATGAAAATACAATTATCAAAGATATGCTTATAAATCAAGCGCAAAGCATTTATAGCTTTATAAACTGCTTACTAATGTCTATTAATGCTTTATAAATTATGAATTGACTATTTACTAATGCTTAACTAATGATGCATAGCGTGCAGTTATTAGAAGTTCTTCTACATTAATAGAATGTTCTTTTTTATTAATGTTCCAAAAACTTCAGCACAAAAGCGTTATTTATTTCTAAAGCGTTTCAGTTGGATGTTCGCCTAATGTTTTTTAAACGTTACTACTTGTTCCAGAATGTTCAGAACGTTCAAAAGTGACATTTGCATAATGTTTGCAAAAAGACGAAATGGAATGTTCCATTAAAAAAAGTTTTTAAAACATTTTAAAAAACTGTACGTTCAGTTATAACGTTTTCATAACCTAATGGGAATGTTAGTAGAACATATTTTTGTTAGTGGTGTATTTGGAGTCTATTTGAATGAAAACGTTTTTTTTTTTTTTTGCATAGTTTTGACCAAAATATACCACCTCTAACACGGACAACCCAGGTTCACTTCAGATTACACAAGGCTATATTGTATGAATTTAAATCAATTTCATATCGCCCAGAGCATTCCTCCCACTTTATTAACACGCGACAAGTCTCTTGGGTGTAATTAAAATTATTTTCAGGTTTTCGCTGTGGGGCAGATGCATCATACATGTGTTTGATGCAAACTGTTGAGAAATTACCAACCATTCATTACAATCCTGCTAATGAGAAACAAAGAGATGCAAGTTTTGCTGCCTTAAATTTCTGTTTACTCAAACAAAACGCTCTGCGGACAGATGGTGCGTAATGAATTAGCAAAGACTCGAGCAACAGATCATACGAGGAACTTCATCCACCACCTGCGAACTGAAGACGGCTTAACTAGACAAATGTGGAAAAACTGCACTTTGTCAAAAAAAACAACTAGTTCTGACCAAACTTAAACACCAGATGCTTGTGTAACAAAACCATCCATTTTTAGTTTGAGTCATCAGTTTGCAATGCTGTCCGTAGTTGGTGGTGTTTTCTCTGAATAATGGGATGCATCATTTAAGTGGCCCCAGAGAAAGTGAATCACAGTCGGGCTTCTGAAGATGGATGATTCATGCAAACTTTTAGCTTTTAAAGGGAAGTGTTTCGGCTTCTCTGTCTGGTGGACGAGGCTGTTATTTCTGTCTTTAACTCAAATGAAAACAGGCTGCTGCTTCACATCTTATCTTTACACAAACTCATGATACAGTATTCAGACTTTCTGCACACTGGGTTAAAAACAACCCAGCTAGGACTGGGTAAATATAGGGCAGTGACGGTTTTATAGTTAAAATAAAATGTACACGAACCTGTATTGTAGGAGATAAACAGTTTATGACCCTTGACCAGATGAAAGACCAGGAGTCAGAAGTGCAATCAATTTACTGAAGAGTAGTTTGCAGTTTCATCAGCAGAAGCAGCTTCGAGTCTCTCAAGGAGTTCGTAGGCCGCTGTGCGTACATTCACATTTCCACAGCAATTAGAGTCCATTAATTACGTCATTACTAAGGTTAAAAAGATTCTGATTGGTTAAGAAAGCTAGACAAAATTGATATTCCACACATGGACTGATAGTCAGAAGCATATCTCCTTCCATCATGATGCTGACGATCGTCAGGACAGGATGTCCCTCTAGGTCAGGACAAGGCGTCTTCAGGTCTCAAGCAGAGTGATAGCTGTCCACCAGTACCCATAAAGCACCTGTACTAAACACTAAGCGCACATACATAGATACACATGATTCACAGTGTAACGCAGAGTCAGCAGGTTGAAATCCAAGTGCAGCTTTATTTCAAGACGTAGTCAGACAGGCAATGGTCAACACAACAGCAAACAGTATTAACAGGGGAAAGGCAAACTCGTAGTAAATATTCCAGGCTAAGGTCAAAAGGCAGGCAGATAAACGACAAGACGAAGAAACAGGCAGGATCCGAAAACAGGCAAAACAAGACAGGGATGACGCTCAGAAATGTTACAGGTTAACAAGACTTCGCAAATAACAGGCTTTTGCTTACAGCAAAAGAACAAACTTAAATAGGGAGCTAGATTGGTTTCAGCTGGACCGTAAACAATATGAGGGTAAGGGACTTATGGGAGATGTAGTGTGGTGTATGGAGTCCATGATATGAGCGGGCGACCTCTGGTGGCAGGTGGATGGAGGACAACGGAACGGATTCATAACACACAGCTTCTTCGAGGTTGAAGTTGATCTGAGCTCTGCTCTGAACAGCAAACTTTCCCAAAACAGAAGCTGTACTTTTCTCTCAGTGAGAGGTTCAGACAATATACATCATTATTTTTTAGTGTTTGAAAATTAAAAACAAAATAAATGCTTTAACATAAGATGCAGTTATTAAAATAATTTAATATTTAGAAGGATATCACTCAGTATGCATATATTGAAGCGGCAGTGGATTAAGTATTTTACCAATGAAATGCACCAATTCGACGGCGCTGAGAACTGATCTCTCCTGAAGAGGATGCAAAGATTTTTCTAGACTTTTAGTTTGTATTTCTTCAGTTCCTGTGTTCCTTTGTTTGATTTACCCGCCACTCATCTGTTACTATGGACACCATCTCAATCATCACAGCTGTTCGTCTTTTAGTTCATCGTCATTGTGCATTTAAGTTCCTCTTGTTCATTTAGTGTAATTTTATCATTTAACGTTATGTTTTGGAACTTTATTCATCATGTTTGTCTGTATTCCTGCAAACACCCATAACAGTTATATCTGACCCAGGAGCTGGGTAACACAAAAACTGGCCAAACATTGAAAAAATAACCCAACAGGCTCAACCCAGCATTTGGGTTAAATAAAAAAAAACACAATTTTAAGACATTAAGACATCCATGACCTCATCACAGTTGACTTTTAAAAATAAAACCTGTTTTTTGAGCTACTAAAGAGCAACACAATTATTGTGTACCACAATACAACGTTTTAATAATCCGTGACACACAGTTCACCGTTTTTGAGTGAATACATCATTGTGTCGATAAAGCTTTTTCATCTGACTGTCCCTCAGCACAACAGGGGCTCCATTTAGTCACTTTTCATGCACACATGGAGGGAAAAGTCACAGCAAATGACTGTCCATCTTTAGTCCTGTAGCCAAGGATGATGTTTTTCTCTGCTGTAAAACCACTGGCGAGTCCTGACAACCCTTCCTGCACAGTTACAAAAGGAACAAAATGACCCGTTGTAGAAGGTCTGCACAGTGGCAGCAAATGAAAGGGCAAAAATAACTAGAATTGTATTTCCTGATGCCTGCAGAAAGACCCCAGATGTGTCAAATGTGCAGGCAAAATGTATTAAATTATTTTTTCTGCTGATTCATTCAACAGTATTCAGTAACACTTTATTTTACAGTGACATTCTTACATATGTTACATGTTGTTACTATAGTAATAACTATAAATTATGCATATTTACATGCAACTAACCCTAAACCAACCCAAACCCTAATCCTAACCCTATAGTAAATACATGTAGTTACTTAATAATACTCAATACTTAAATGTATAATTACACTGTAGCAAAGACTCCTTAAAATAAAGTGTAACCCAGTATTCAATAGATGCAGTAATTAATAGTCACAATTTGGTATTTAAATGAATACATAATATGCAAATTTGCAATGATGCCACTGTAAATGTGTTGAATATTCAACATTAAATAATAGTATGCAAATTTTACTTTCACAAACAAACAAACAAAAAAGTATTTCCTGTCTTTTTAAAAGAAATGGAAAAGTATCAAAACTAAGAAAGCTTTGAGAGCTGTTACAATTTGTTCTGCTTTTGGGCTCTATTTTAAATTTTCTGTATATATATATATATATATATATATATATATAGATATAGATATAGGCTCTTTTTTCTCTTTTTATTTTTACTATGCCAATTTTTATGTGACATTTTGTATTTTGTATGTCACTAAACACTCCTGTTCATGTTCTCTGCAATTAAACAACAGAAAACAATGTAATAACAGATTCAAATAAATGTGGCTGTGAAGCTCTACATGTTTGTAATAAAATCCTGACGTTTATTTCAGTCACATATATCCATAGCGCACGTGATCTAAAGACAATAATTAAATATCTATATAGCATTAAAATTAAAGCATAACTTCATTCGGAATGTTCATTTGGATTGTTGCTAAGCAACAGTAGAATTTCCAAAAAGGTAACAATCTCTGGTCAACTATTGTCAAAGCAACAGTTTGAATTTACAATTAGAGTTCATTAACTAACAATTTGTTACAGTATTTATTAATCATTGTTAATTACAGTTATTTCATGTCAGCTTAAGTCCTTAATGTATTACTAAATGTCAAAATTAACTTGAATTAAGATGCTTTTTCATTGTTAGTTCGTATTAACCATATTGTAAAGTGTAACCAAACTTGGTTCAAATTAAGTAAACGTACAACCTGAACAACTTCTGGCTCGAGTGAGGTTTGTTAGCCGTATTCAACTGGAAGCATTGCATTGATCTGCCTAATGCTGGATGACATTCAGGAGAGAGCAGCGATAATACAAACACTGAGTCTCAGGTGAGACGCCGGTGACCCGGACACGACCTTTCACATCTCCGGCTCTTAAGAGCTCAGCTGAGAAGATGAGATTGTCAGACAACACCATCTCTCTCTCTCCTCCTCGGTTTCTTTCATTCTCTCTCTCTCTGCACCGGTTCAGTTAATGACTCCCCGTGGCTCCAACACACTGATTAAATTAATTAACGGCTCACTTATTTTCCTGTGTATGTGTCTTCATACACTGACACAACTCATGCTTTTAGACTCAAAAGGTGAATTCATCGAAGCGCTCAAACGCCAAGCCAAAACGGGAATTGCAGTATATGAAACCTAGTGATACTTTAGTTGTCTGTTTTGTTGTATTTACAATAAATGTGACCATATGTTGATTTATTGTGCCTTATTGATCCTGAAATATCATTTTCATAAGTGATTCTACGTTGACATTAATATTCTAAAGAAATCAGGTTAAATAGCATATACGGGAATGTTATGTAAATGTTCGAACAAAATATTAAAAATTGGTGTTTTAAACATTGAGAGAACATTCAAAAATAACGTTCTCATTAAGGTTTTAAATTCATAAAATGGAATGTTGCTCTAACGTTCACATAACCATGAAGAAACGTTCTTAATGCATTAAAAAACTTGGACGTTTTGAACGTTTATAAAAAAACATTGAGAAATAACAATTTCATAACTGAATGTGAATGTCTGCAAAATTTAGTTATCTGCGATAATGTCATTTTGCATTTGACCAAATGGAAAATAAAACAGCTTTCAATCTGACGATTCTGGGCCATTTTAAAGTCAGCGTTATATGCATTTTCACAAATTAGATCATATTTTCAAGTGAATGAGAATATTCAGGATAAAAACTGGATAAACCAAATAAAATATTGGATGGGAGGCAGTAGAAAAAGTCTGGGAACAGAGCAAGTTATTAAATTTTGATGAAAAACCATGACAAGAAACTCTTAAAACTAGCACGCACCGTTGAATCATTCACAATAATGTGCATTAAAGAAGCAAACAGAGTCAGTTCTGATTTCATGTTGACTTCATTCATCATCTGAAACAGAAGAACTCCGCATACAGCAATTTAGAGAATGCTGTATATTACTAAAGCAGGCAAGATCTCATAAACTTCTCTGTTCGTAGACCCTCATAATCAGTTCTCACAACACTGCTGAAAATCTACAAATAGAATCACACAGAGTTTTCTGTTTCTACTCTGCATAATTCACTCACATCCAATTAGAGAGTGTAAATGATTGTCTTTGCTGAAATGGTGCATCCTGACGTCTCCTGAAGCTCTGAAGGACAGACTGGGAGCCACAAAATACTGTGTGCTTTTAAAATCCTGCAAACACACACACAACAAATTCAACCGATCGAACCCCCTGAAATCTGTTCTTACTGTACGCAGCTGGTATCTTGCTGCCTGTAGCCAACATGCACTGTAAAAGAGTTGTTTTCAATTCATTTTAAAAAAAATGTTGATGCCGTCATTTTACGCCGGACTGCTTCACAAACGAGGGTCGATTCAAGGAAAAAAGATGAACATGACGACACATGCTAGTGATGAGTTGATCAACTCCACAGCAACTACATCAATTTATCCACTAACCGTTCAGAAACGTCTAAAAGTTGAACTTCTTCCTGAGTCTCTCCATCAGTGTCGACTCCGGTTTGAACAATGTAAGGATGAACACTTTCCTCATTTTGTCTGCGTGAGATTCTCCAGCTTTGTTGTTGTTGAGCTGTTAAAGCTCCGCCCTCTTCTGGAGCAGCAGCTCATTTGCATTTAAAGGGACACACAAAAATGGCGTCAAACCCAAATAGAGGCGAATTTGACAAGCGATAATAAATGATCTGTGGGGGATTTGAGCTGAAACGTCACACACATATTCTGGAGACACCAGAGACTTACAGTATATTACATTATGTAAAAGCGGCATTATAATTCCCCTTTAAGTTGAAAGATCCACTATTATGTCATCCACAGTGCTTCATAGGAGCTATTTTCTCTCTCATTGGTGTAATTTTCTAAACAGCATCATGGGTAATGTAGTTTCTTACTAGGAATTCCGCTGTTAAACGCTTGTTTTATAAATAAGCTGAAATAATAATCCAGGCTAACGAACAGAAGCAAATACTATTAACATTGTTGTAGATCTGCAATCATTTTTACTAGATTATTAGCTTTTTTTTTTCTATGCATGGGTTAATATTTCCAGAGTAACTTTATTCCTATACAAATTTGTAAAATATGCCACACAACCACCGGGTTTACATGATACCTCCTTTAAGGTGCATTTACATTTAGTCATTTCGAAGATGCTTTCATCCAACGCAACTTGAGGAATATCAAAAGCAAATTGTCACATAATGATTAAGTGATTGTTTAATTAGCCATACTCTAAAAACGCATTAAAATACACAGCGCACGCAAAGTTAAATTGTCCATTTTAAATTAAATTGAACTATATATTCTTAAATTTGCCGTCTTGGATGTTGATCTTAATATCAGTGTCCTTTTAGTGTTTAACTGGAATTAAATGTTAAGTTTTTAGTTTTATTTAACCATAATAACTCTGCTTTGTACCTTCTCACTAGGTTTTGGAGCACATCTTTGTGATATCCTGCTCTCCGTCCTCAATGCTTCACTACCTGAAAGCGTCGTTCCACTTCCTAAATTTAACCAGAGCAATAAAGTCTCTCATAAGGCCACAGATAAACTTTCTCCACGCCTGAAGCCGAGCGTGACAGGTAAATCCATCATCGCGTGGTTAATTAAGTCACTTAAGGCCACATGTGTGCAGCCCACTGATAAGGTCAAGCGTAATCAGGCTCGGTCCGAACAGTGTTCACAGACATGTGATCATGTAGCTTCAGGTGAGAGAACTTTTGGGTCAAAGGCCTGTGAACAGCATTTCAACACATTTACTGGTTCTTCGTAACAAGCAGCTTGATGAAATGCCACACGTCCGGCGTTGCGACGTGAGAAAAGGACCGGAGGTGAAGCTTTGGAAATGTATTTTGGTTTTTATAGCATCTTGAAGGCATGCGGTTGACAGGTAATGAGAACGAGTTCATTTCCCAGCACCACGAGATGAGCTTCGGAGCGCCACAATTCAGACGCTGTTTATAAATCACACACGAAGAGAATTCCTCTCCCTAAAGGGCAGAAAACTGGATGAGAATTGCCTGTCTGTCTGCAAAGACTGTCCTAGTACTGTCACAGCCTGTTATCCTAAATGAAGATTATCCACGCAAAGAGGTCTAAAACGCAGTCCGTTTGACTGTGGGATCGTGAGACGTTAAAATCTCTTGGGCATCTAAAGGAGACGCGTATGAGATCATTGGGGTCTTTTTCTCATGAGAAACCTCTGAGAAGCTGGAGAGCCAGAAAACAGGGAATGTTCTCCGCAAAGTTATGAACACGTTCTTCCAGCAAAGTTCGTTTAAAGTTCTCTCTTCTCACAACAGCACAAAAACATTATTCACATTTTTTTTGAAGCGTTTCAGATGGATATTTTTTTAAATGTTGTTTTAGAATGTTCCGAAAACATTCAAAAGTAACATTCTCATAATAAACGGAATGTTCATTTCAAACATTTAAAAAAAAACTGGATGTTTTGAAAGTTCAGAAAACAACCAGAAATAGTTTTGATAACTTAATGGGAACGTCAGGGAAACATTTTTGTTATCTGGTGACATTCTCTCTGCTGTAAAGTTGCAATAAATGAGACACTAAAGAGATGTTTTTGCTCCACTGATATAAAGTTACAGTGTGGGTGAAGTGTGCCAGCTAATATGGTAATGGGAAAATGATATATAAAATAATAAGCATCTCCTGACTGCGTAATTGAGTGACGGATACTGTATATTAATAGAACAGATCTCCTTTCCTGTCACTCTGCTGGGCTGTTTTAAAATGTAATCACACACACATCCCATAATCCATCATGTTGGGTTTGTTTACGCCAGTCTCTTTCTCACTCAGCGAGGTTTATAATGTCATTTGAGAAGCAAATATTGTGAAAAGTCTTACAGTTCATCCAAAAATAAAATGACTCTTCTGTGGAACACAAAAGGAAATCTTATGAATCTTCAAGCAGCTCTTTTCCATACAAAATCATGACCAAAAACACCATACCAGTGTTCATATGATGTGTGCACTACATTTAAAGAGGGACAGGCCTAAATTAAAGTTATTATTTATATTCCAATGGTGTCAAATGGTGTTGCACTGTTCCTGTAGTTATAAATACAACTTTTGTAGTTCATTTCAAAGCTTTGGTTTTCGTTGAAGTGAACATTATATATTCATTTTGCATATTTACAACAATTTCACAGATGAAAGTGTGAAATTCTGGCTTAAAAAGTCAAAATTATGAACTATATCATAATTAACTAATTATAGTTAATAATTAACTATAAAAAGTTGAAATTATGGCATAAAGACTTTAGATCTTGACATGCTACATTATATTTTAGAGTGAAATTCTGACTTAGTCATAATTACGATATAAAAAGTCAAAATTATGACATAAAAATTTGAAATTATTACAAACTAAATTGAAATGATCAGATGAAAAGTAGAAATTCTGACTTAAAAAGTCAATAATGATATTAAAAAGTTGAAATTATGGCTTTGGAATTAAGTTGACATCTTGACATGCTACATTATATTTTAGAGTGAAATTCTGACTTAGTCATAATTACGACATAAAAAGTCGAAATCATGACTTATTGTCATATTTATTAGATGGCCTGTAGATATTATCAGTGCCTGTGAATCCACGCAGGTGTTACATTATATGTTTGGGAACAGTTCTTCCAACCCCAGTTGATGAAGTGAGTAAAAAAAAAGTAATAATTCAAATAATAAAATCTAAGTATGCGTTTAATAAAAAAGCACAGTGAGGAATTGAGAAAAGCAGCCATGGGTAGATGGAGGATAAATGGAGGAACAGATAGATGGGCAGTTATATCCCGGTGAAATCAGCCGTCTGTAGGATTGTGATTGTTGAGGAGTGACTTTGACAGTCACACTGAGCTGCAGAAAGCGGCCGCCGTCCTCCAGAGGTTCAACAGCCCATAAAGAGCCAAGAAATGAGAAGAGAGCTGACGGCGTCCTGGAGGAGCTGCTGTTTACTGACGCGCTCTCACATCTGATGCTGTCTGAGTTTCATCTCTCCCACACTAAACAGAGAGACACAGAGACGGAAGAAAATCCTTCTCTCCAGACCTGCCTGACCTTCCCACAACCCTCTGCTTTATGTGTTTAATTACAGTATTGATGTTCTTCAAACATCCTGTTTTAATGATTCAACGTGTGCAATTAATTCAGCTTAAACCACGTCACATACAGACTGAAACATTCTGATTATTTCATGTGTTTTAAGAAATTAATATTTAAAAGTCTCTCTTTAACAGACAGTGAGGACATCATTGGACTATATGCAAATAATTTGCTATTGACCTGCTTGTCTATATTTTCATACTGAATTGTGATTGGTCTCTGTTGCTTATCTCTATGGTTCTTCATCAATAACCAATATTACATAACTACATAAACATGATGTGATTCCGTGGTGCTTTTGAAATATAAATCTGTTTGAGCAACATTGATTCAACCAGTGGTGTGAGTTTGGGGCGGGGATATTGGTTTTTCTGACCAATGACAAACAGAGGCAGAGCATTTGGGACATCCATGTGAAACAGTTATTATGTATTTCTTTTTTTTGGCGCTAATGTATTTCTAACAAATAAGAAAAAAAATTCTTTTTGTAAATCATTACAGTAAAAATTATTACAAACTAAACTGAAATTATGGCATAAATAGAAATTATGACATACTATGTCATATGAAAAAAAAATTGAAATTAACTTGAAAGAAACATGAATGAACATCAGAAGGAATGTTGTTTCAAGCGCGGAAAGACGTGAGGACACACAATTCATCAAGTTCAAGTTCACCAACGTTAATCTACTAACTCCCCCGACTGCTTTGATCGATAAAATGGTGGATTCTGGGTTATGATTGGTCAGATCGCCAGTCAATCAAACTGTTTACGAAGGGTCAATTGTATATTAAAATGATGAAAATACGACATTCTGGATAAAATACAAAATTCTGGAATAAAAATGCATAATTATGAAATAAAAAAATAAAATCAAAGTAAATAATATTAAAAAGTAAAAATTATTACAGAAAAATTCTAAATTATGATTAAAGGTCAAAATTATCACAAACCACATCATATTTGTGAGATGAAAAGTTGAAATTAGGGCATGAAAAGTCAAAGTTATGACTCAAAAAGTCAGTAATTATGACACTAAAAAGTCAAAATGATTACAAACCAAGTCAAAATTATGAAATTCTGGCTTAAAATGTCATAATTATGACATAAATCAAAATTATGAAACAAAGTCAAAATTATTATTTACTACATCATGTTTCTAAGATGAAACGTCATCCTTCCGTTGTACAAACAATTATGACAGTTAAGTCCAAATTATGGCATGCTATGTCATATTATGGACATAGTAAGTCAAAATTATGACTCAAAGAGAGTCACAAAAAGTAGAAATTCGGAATTAAAATGTCAAAGTTAAGTTATGACAGAGTCCAAAGCAGTTCTGTGACAGAAATGGGCTTCACCGGTGAAGGCACGGAGATCTCACTCTTTAATGATGTGGCAGAGCGGAGCTCTTTAACAGACAGGACCTTCCGTTTGCGTGACTCACTGCTAATTGCTCTGAGAACAGGACCGTCAGCTTGCCAAAGCAGTGCAAAAAAACCGCCAACACACTCAGCCACGAAACTTTACCTGCCAGCAGATCCGAACCAGGCTGTTTGCCAACCACTCTCCCTCCGAGACTGCAAATATAAAAGAACACATCAGTGAGTAAATCCAATCAACTCATCGCGCTCAACACCCTTTCAAAAGCTCATTTGCTGCTAATGAGGATCCTGCCTGCCCGGGGCTGCGGAGCTCCGGCACAATGACTCGTTTGACACCAGAGATTGGATGTGTAAGCTATCAATTTCTGCCTCCTTGTTTAGTACCATCCCAATCAATAACCACGTCCTCGGCAGCATTTTTAAACAAGCGCCACGCTGATGAGCCACATTATCAAACACTGGTGAATGGACGGAGTGAGATGCACTAATGTTTTCCACTTAAAGTTCAATAATACCAACAAAAATATGATTTAACTCTGTAAAATTTAGGATCTGATTCATTGAGCCATATATTGCTTTTTGATGAGTATCATATTTGATACTTCAGGCTTTTATTGCTCATACATGATATAATGAGAATATGTAGTAAAAACAGCTCAATTTTAGGCCCAAACTGAGCAAAAAATATGAAATTTGGTGCAAATGCTGATATTTATATAGACGAAAATAAGATGAAATTCTGATGCTTGTAATGTAAATTGAGATCTTTATAACAGTATAACAGATACTTTCATAAAATGCATATAAATGAGTGCTGTCAAACGATTAATCGCAATTAATCGCATCCAAAATAAAAGTTTGTTTACATAAAATGTGTGTGTACTGTGTAATATTTATGTATATATGTATTTAATTAAGGAATGTTTACGTGTATATTTATGTATAATTTACGTGTGTGTGTGTGTGTATTTATATATACATAATATATACAGTACAAACATTTATGTAAACACAAACTTATTTTGGATGCGATTAATTGCGTTTAATCGTTTGACAGCACTAATATAAATATTTGACAATAATATGTCTTAGCAAGATGATATTTAAATGCTTCTGTAACAAGACGTGGTCAAAACAGGCAAAGGTCAAAACAGTGGCAAACAGGCTTGGAGGAGAATAGGCAGAATCGTAGTCAATATACAGGCAGCAGGCAAGCAATAGTCCATAAATCAAAAAACAGTAAATCCAAGGGGCAGGCAGCGAACGTTCATGAAACAGAAAAACAGGCAGAACAGACACGGGAATAAACACTCAGAAATGACAGGGTAACCAAATCAAGACTTCGCGGGGAGTGATGTGTGAATGGTGTTTATATATGATGTGGGTGATGAGGTGCAGCTGGTGCGGTGATCAGTGATCAGTGAATGGGTATGGGCTTATGGGAAATGTAGTTCGTGTGAATGAATGAGAGTGTGAGTGAGTAAAGAGTAGTCCATGGTGAAGTGCCCTTTAGAGGTGATCACTGACACTTCAATCGTGACAGCTTCGTTTTATGATCAAAGATCTGTAGTTTTGAAACATATAATGCAATGCGATGATGATTGAGAGATGAACAAATAAACCTAAGCCTGATGATCATTTGACAGAATTGACACACAAAAAAATGATGTATGAATAATGAAATAAGTTGCTTCAGTCCAGTAAGTGTTCATAATGAAATACTAATAACAATATCAAAGTTATTCTTATCTTTACTTCATTATAATCAGTAAAGATTCAACAGCAAAAAGATTTGTGAAGCACGAGGCATTTTACTTGCTTAAAAGTCTAAACTATCAATCAGATGACAGAAGGACTGTAGTAGATTGTGTGCAACAGGTTTTCCAGCAACGTTTCTGATCACGTTGATCATTTATAAATCTGCATATCAAAGGGTTAATAGGACTGAATACACTCAACAGTGGCATTTCTGGATTAGATCATGAGGAAATCGTAAATAAACTGCAAATAAATCTATAAATGGGCAGATCAGCATCTTTTTAAGCGTGTTCTTTAGGTATTTGTGATCTGCAGACTCTTGATCTTGATGTCTGCGATGCCCGTGACATTTCTGCACACCTCTCTAATGGGGCGTCCTGCCGTTTGCCCCCAGGAGGGGCATCAGGTGTGTGTGCGGTAAGTGAAGGCTATCAAGGCGACACGCTTCCGCTGCTGAAGAAATTGGATCACTCATCCCTGTCTTATCGGTTCAGCCTTCCTCGTCCTCTCTCTCTTTATTTCTCAACAGGCTGACGAATGACGGGCCGCTCCGATAACCCTTCAAATGTACAGTGCCGGAAGATCTGTAGGATCTGAAAAGAGCGTGTGAGTAATGACAAACGAATGAGACATTATCTGATCCCTCGAGTCATTTCTGTGCATATATGATCCTCAAACTCACTCACATCTGGCACTGTTTGAAGTAACGTTCCAAACTCACATCTAGGGTTGTGCAAAATTCAGAATTAACCTTTCGCGGGCAGTTTGATTGACAGGCGATCTGACCAATCATAACCCTGAATCCGCCATTTTGTCCATCAAAGCAGTCAGGGGAATTAGTAGATTAACGTTGGTGAACTTGAAAGATTGTGTGAGAACATGATGTGTTTTTATATATATATATAAAATGTTTATAATGTTTAAATGTCTATTGATTTCTAATATATGTATTTATTTTATTGTAATCTCACACATGGATTTGCTTTTTTCCTTTTTATAACAGGACGTTTTCTATGCTACAATTTCTATTATAAAATACATATGTGATATCTTATTAAATCTTTAGCATCAAACAAACAATATAATTCTTATTCTCAGTGAATAAAGATTACTTATTCAATAAAAAGATTGAAAAAATGATTACACAACCTGCAGTTAGGTGGCGATGAGCACTAAGTAAGTTATGTAAATTAAAAGTAGAAGAAGAAGAAGAAGAAAAAAGTAGAACGACCGCTTTTTCTGATCATCTGTTTTCATGGTAAATCATCGATTCGTCGCTCGGTTGAGAAGTTCTTGTGTGTTAATGGGGAACATACTCTGGGTTGGTTGAACTTACTCCCTGAAGCGTTTCTGGAACCAGCATACCTCGAGTAAGAGAGGTTTGGGTTAATCAACCGAGAGTTCGGGGTATATGTGACGGTAAGTTAACCTTGCTTTCTGGAATACCCCCCAGGACATCAGAACAGAACAAAACCACAGCAAAATATAAAAGAAAATGGTAGGAATTAAAGAAAATAATAATTCATTCATTCTGTGATGCGTGCTGGGAATTTTGTACCATTATTCCCAGCATGCATTGCGGCATGACACTTTTGATTGTCACCATTGTTGAGATTCTTGATTTCTTTGTGTCAAATTAGATTTTGTGTATATTAATCTGATGTCTGCGAGGTAGAATGATTTCTTATTGTAGAAACTGGATTTATATGTTATACTGTAAGTTAAAAAACCTCTTTAATGCAGAATCTTTTGCTATAATCTTCTTTTCTTTTAGATTTTTGTATTGGAAAGAAGACTCAACCACACACTTGCAGATTTTAAGCCCAATTTGAAACATCATGGCATGTTTGTGGCTGCCAAGTTTCAGCTAAAGAAGCACGCAACATCTGGTAGGCGATGTTCACTCACTCTAATTGCGGTTATCACATCAGAGGCGGCGCGATCAAGAGATTGGGAATGCTCCATCTCGATCAGGAGCGGTTAAATAACCATAATGACGCCACATAATAGAGCATTTTTTGGACAAAAAATAATTTGCGACATGCTTGGAATGGGACCACAACCTAAGGTGGATAAGCATGCACAGTCTTTCTTTACAAAGTGACATCGCCAACATGCATAATACAGTGTTTTTACTCGTTTGAGAACGTTTGATAACGTTGTCATCTGTACAAAGAAAAAATTTGTCCATTTTTAGTACATAGTTGTCGTTTAAACACCTTTAGTGCTAGATTTTTAAATTGTGTTAGCTGTGGCAAAAACAGTGAGGGAAAATGTGGTGAGGTGATGTTGACAACTTGATGATGAAGATGCAATGCAGTTCATTTCACAATAACGGTCTGTTAGAGCAGTTTCCAACCACACTCCTGGAGGACCCCCAACACCGCATGTTTTCCATGTCTCATTAATCAAACACACCTGACTCAGGTCATCATCTCATTACTAGAGACTCCTAGACCTGAAATTGGTGTGTCAGACAAATACGAGATACAAAATATGCAGTGTTAGGGAGCCTACAGGAGCGTGGTTGGGAACCACTGTGTTACAGAATGCGTTGCGGCATGAAGCATGTCACCATTTTTGAGATTTGTATTTCTACCTGTCAAGCTGAAGCTTTCACCTGCACTCCCACTGAAGCTAAGCAGTGTTGAGTCCAGGCTGTATCTGAGAGGGAGACCACCTAGAAGACTGGGCAGCTGAGGGACGAGGTGTTAGAGAGGCCTGCAGGTCTGAGTCGGTCCTAATGCCCCAGTACAGTCTGTATAAAAAGTTAACATGAACCCCCAGAATATAAGGGGTGTAACCATGGCGGAAAATAGTCCATACGGCACATCATATGCCGCCCAACAACCCAGTCGTCACAAGCTGTACTGAATAAAGGGTTAAAATAAACCCCTGACAATGAAGGGTGGCAAAAATAATCCCTAAATTACATCACACACCGTGCAGGTAGTTTTTCACATCACAAATGAAATGGTAATTTAATTAGTTCTTACAACTTGGATGGAATCACTCTTCTTTCATTACTATTTTTAATGTTTTTATGAGCATACGCTCATGCATTTATTTGATCAAACATACAGAAAACCAGTAATATTGTGAAATATCACTACAATTTAAAATACTGGTTTTATATTTCAATATACTTTAAAATATTATTAATTTCTGTGATCAAAGCTGAATTTTCAGCATCATTACTCCAGTCTTCAGTGTCACATGATCCTTCAGAAATCATTCTGATTTGATGATTCATTATCAGTGTTGGAACCTACTTTTTTCAGGATTCATTGATGAATAAAAAACAGAATTTATTCAAAATAGAAATATTTTCTGACAATATGAAAAAGGTCATTGAAATCTCGCAACGGAAAAAAATGAACTGTCATTGAAATAAAGCTGACACTGAAAATCAACCATCATATGTAACGTAACAAAACCGACCATCTTTGAAACGTCGTAATCGAATAAATCAGATGCCATTGAAATCTCGTAATGAAACGAAACTGGGCGTCGTTGAAATCTCTTAATGGAGCAAAGCTGATCGCCATTGAAATCTCGTAATAAAAAAAAAATGGTCATTGAAATTTCATAATCAAATAAAGCAGACATCATTGAAATAGTGTAACTGAATAAAACAGACACTGAAAACCAACCATCATTAAAATCTTGTAATGAAACAAAATCGAAAATCTCAAATCAGATCTCGTTACAAAACAACTGACTGTCTTTGAAATCTTGTAACATTTCAAGATTTCAGAAGAAAACCAACCATCACTGAACTCTCGTAATCAAACAAATCTGACCGTCAATTATAAAGGATTAAAACTGACCATCATTAAAATCTCGTGAAGAAACAAAACTAACAATCATTGAGATCTTGTAAAAGAACAAAACTCCTGAGATCTCCTAAAGAAACAAAGTAACTGTCATTGAAATTTCATATCTAATTGAAACCGACTGAGATTTCACAACCGAACAAAACTGACCGTCACTGAAATGTTATAATGAAACAAAACCAATCAGAAAAGAAAAAAAAAACAAAACACAAAAGTTATTTAAAGATGACACACAAAGACATCAAGAATCAGCACATGAATCTCAGCAACGGTGAGTGTCAAAAGTGTCATGCCGCAATGCATGCTGGGAATGATAGTATAAAACTAACAGCATGGAATTAGTAATGCAGCTGAATTTTCATATTATTTTCTTGCTTTCATTTTTTGCTATGGTTTGTTTGTCATGAGAGTGTGCTGTTTTTTACTCATGTGTTTTAACTGATTTCTATAATTCATTGTGATTTCGTTTTGCGGTAAAAGGTTCTTTGCTTGCTGTGTAAATGGATGGTTCATGCAATTTTAAACAGTGGAATATGAACAGAGCCCATAGTTTTTATCAAATAAAATAAAGACATGTATATGTGATTATCATAGCCTTTACGCATGTGTGCATTATCATCTCGATAATGACATTCGCTGGCAATAATTCACCTTCACAATGGCATCAATGCACTTTAGCTATGATCGTTATTCGTTCTAATGTGTCGGGAATGTTCTTAAAACACTAATCAAAGCAATACCTTACCTTCTGTTCTCTTCTTTTTAAAGAACGTCAAAAGATGCACTTAAACCGTTCTGATCCTTGTGAACAAGCGTGAAAAATGACTCACAAAGCCTTTAACAAAACTTTAAAAGCGACATTACTAATGTAAGATTTTTCAGAGGTGTGATAGTGCTCATCTTTCAAATAAATGAAATGATGTATCTTTTCCATTAACAGTTTATTTTTCTCAACAAGTAGCCGTGTAGCGAGACAAAATGCCACATGTTGTTTTTGTCACATTGTCGTGCACACGAGTGAACCGAGGAAACGCTCAAAGACTCTCCCAGAACGCCTCTCTAACTCTCTAAAGTGAGGTCCGATTCATTTCAGCAAATCAAATCGCTTCTCTCACTGAACCGATTCAAATCACTTCATTTTGGATATCACTCAGTAATGTTCCCCGAAGCCCCTGAGTGGCATTTCACATTGTTTTGAGCTCTCATTTTGAACTGACAATGTTAGGATTGTCGTTCTCATATAATGTCTGAAACAAGCTGAGCTTGAGTTAAGAGCAGGCTCATAAATCCATCATCTCTACTGCACATTCAGAAAGAAAGTTAGATGCATTTAAAAGACTGTAGCTTCTTTACTCTTGTGCAATTATGAAGACTTTGATGTAAGATGAAAACAGCCACTGCATCTGAAGTTAGTTTGTTTTGAAGCGCCCTTATAATGTGATCAAGGCTCATGTAAACAGAAAACTGTGATTATTATGCTCATAATTACAGTGATCATAATCAGGGTAAATATGTTGAGTTCTGTAGTTTTAATCAGGGGCGCATTAAGGTAACCAAAGGCCCTTGGACTACAGGATTACAGTAAGCCCCCTTGTGTGGAAACTTATATTGTCGATAACATTTAACATTTACAACACTGTATGCTGCGTAAATATATGGGTCAAGTAAAGGTGAATATTCAAAATCACTCTTTGTATGTGGCGCACAGCAGAATTATAGCACTTAACCCTTATGTGCTGTTCGGGATGTTTTCATCCACTATGGGGAATTTTTGAGTCTTAATTTGGCCATTACGTTCTCCGTGTTTCAGCAAATGGAATGATTTTTGGTGACAAATCTTATTTTGACACATATTTTGGGAAAATGCTTTGAAAATGTTCAAAAACTCAACAGTACTCTGTGGGCAAATTCACGACCCTTTCGTTATGATTTTAACTGCTTTAAAAATGTATCAGATAAATATTTTTTTCAATTTTTTTTGCTTAAATCTATTAATCAACCTCAGTCCTGATCAAAACTACTAAATTTAAAAAAAATTCAGGATTTTAACTCTTTATTTGTCAAATTCATAAATGATGTCACTGATTTGGGAAAAAACGTGTCAAAGATTAGAAACAACATTGGCTTTGATGCGTTGTTAGTTTTTGTGCAGCATCAGATTTTAACGTTTTAAAGAGTTAAAATCCTGAATTTTTTTTTAAAATTTAGTAGTTTTGATCAGGACTGAGGTTGATTAATAGATTTAAGCAAAAAAATTTGAAAAAAATATTTATCTGATACATTTTTAAAGCAGTTAAAATCGTGGCTGTTTTCAGTCACAAACATAACGAAAGGGTCGTGAATTTGAACAATGCACAAGGGTTAACATTACATAAACAAAGCAGCGATGAGCTTATTAACACTACTATGTGCTTGATAAGTCACGATATAAAAGAGGAAGCGCTATGCACATGTTTAAAACTTGCTTCAACTAGACGGCAAATAGCAGACGAAGAATATTCTCCGCTCTTCAAATACAAAAAACGTCAGCCTTATTGGACATAGTGTTTCTCAAGTAAAGAAAATGCTGCACATACACAAACATCCGTTCTTTAATTAACCTTGCATGCAAACAAGCCGATCTCAAAACTGTTCTAAATGGAGGCAGGGGAGGAGATATGAGGTTTGACTGACAGTTTGAGGAGCCAATGGATTTACGAGGTTTAGTCACAACCGCTTTTAAATGCTTTTTAATGGTTAAATATTTGTTAAAAAAACAACAACACATACATACGTAAAGGATGACCAATGGCATTACATTTATAAAACAAAAATGACGAAATTTAGAGACCCGACAGCGATGATATATTCTTATTTGTAGCATTTATTTTTTACATTACATTTATCATTTTCCACGGCACACCCAACAACTAGTTTAAAAATAAAATGGCATTAAAACTTTTCTGGCCAAAATGCAGAGTGTCCAGGTACAGCTCCATGATATAAATAGCATAATTATACAAAATATTTATTTTTCATCAGCAGTAGATCAAAAATAATCACCTAGTACAAATGTGGGCTATTTGGTTGCAAACTAATTGATTTGAGTGGAAACTGAGCAATACCCCAACTAAGCAAGCCAAAAGGCAACAGTGTCAAGGAACCCAAACTCCCAACAGGCGTCGAAACAGAGAAAAAAACCTTGAGCTCAGTCGCTTTCAGTCAACAAACAGTGCGTTACAGGTCATAAGTTAGATTGGGATCGCTACAATCAAAATATTTAATCCAGTTCCATCTAGTTCGTCACGGGAAGCAGATGCGCTAACAAGGATGCTAAAGACGTAGCCTTTAGCATCAGTCACTAGCGCGTCTCTCTTGAGGCCAGCGGAGTGACATTTACTCGCATACCTCTTATTAGCCGGCCTCTGTTACACTCCCTAAACCTCACTCCCATCCTGGTCAATATGACTAATCCTTCTCGCACCTCTTCGAGTTGGATTCGAACCGCCAGTGCAGCTCTTGAGGTTAGTGGAGTTAGGTTTAGCTCTTTACCAGCTGGCCTCTGTTATATATACAAGCATGTTGTATGCTTTAATTGCATTTGTTCCATACTCAGGTGTGCTGCAGCTAATAATTTTGGTTAACAGACTTTGACATTCTCTGGAAGTTGGCCAGGAAAGTTTGCTTTACATAACAGAATGTTCCATTAAGATTTGTAGAAGGTTCTACTATAATGTTCTCCTTTGGATCCCAGAAAAATATCCAAATGGGAACATTAGGGGAATGTTCTGAGCTTGCTGGGAAGTTATCACTTCTAGAGCTCAGCTCACAGCATTATATGACATAGACATCACGCATTTTATTAAAACATTGAAGAGAGGCATTTCAAACCCTAAAACCATTGAACAGCTTGCATTTGAAACAGAAAAAAAGCTGCAGCAACAGAGAGGTCCGCTTCATTTGAATGGATAATTTTGTGTTCTAGCTTGAAGTACAAGTGAATAAAATGGTGGTAAAAAACATTTCTGTAAACATGATTGAACCAATGTAATAATCAGATGAGCAAATCTCAACATTCAGGTTTTACTGCACTTTTTGATTATAATTTGAACATCTACACAGTAAAATCCCCAGAGTTAAATCAACTCTGCTCAGATAACATTTGGTCCCTCTCTAAATAGTGTTAAAGTAACACTGAAGCAGAGTTGTTCAGTTGTTCAGGAAATTAGTTGAAGTCAGTTGTTGTTCTTGTGTTTCTCTTTTCTTCAGTGATTCTGCTTGTTAACAGCAGGTGTTCATCATTAATGTTCAATCATCACTTAATTAATTGCTTAATTATCTCATTAACTTTAACTCTGCTTCAGTGTTACTTTAACACTATTTAGAGAGGGACCAAATGTTATCTGAGCAGAGTTGATTTAACTCTGGGGTTTTTACTGTGTAGATCTGAATCTTATTGTGTCCAGGGAAGAAGCGCACGATGAGAGGAATCTCAGGATAGAACTTTTAATTATACCGACGGGGCATTAACACAACACCATGTAACAAACAGCAACGCAGGACAAAGACTGAACAGAAACTGAGGGTTAAATTCACAGAAAACAGAGGAGCAAACCATACTAATTAATGACACATCTGACACGAATGAACTAATGATGAAATCTGTTCAGAAACTATAGAACAACTGAACCCAGGAAGACACGTGACACGACAAAAACAAAGTCCAAAATGGGAATACATGTAACATTTGTGTTTTGCAACAGTTTAACCTCCATAGAAAGGCCAGTTCGAACTGCATCAGACTCGACCGCAAACCTGCAACATGATGGCCGTTGTTTTCCACGTGAACATTTATTATAATTAAAGATGTGTTAGTGGTGGTTGAGGAGAGACTCTCAATATGATTGTAAAGCGCTTTGGGTGTACAGTAGAATAAAGTGCTATAAAAATACCTCAAGTACATTTTTGGCCTGAAATAAGAAATGAGTAGCATCAGTTTGAACAGAGCTGAAAGTGTTCATGTTGAGATCACATGACTCAAAATCTTCATATTACTGCACACTTTTAATTGGTTCACAGATGCACATTTGAATAGAGACTTTTGATGACGTCGGTAATAGAAAAGGTTTTGTTTTTGCGCGATGTTGCATCCAAACCAACAGGTGTCAGTATAAAGTCTAAGAGCAACAGAAACGAAATATGACTCTCTAACGGTAGCCATCTAACAAGTTTCTCTCAACATTATGAACCATGAACATTCTTGCAGTAATGTTAATACAACCCTTGTTCAAAGTCTTATACAAAAATGTTTTCAAAATCATGGCACAAAATGTTTTATAAGTTATTTATGGAACATTTTATTTCTGTTGGATGTTCGTCTAACACTTGTTACAATTTGTTTCAAAGAACGTTCAAATGTAACGTTTCCTTAATGTTTACAAAGTAGTCAAATGGAATGTTCCCTTCACATTCACAACGCTAAAACAGTTTTGACATTCTAGACATTTAATAGTTGTTAAAACGTATTTTTGTTATCTGGGTGTTATTCTAGACCTTGACGTTCGAGGTCAGTCACTGCTGACTGTGATTTTCAGAGACGTTGGTTTGCACACCTGCTCTGGAATCTTCTCTCCTCTCATGTTCTGTATGAGAGCCCGAGGGCGAAACACACGCGTCACGACTCAGAGCGAGGGCTAAACTCTGGATCTACAGCACCAGGATGTTCTGGACTCTGATCTGAGCCGCTCGCCTGTCCATCTTCAGACCTCTGACCTCATGAACCAATTAGGGGAACTATTAAGTTTACAAATAGAACCTTTCAGGGGATCAAAATATGGAGCAAGTAATTTGCTTTTCAAGGTTACACATTCAATAAGTGGTGTGCCGTACGGTTTTCAGCGCGGTTAAAACCTGATCTAAACCTGTTAAAAACACCTTGAGGAAGGTACAATAACAAACTGATAGAAACATCTCTGTCAACACCTCCGATTCACACATTCGTTTCCTGTCATCGTCTGTCACTGTTTCTGTCTCAATTTCAGTTTAATGCGCTTCTCTGGCATGACGGCCTTTTTTTTTCTGTGTATGATGGGAAATTGTGCAAAATAAGTACAGAGTAAGCAAGTAAAATTGTGTGTGTGTGTGTGTGGGGGGGGGGGGGTCAATCAATAAAAAATAAGTAATTTATGTAAATATAGAAATAAAGTATTGCAGTTTTGTTTGTGGATGAAGATGCAAAACACATACAACAAAAATAACACGAACTGATAATGGATCGGCTCATTTAATATTTCACAACGTTTGAAGCTTTAGCACCTCCTTTCCTTTATAGTTTGAGACACTTCTCTCACTCTCTCTCTCTTTATAAAGCATGTAAGGATGTTCGTGAAGCTCAGACAGGAATAGCAGCAGCGTCTGACAGACTGTGAGAATTGTCACACCGGTTTGAATTCAGGCACATTTACTCATCCAGTAGAACGAGACATTAGAGCGGAGTGATCACAGACAGGAAGACAGGTTACATAGAGAACGCACGAACGTTTGAGACCTCCTCTCGAGATATTCACCGCAGGAGGTGCAAAACCTGGTCACACACACACACACACACACACACTCGCTTTTTGTGGGTGGTTTATTTGATAAAGTTTTGTGAAACGTTCACCCGTTCCCGCCTCCTCCTTCCTTGAACATGACCCATGTTACAAAGAGGGAAAGGAAGTTATTGTAACAGCCGGCTCGTGGTGAGTGCACGGAAGCACGGAGGAACAGGGCAGATTCAGGTACAGATACACGATTTATTTATTTAAACAGAACAGAACAGAACAGGTTACAGGACCGCTAAAGCGCGACATATCACGTCAACGAAGAACAAGGACAGGACTGACACAGAGGGAATTTATACAGATAGGCACAAGAGGATAATGAGGGTTACACAGGTGTATGACATGACTGATCATACTGGAACAGAATAAACAGAAACAGATAGACAAACAGACATGATTACCACAATAAACAGACACGATCATGACAGTACTCCCCCCTCCCGGAAGGAACAGATTCGCGAGGGGGGGTGGGCACCCTGGAGGCCGTGGTCAGGCTTAGACAGTTCAGGTGGCCTCCAGGGTGTCTCCTGGACCTCCTGGGGGTCAGGCGGCCATGGCGGAGTCCAGGGCCGCGTCACGGCAGATGCAGGGGGGTCAGGCGGCCATGGCGGAGTCCAGGGCCGTGTCACGGCAGATGCAAGGGGGTCAGGTGGCCATGGCGGAGTCCCCCATATCAGCGGGCTGGGTGGCTGAGGAACAGTCACAGGCCTCGGCGGAGGAAGGTCTGGGAGGTCTGGGAGGTCTGGGAGCCCAGGAGGCTCTAGCGGGTCAGGGAGCCCAGGAGGCTCTAGCGGGTCAGGGAGCCCAGGAGGCTCTGGCGGGCCAGGGAGCTCAGGGAAATCTGGGAGTTCAGGGAAGTCTGGGAGCTCAGGGGAGTCTGGGAGCTCAGGGGAGTCTGGGAGCTCAGGGGAGTCTGGGAGCTCAGGTGGAGGAAAGTCTGGGAGCTCAGGTGGAGGAAGGTCTGGGAGCTCAGTGTCTGGGAGCTCAGGCGGAGGAAAGTCTGGGAGCTCAGGGTCTGTGAGCTCAGGAGGAAGGTCTGGGAGTTCAGGAGGCTCTGGCCAGTCTGGGAGCTCGGACCAGTCGGGGAGCTCGGGCCAGGCGGGGAGCTCGGGCCAGGCGGGGAGCTCGGGCCAGGCGGGGAGCTCGGGCCAGTCGGGGAGCTCGGGCCAGTCGGGGAGTTCGGGCCAGTCGGGGAGCTCAGGGAGCTCTGGAGGGTCAGGGAGCTCTGGAGGGTCAGGGAGCTCTGGAGGGTCAGGGAGCTCTGGAGGGTCAGGGAGCTCTGGAGGGTCAGGGAGCTCTGGAGGGTCAGGGAGCTCTGGAGGGTCAGGGAGCTCTGGCAGCTCTGGAGGGTCAGGGAGCTCGGGCAGCTCTGGCGGCTCAGGGAACTCTGACCAGTCGGGAAGCTCTGGCCAGTCAGGGAGCTCTGGCCAGTCTGGGAGCTCTGGCCAGTCAGGGAGCTCTGGCCAGTCAGGGAGCTCTGGCAGCTCTGGCGGGTCAGGGAACTCGACTAGCTCAGGGGTTGCGAGCACTGGAGATGGCTCTGGGGTGACGAGCACAGGAGACAGCTCTGGGGTAACGAGCACAGGAGACGGCTCTGGGGTGACGAGCACAGGAGACGGCTCTGGGGTGACGAGCACAGGAGACGGCTCTGGGGTGGCGAACACAGGAGACGGCTCAGGGACGGCGAGCACAGGAGCATGCTCGTGGTGCGCTGGAGCGGGCTCGTAGTGCGCTGGAGCGGGCACGTGATCCCTCGCGGACTTACGTGGGCGTGGCTTGCGTGCGACGGCCCCTCTTGGTGGCGACCCGTGATGAGACTCCTGAGCGGCGGTCCGAAAAACGGAAGGGTTGAGGATGGTCTCATAGGGCAGTGCGCTGTGGGCCGGACGCTCCTCCTCGTCCGAGAACGGGTTAGGCGGCCAGACAGGAAACACACCGCTGAAGAGATATGCGGGGGGACTCGGAGAAGGCGGGGCTGGCGGAGCGGGCGTTTTGGCCGAAACTGGACGGGTATCACATTCTTCAACCTCGAACGTTGAACCGTTTAGCTCCAGCACTAAATTAATCAGTTCAACTAGAGTGTAGTAGCCCATCGGCTCGTTCGGGCGAATCATGTCCTCGTCCAGTCCCAACCAAAACACGGTGTTAAGTGAAGCATCCGACCAGCCCACCAGATGGGAAAGCTCAACGAACTCCCCCACATACCTCTCCAGCGGGCGTCCCCGCTGCCGGATGCTCCACAGATGATTCTCGGGTGAGACATCCATATTGTTTTGTCTCGTTTTTTGGTTCTTCGTTCTGTAACAGCCGGCTCGTGGTGAGTGCACGGAAGCACGGAGGAACAGGGCAGATTCAGGTACAGATACACGATTTATTTATTTAAACAGAACAGAACAGAACAGGTTACAGGACCGCTAAAGCGCGACATAACACGTCAACGAAGAACAAGGACTGACACAGAGGGAATTTATACAGATAGGCACAAGAGGATAATGAGGGTTACACAGGTGTATGACATGACTGATTAACGAGCACAGGTGGAGACAATGAACTAATAATGACGAATGACAACAAAGAGCACATGACCGAACTGACAGGACAATAACAAAAGCACATGTGACAGATGACGGGACTGAACTGAAAACAAGACACATGTGACACCGACAGGACAGGGGAACAGAATAAACAGAAACAGATAGACAAACAGACATGATTACCACAATAAACAGACACGATCATGACAGTTATTCTGATTCAAGATTACGAGCCACGTGAATTTAAAACAATAATGATGTGCACCAAAAAAACGTTTATATGAATGAAAAACTAGTCAATTTTGGTTTCATGGTGACTTGAATGTTTGGTTAGAGATTCTGAGCGACAAACACAATTAATTATGCTGTTAAATAAATTGACTTTCCTCTGTGCGACACAAAAAGACGATATTGTGAATATTTTAATTTCGTTTATGGACAAAAATAAATAAATACATACAACATTTGGGTAACATTTTACAATAAGGTTCCATTTAACATTAACGGTAGCACTTTATTTGGTTACACTTTATTTTACAGTGCTGTAGTTACATTGTAATTACTCAATTAAGTACTGAGTACTATTAATTAACTACATGTACTTATTATAAAGTTAGGGTTAGGGTGTGGTTTAGGGTTAGTTTCTTGTAATTATGCATAATTTACTGTTATTAGTATAGTAAGTACATGTAGTAACGTGTAACTGTAAAATAGTGTTACCTTTATTTTACAGTCCGTTTCCCCATGTGCATACTGTGTACTTATTATAGAAAGTGCAATAACTATGTAATAACTATGTAGTAACCTAATCTGGTTACACTTTATTTTAAGGTATCAGTATTACAGTGTAATTATACATTTAAGTACTGAGTAATGACAATTAACTACATGTACTTACTGTAGGGTTAGGGTTAGGATGAGAGTTTAGGGTTAATTGCATGTAATTATGCATAATTTCTAGTTATTACTATAGTAAATACATGTAACATGTGTAACAATGACACTGTAAAATAAAGTGTTACCCCTAATCCTAACTAGTGTAGTGACCTTATATCACCCAGTAATTTCTTACGTATAAGTACATGTAAAGTGCAACCACATTAACTAATACAGTATTAAAATCAAAAGTTGTATCTATTATTATTTAATGTACCTGAGCGGATATGAACTAACAATAAACAGTGGTATGTGTTTTTAATAACTAACGCTAACAAAGATGAATAAATGCAGTAACAAATGAATTGCTATTTAATGCATTAACTAATGCAACCTTATTGTAAAGTATTCTCTATACTTTAAGAAAAAGATTCTTCACATCTGACAGCAGAAACCCAATTAAAAAATTGCTTTCATAGTCATCACAATCATTTATCTCAAAATATCATAATGATATACGGTCTTTCCCAACAATATTGAACAGTTTACTTCACATTCTCTTCTATTCATCATCATGTCTGTATAATTACGGTCACAGTCATTATTCTTTTCAAAGCTGTGGTTTTACAGGTCGGCGTGTGAAGGGAAACACTTCCAGGATTATTTACAGGGACTCTTGCCTGTGCGTCTGCAGGAGACTCTTAATTATAGTGTCCATGTCTAATTACTCAATAACAGAAACAAACAACATTCATTTAATTATACTGACTTAAACGATGCTTTTGCTAATCAGTTCTTTTTAAAAAAGTCACATTTCATCAGATCAAGTGTGTGAAATGCCGCAGGATCTTTTCTCGTCTCTAATGACACTTTTCTTCATCATGTTTGAAGTCTCTGCGTCTCAACTTTTAGCGGATATATGAAGATCACAAGTCTTCATGTTCAACATCTGTTGTTTTAGCATTTACAACCCAAGAAACGTCTGTCTGTTAGATTGCTCATAAACTGTGTCTGTGCGTCTTTCTTTCTGATAAAAGACACTTGATTTGATAACATATTGCTACATGACATTCAGACGTTTTTAAGTGTCACTTCAGTTTCCAAACATTTTCGTCACTCTCGTCTCAGATATGGCAGTCATGCTGTGTTTGTGCTCTTTAACGGCTCGTAGTTTCATTGGATTTTGGTTATTTTCTCTGGAAGATTTGGCTCTTTGAACCTGTATGGTTTTCAGTTTGACAGTTGTGCGTATAAAATGCAGCATGAATCATTTATGTAATGGTTTTTGGACCAAAAAACCCTTAACGACACCTTGTCATGCAGGTTTTGACAGATCTGACTCACACAGACCCGTGAATTGTTAGAAATCCCATTGAAAACTTGTTTTCAAAAACCTTCCATTGCTTCCTCTAATGTGTCCCGCCGCACAAGTGTAGGCTGTAATTATCTCATTTTCAAAACATGCAAACACAAGTTTCTGGATAATTTTGTATTTACACGTACAATGTGCTGTTGAGAATGTGAAAGAAAGAAAGACAAACAGATAGATGGATAGACAGATGGATGGATGGATAGATAGAATAAAATGATAGTTGGATGGATGGATGGATGGATGGATAGATAGAATAAAATGATAGTTGGATGGATGCATGGATGGATGGATAGATAGAATAAAATGATAGTTGGATGGATGGATAGATAGATAGAATAAAATGATAGTTGGATGGATGGATGGATGGATAGATAGAATAAAATGATGGATAGATAGATAGATGGATGGATGGATGGATGCATTGATGATAGATAGAATAAAATGATAGATGGATGAATGGATGGATGATAGATAGAATAAAATGATGGATAGATAGATAGATGGATGGATGGATGCATTGATGATAGAATAAAATGATAGATGGATGGATGGATGGATGGATGGATATAGATAGAATAAAATGATAGATGGATGGATGGATGGATGGATAGATGGATAGATAGAATAAAATGATGGATAGATAAATAGATGGATGGATGGATGGATGATGGATAGATAGAATAAAATGATGGATAGATAGATAGATGGATGGATGGATGGATGGATGGATGGATGGATGCATTGATGATAGATAGAATAAAATGATAGGTGGATGATGGATAGATAGAATAAAATGATGGAAAGATTGATATATGGATGGATAGATAGAATAAAATGATAGATGATGGATGGATAGATTGAATAAAATGATGGAAAGATTGATAGATAGATGGATGGATGGATGGATGGATGGATGGATAGATGGATAGTAGATAGATATAATAAAATGATGGATGGATAGATGGATAGAATAAAATGATAGAATGATAAGACGATAGATAGATAGTTGATAGAATAAAATGGTAGATGGATGGATGGATAGATAGAATAAAATGATAGATGGATGGATGGATGGATAGATAGAATAAAATGATGGAAAGATTGATAGATAGATGGAAGGATGGATGGATGGATGGATGGATAGATGGATAGTTGATAGAATAAAATGATAGAATGATAAAACGATAGATAGATAGTTGATAGATAGAATAAAATGATAGATGTATGGATGGATGGATGGATAGATAGATGATAGATAGATAGATAGATAGATAGATGATAGATAGATAGATAGATAGATAGAATAAACTAGTGGATAGAATGAAATGACAGATAGATAGAACGGTAGAACCTCAGACAGAAAGACGGATGGATGGAGGAGTGAAAATGCCATTCATTTTTAAGTGACTGTTAACAGTGAATGGGAATAAATGGACAGGAGCAGAGGGGTAATTGCTCTAATTGCATGTCCTGCGGTTTAGTGCTGCTGAACCCAACATTGTCTGTATTTGCTGACATTTTCCCTTCCATTCAATCTGCCTGAAACGGTTTTAAAATTAAATCTAAAGCACCAAATGGAGAGAATAATTTTATGCTGTTGTCACTAACGCATCTCAGACGCGCTAGATTGAATTTATTTGCATGGATAGAGAAAAGCCTTTATAATTGGTGCTTTTAAAATTCATTTCTGCTCCTCTCTCTCCCACAGGTCTGCCTGTCTTATTCCACTTACTGAATCGCTGACACGAAAGAGAGAGAGAGATAAAGCTTTGAAAAAAAAAACATGGGCCTAACAGCACAAACCGCATGACTGACTGACTAAACGACAGCCACCTGTTCAGCTAACGGCCGTTGAGGGAGAAAAATCAGACTGACATATTAACACTGACTCAGAAAGCAGAAATCCACTCTGGGGCATGTTTGTGATCTCAGGAAGTGACATCATACATGTTTATGAGGTGCCGTGTCTCTCGAATACGGTCGACGGGGACCCTGAAATACGCCTGTCAACGGGGTCTTTATACGGCCCCAAACAAACTTCATGTTTTATTCAGATGGAGGTTTGAGAAACGTCTGACCGCGCTCATCTGCATGAATTATAAATGTGCCACACTTACATTTTACTACGTTTACTAGTTGCTTAATGAAAACACAGCAAGAGTGGAAATCACCCTTCAGCACGCGCTGGGTGTCGTCAAGTTAACGATATGTTGAGGGAAGAAAATCAAGCGCGGCCTCCATTAAGGGGTCGTGAGGGCCGGGAATAACAAATCGCTCCCTAATGGCTTTTTCGGTGCATTTAATTTATCTTGCCCTTTCATTTTTATCGATACTGACCTGATCATTTACATCTGATGCATGTAAGAATCAATCATCTGTCAACTCTGGAGTTATTTAGCTTCCAGCTGCACTAAAAATGAGTCGTTTTCAACACACAACTTCTCAAGTCAACGTGAGATCAGTGCGTGACGCCATCGTGATCACAACTAGTCGTAAGTTAGAGGTCATTTCACTTCAAGAACAAATTTAAACACTTACAATATTGAGAAAAGTCAGAATTATGATAAACTCGCAATATTGAGAAAAGTCAGAATTATGATAAACTCGCAACATTGAGAAAAGTCAGAATTATGAGATATAAACTCACAATATTGAGAAAAGTCAGAATTATGAGATATAAACTGACAATATTGAGAAAAGTCAGAATTATGAGATATAAACTCACAATATTGAGAAAAGTCAGAATTATGAGATATAAACTGACAATATTGAGAAAAGTCAGAATTATGATAAACTCGCAATATTGAGAAAGTCAGAATTATGAGATATAAACTCGCAATATTGAGAAAAGTCAGAATTATGAGATATAAACTGACAATATTGAGAAAAGTCAGAATTATGATAAACTCGCAATATTGAGAAAGTCAGAATTATGAGATATAAACTCGCAATATTGAGAAAAGTCAGAATTATGAGATATAAACTGACAATATTGAGAAAAGTCAGAATTATGATAAACTCGCAATATTGAGAAAAGTCAGAATTATGAGATATAAACTCGCAATATTGAGAAAAGTCAGAATTATGAGATATAAACTCATACTAAATTCACAATTGCAAGAAAAAAAGTCAGTATTGCAAGTTTATATCTCCCCATTCTGACTTTATAACTTGCAATTGTGAGTTTAAATCTCACAATTCTGAGAAAAAGAAGTCAGAATTGTGAAATGCAAACTCACAATTGTGAGGGAAAAAACAATTTGTGAGAAAAAGTTGCAGTGACGAGTGAATTATAAAATGACTCACAAAACATGAAAACAGTCGTGGATCATCAGGTCATGACAGGACAGTTCAGTTGACAGTTGGGCAATTTTTTTATAAATTCAGTCATTTTGTCTTGTTCAGGACAGAACTAAATAAAAATAACATTTTTATGATCCTCTTAAAAGTATTTGTCATGATCGTGTCTGTTTAATGTCTTAATCGTGTTTCTGTTCATTTGTTTATTCTGTTCCCCAGTCCTGTCTTGTCACATGTTCCTTGTTTTCATTTAGTTCTGTTTAGTCATATGATCTTTGTTTTGCTTTACCATGTGCTTCTTGTCATTATTAGTTCACCGTCGTCACCTGTGTCTGTTAATTAGTCATGTCTATCACCTGTGTAACCCTCATTATCCTCTTGTGCCAGTCTGTATAAATTCCCTCTGTGTCAGTCCTGTCCTTGTTCTTCGTTGAATGTAGAGTGACGTATTATGTCGAGCACTATCGGTCCTGTAACCTGTTCTGTTCAAATAAATCGTGTATCTGTATCTGAACCCGAATCTGCCCTGTTTCTCCGTGCTTCCGTGCACTCACCGTGAGCACGACCGTTACAGAACGAAGAACCGTAAGACGAGACAAAACAACATGGATGTCTCACCCGAGAATCACCTGTGGAGCATCCGGCAGCGGGGACGCCCGCTGGAGAGGTATGTGGGGGAGTTCGTTGAGCTTTCCCATCTGGTGGGCTGGTCGGATGCTTCACTTAACACCGTGTTTTGGTTGGGACTGGACGAGGACATGATTCGCCCGAACGAGCCGATGGGCTACTACACTCTAGTTGAACTGATTAATTTAGTGCTGGAACTAAACGGTTCAGCGTTCGAGGTTGAAGAATGTGATACCCGTCCAGTTTCAGCCAAAACGCCCGCTCCGCCAGCCCCGCCTTCTCCGAGTCCCCCCGCATATCTCTTCAGCGGAGTGTTTCCTGTCTGGTCGCCTAACCCGTTCCCGGACGAGGAGGAGCGTCCGGCCCACAGCGCGCTGCCCTACGAGACCATCCTCAACCCTTCCGTTTTTCGGATCGCCGCTCAGGAGTCTCATCGCGGGCCGCCGCCGAATGGGGCCGCACGCAAGCCACGCCCCCGAAAGGCCGCGAGGGATCGGAAGCCACGCCCCCGAGAGGCCGCGAGGGATCGCGAGCACGATCCAGCTCACCACGAGCCGTCTCCTGTGCTCGCCGCCCGCGAGCCGTCTCCGGTGCTCGCCGCCCGCGAGCCGTCTCCGGTGCTCGCCGCCCGCGAGCCGTCTCCGGTGCTCGCCGCCCGCGAGCACTATCCTGAGCCGCCTGAGTTCCCTGAGCCGCCTGAGTTCCCTGAGCCGCCTGAGTTCCCTGAGCCGCCTGAGTTCCCTGAGCCGCCTGAGTTCCCTGAGCCGCCTGAGTTCCCTGAGCCGCCTGAGTTCCCTGAGCCGCCTGAGTTCCCTGAGCCGCCTGAGTTCCCTGAGCCGCCTGAGTTCCCTGAGCCGCCTGAGTTCCCTGAGCCGCCTGAGTTCCCTGAGCCGCCTGAGTTCCCTGAGCCGCCTGAGTTCCCTGAGCCGCCTGAGTTCCCTGAGCCGCCTGAGTTCCCTGAGCCGCCTGAGTTCCCTGAGCCGCCTGAGTTCCCTGAGCCGCCTGAGTTCCCTGAGCCTCCAGAGCTCCCAGAGCCGCCCGAGCTCCCCGACTGGCCCGAGCTCCCCGACTGGCCCGAGCTCCCCGACTGGCCCGAGCTCCCCGACTGGCCCGAGCTCCCCGACTGGCCCGAGCTCCCCGACTGGCCCGAGCTCCCCGACTGGCCCGAGCTCCCCGACTGGCCCGAGCTCCCCGACTGGCCCGAGCTCCCCGACTGGCCCGAGCTCCCCGACTGGCCCGAGCCTCCTGAGCTCCCCGACTGGCCCGAGCCTCCTGAGCTCCCCGACTGGCCCGAGCCTCCTGAGCTCCCCGACTGGCCCGAGCCTCCTGAGCTCCCCGACTGGCCCGAGCCTCCTGAGCTCCCCGACTGGCCCGAGCCTCCTGAGCTCCCCGACTGGCCCGAGCCTCCTGAGCTCCCCGACTGGCCCGAGCCTCCTGAGCTCCCCGACTGGCCCGAGCCTCCTGAGCTCCCCGACTGGCCCGAGCCTCCTGAGCTCCCCGACTGGCCCGAGCCTCCTGAGCTCCCCGACTGGCCCGAGCCTCCTGAGCTCCCCGACTGGCCCGAGCCTCCTGAGCTCCCCGACTGGCCCGAGCCTCCTGAGCTCCCCGACTGGCCCGAGCCTCCTGAGCTCCCCGACTGGCCCGAGCCTCCTGAGCTCCCAGACTTTCCTCCACCTGAGCTCCCAGACTTTCCTCCACCTGGGCTCCCTGACCCGCCAGAGCCGCCTGGGCTCCCTGACCCGCCAGAGCCGCCTGGGCTCCCTGACCCGCCAGAGCCGCCTGGGCTCCCTGACCCGCCAGAGCCGCCTGGGCTCCCTGACCCGCCAGACCCGCCTGGGCTTCCTGACCTCCCAGACCTCCCAGACCTCCCAGACCTTCCTCCGCCGGGGCCTGTGACTGTTCCTCAGCCACCCAGCCCGCTGATATGGGGGACTCCGCCATGGCCGCCTGACCCCCTCGCATCTGCCGTGACACGGCCCTGGACTCCGCCATGGCCGCCTGACCCCCAGGAGGTCCAGGAGACACCCTGGAGGCCACCTGAACTGTCTAAGCCTGACCACGGCCTCCAGGGTGCCCACCCCCCCCTCCCGAATCTGTTCCTTCACGGCGCGAGGTCGCGCCTTCCGGGAGGGGGGAGTACTGTCATGATCGTGTCTGTTTAATGTCTTAATCGTGTTTCTGTTCATTTGTTTATTCTGTTCCCCAGTCCTGTCTTGTCACATGTTCCTTGTTTTCATTTAGTTCTGTTTAGTCATATGATCTTTGTTTTGCTTTACCATGTGCTTCTTGTCATTATTAGTTCACCGTCGTCACCTGTGTCTGTTAATTAGTCATGTCTATCACCTGTGTAACCCTCATTATCCTCTTGTGCCAGTCTGTATAAATTCCCTCTGTGTCAGTCCTGTCCTTGTTCTTCGTTGAATGTAGAGTGACGTATTATGTCGAGCACTATCGGTCCTGTAACCTGTTCTGTTCAAATAAATCGTGTATCTGTATCTGAACCCGAATCTGCCCTGTTTCTCCGTGCTTCCGTGCACTCACCGTGAGCACGACCGTTACAGTATTAAAATGTTGATGAAACTTAACTCCTCTTTTTCAGACGGTCAGAGTCAGAGAATCACCAATTGAATCTAAAATACTTTTCAGATGTAATTGTAATCTGATTGCCACCCATTTAATGAAATACAGTTACTCAAATTTTGTATTTTAAATATGTAACTAAGTTACTCGTATTTCGTTTGTATTCATAACATATACTTTGTATCGTTCTCAGAACTTTGGAACGTTCTGTTCAGATTTGGTCTAATTTATGAATGAACGTAATAATGTAACAACATTTTTTTTTTAAATGTTACTACTTGTTTCGGAATGTTCAGAGAATATTCAAAAATAATGTTCATAATGAATGCAGAATGATCAAATGGAATGTTCGCTTAGTAAAAAAGTAAATAAAAAAATGACATTTTGAATTGTCAGAGAACGTTCAAAAATAACGTTTTCTTTCTTAGGACGAAAACGTGAAATGAAAAAGTTGTGTTTTTCTCATACAGACGACAATGATGTCAGCATGATTCCTGTTTACACAGATTTATGAAAATGATTGAAAATGCTGTATTCTTCTGCCAGGCCAGTAGATGGCAATGTTACTTTGTAAAGAAACTACGTGCCTATAAACTGATTAAATAATACAAGTCACATTTTTCTCAAATTTGCGTTTCATCATTAACCCCGCAATTTTCAATTCACGGCAATCCGTGTTTTCACTGTTATATTGCGCAAAAGCAATTCTGAAAAAGCACAGAATCTCCAGATCAAAACACAGGCGAAGAAGCCGCAGAAACAAGCGATAGAAGCATTGCTTACACACATGGTGTAGACTTTGACAAAAAACATGATTTTTTTCCTCAGTTTTTTCCAAAATGTTGCTTACCCACATTCAAGCATTGATAAAAAATGCATGAAACTAGAATTTCTCTTATGCAGAGCCCTCTGTTATATCCATACAACAAAATATACTGGGGACCATGAAAGTTTCGAGAAAATAATAAAGCAGTTGCGTTTGTCGAGTCTGAGGACACAGAGGATGCCGCTTCCTCAGAAGATTCAGATCCGTAACTCAATTAATGAATCCTCTAAAACTCTGGTGAAAAGAAACCCACAAAAAAACATTTCTAAAGAGTCTGAAACTTCTGCGGATGTAGAACCACAGCTGAAGAACTCCAAAAGATGTGAGGAAGCAGCTGTTAGATGACCTGGAGAAGAATGTGGCTCTAGACCGTGATAGAAACCCAGTGACGCCCACTCTTATGATGGAAGAGTCTGTTCCGACAGTGGAAAGTGGTTCTTTATTCATGCCGGCTGAAGAGGAAAATAAGAATGGTCCCTGAAGCCCAGCCAGGATAAGAAGAAGGAAGAAACTTCTTGATATTCCAGAAGTCGCTCCTACCCAACCCAGAAAATCAGCCCGTGGTAGAGTTCCTGATTGTAAGTTTGTGGATGAAAGAGCACTGAGGTATCCCAAGTGTCCGTAGACTCCATGAAATCTGAAATACTTGTGGTCAAGTCTGGCAAAGGTCAAAAGACCACACTGCAGGAACAACAGATATCTGAAGAGGTTTTTGACCATCATGCCGAGCACCGAGCACCGCTGTGTTTCAAAGACAGGTTTAAGAGTGTGAGACAGCAGTTATACAGAAGTGGTGAAGGAGCAGACACTTATCATGACCAGCTCGTCTGGTGACATGCAATTAGTCTGTAATTAACAAAGCCAATGAACATGTGTGAATCAAAGGTCAGCAGTTTTTCCAGTTAATATGCATATTTTATTAGCTTGCAGAGGTGGCAGGATTGTAATTTTCTTCCGCATGGACTGTAATTCAGGCGTGTAGGACGCAGTTTTTCCAGTGAGATTAACGATCGCCCAACGGTCGCCCGTTAATTTCAATTAGCATGGAAGGGATGAAGGGAGAACACAACATTTCAGGCTGGTGTCTGTGGAAATACAAAGACAATATTTTGAAAAATTTCAGTGGTTTTGACCACAATAAATAAGTCATACAGGTCTGGAACAACATGAAGGTGATAAATAATGATAAAATTGTTTTTGAGTGAACTAGACCTTAATTGGAATAAAATGCAAAATAGCTGGCAGAGACCATTTAAATTCAGTAGTGAATGTAAACAGTTCAAGATACTGTTGAATAGCAACAAACACCATCTTGCTTATCGTAAGTGCAACTAGTGATGCAATTCATGCAACTGAAGTGAAAACAGAAGACATTTGAATGGTAAAATATCAGGGTAATGGGTAAAAGTTTGTAAAAAATAGCATTTACCAACAAGGTTAGTTGTAGTGAGTGTATATTGACATTGACATTTTTTTGGTCACTCTTTCAGCAGGTCACATCCCTACAGCTGTAGCTCAGTCTTATTGAGCGAGTCATTTAGTAATCCTTTAAAAAACTCTGATTCATTGCGGAATGAAATAAATGACTGTATTTGAATCAATGAAAGATTCACTCAAACTGCTGATTCACTCAGAAACAAAAAAGTGACCGTCTTGATGAATGAGTCATTAAATCATTCACTCGATCGATTTGTTCAGAAACTGATGAAGCATCTCATGAAGAGAAGAGGTCTGAGATATGGAAGAAAAACTTCTTTTAAAAGAATAATAATATTTGTATAGTGTCTTCTGCATATTAACTATAGGACTATATTAAAATTGAATAAATGCACGTTTTTTTTTAAAGAATACGATATTAAAATAAAACAGTAATTTGCCAATTCCAGTGCAAAATCTGGGCTTTTTCTTGCATTATGACATGAGATTTTAGCATATGCAAGTTAACTCTGAGGGAAATGTCTTTTAAAGTGCTGCTAATGTTCTATTTTAAAAGTTTCTAATTTTATTTTGGTTTGTCCTACATCAGGTTTACATGCATCAAAGGTCAAAAACAATTTAATCTTCTCATAATATTCATTGCAGCATCAGCTCTTTTCTCACAGTTTCTGAAACAGTTCGATCAAAGATTCAGTCTCTCTAAACCCCGCCCCTCTGAGACCTTGCACTGCTCTGATTGGTCAGATGGCCCAGTCTGTTGTGATTGGTCTGAAATTAAATGCTCATTAGCATATCTGAATCTTGATATGAACAGTAACGATGGCGTCTGTTTTAACGCATCAATCTCATCAAAGTGGATTTGCTTTGGCAGCAGAAAACAGTGTCTTCTCGACATGAACAACACAAACCAAACTCTTCCAGTCTCAGATACTTCAGTGTTTGAGGGCGGGGCAAAGAGACGCTGTTCAGCCAATAAAAACCACAGACTGCCATTATGCAAATTAGTTACAAACTTACGTATGTTCAGCAGGAAGTGAGACTGAATTACTGACGACTCGTTTCAGCAGTTCAGAATCACTTCTTTGTTCTGGGAGAGAAAAACTTGGAGTGGGTCTAACAGGAGAGTGTTCAGGAAACCTGTTTGAAACAATATTTATTTATGCAAATGATTTATAGATGCTAGTGGTGCACAAATGGAAAAAATCACCCCAAAATGTCAATTCTGTGATCATTTACTCACCCTCAAGTTGTTTCAAACCTGACTGACTTGCTTTCTTTCTTCTGTAGACCACAACATGACATGACAAAATGTATTTTTCCTAAAAACAAAAAGTACTGAAATTAAAATCTCATGTTGTGTGACTTGGAAAACTATAACACAGAAACAATTATGACAAACCCTACAGGCTTTTATTCCTTCAGTCTCATATGAAACGCTTTTGCCACTCTAGGAAATCTTGTTTTTTTGCACTTTTCTCAACACGTTCTTGGTTGAGCTGTGAACTCATTTGCACTGCCTGCATTTTTGACAAACACCTTTGTAATCCACTGCCAGATTTCATCTTGAATATGAGGGTTTTGTTTGTGCTGGTTTTCTTTCATGGCACTCTCGGGAAAATTTCTCCGTGCACCGTGAATCGCACGCAATGTCATTTACGGCAATTTCCCGGCTCAGGACCTGAAAGATTCACATATTAAAAACCACAATGTCAAAACCGGAGCATGTTGTCTCATGCCTATGGAAGGTGTTGCATCTCATGTGTATTCATTCTTTTTGAAAGCCACCGAAATCGAACAGCAATTATCCTGATAAGCAGGCCGTCCAATTCCCCGCGTGTCCCAGAACAGAGTGTGTTTTCTATTAAAGAGTCTGTACCTCATAACTCAGTGTGATTTTATGCAAATGACCCGCAAAGAATCGGCCGCTGGAAACCACTGTTCTCCAGAACATCTTAATCTGAAATTGAAAATCTGAGAGATCAGTTCTGACTCTTTTCAAGTTTTTGAAGATGACATCCACAAGAGAGGGCAGATTGCCTTGAAGAACAGACTGTGACATTTAAAAGAAAGATCCTAATCAGCTAAAATGCAATTTTCAAAGGTGACTGATAGCTGTCAAGCAGCGTGTGATAACTGCTCTCTCTGACTTTGGTGATTGCACAGAATTTTAATGAAATGATAATCCACATTTAACTGATGCACTCTTTTAAAGCTGCTGGGCTTTACATCAAAATAAAAATCAAACGCTTTTAAGTGATGCCTCACTATAATCTGTAATAATAAAGCAATTTAGATATACGGACAAACAGATCAGCCTTTTTAAGCATTATAAGTGCTGTTTGTTAACCAGGGCTGGGTAGGTTACTTTTAAAACGTATTTCACTACAGATTACAAAATACATGCTTTAAAAAGTAATTTGTAACGTATTTCGTTACATTACTCAAGTTTAGTAACTTAATCTAAATACTTTAGAATACTTTGGAATACTAATAAGTGTGGAACAAACACAAAAAAGGTCATTGTAAGTTTTTATCTCACAATTCTGACTTTTTCCCTCAGAATTGCGTGATATAAAGTTGCAATTGCGAGTTATAAAGTCAGAATTATGAGATATAAACTCGCAATATTGAGAAAAGTCAGAATTATGAGATATAAACTCGCAATATTGAGAAAAGTCAGAATTATGAGATATAAACTGACAATATTGAGAAAAGTCAGAATTATGAGATATAAACTCACATACTAAATTCACAATTGCAAGAAAAAGTCAGTATCGCAAGTTTAAATCTCCCAATTCTGACTTTATAACTTGTAATTGAGAGTTTAAATCTCACAATTCTGAGAAAAAGAAGTCAGAATTGTGAAATGCAAACTCAAAATTGTGAGGGGAAAAAACAAATTGTGAGAAAAAGATGCAGTGACCTTTTTTACAATTATAAAATGACTCACAAACAGTCGGAAACATGAAACTTTACTCTTTTTCAGACGGTCAGAGTCAGAGAATCACCAATCGCTGTTTAAATGACATTAAAACTCAAAGTAATCACTTTGGTAATCTAAAACACTTTTCAGATGTAACTGTAATCTGATTACCACCCATTTAAAATGTAACTGTAATGAAATACAGTTACTCAAATTTTGTATTTTGAATACGTAACTAAGTTACTTGTATTTCGTTACTCCCCAACCCTGTTGTTAACTAACACAAAATTTTCAAGGTCTTGACATTTGCCTTGATCGTTTGACATATCTTTGTACCATTAAAACATCCTGCAAGTTTCAGATCTTAAAACGTCCTCCACATTATAAATGAAACATTTATTTAATCCAACTCCAAAAATGTCTCATTTTGATATTGAGGATTCAGACGTCAGACGGGCAAATACATTTGCATGTAACATCGACTAATAGTAATACATCATCGCACCATAGGCCCCGCCCACTGGCATTCAGTCGCTTAACGGCTGACGTTTGCCTGCAGTGGATGTGAGTTTCATGTCAAAATGCACTCAAAAAAAAAAATTCAGTCTAAACATAAGTTTTATGTAATTTAATTACATAGCAATTTTCCATCCATTTGGATTACATAGTTTTAACATAAACAAACTAATAAACTTAATGTGATTCATATTTGTCAGTCATACGTAAATTAAATAGGTAAGATTTATGTAATAGTTCACAGAAAAATGCCCAGGTTAATGAACACTGTTTAGTGGTCATGTGTGTGCGCACTACTGAGTTAAAGTACCATTGAAGCAGTGTCAGAGTTAATGAGATCATTACGTGATGATTGAGCATTAATGATGAACACCTGCTGTTAACAAGCAGAATCACTGAAGGACAGAGAAACACAAGAACTACAACTGATGAAATCAACTGAAGATAAAAGACATTTAATCTCTCACTATTCATATACTCAACTATTACATAAATCTTACTATTTCATTTACATATGACTGACAAATATGAATCACATTAAGTTTATTAGTTTGTTTATGTTAAAACTATGTAATCCAAATGGATGGAAAATTGCTATGTAATTAAATTACATAAAACTTATGTTTAGACAGACATATTTTTTTAAGTGTAGAAGTCATTATAATGACTGACTCTGTCTACACTGTTTCCACCGTTGATAGACTTGCTGTAAATACTGTGGTAGTAATCCTATGGGTTTAAGCCGATTCACTATTGAATTTAAAACACTGCTGTCTTTTGACATCAACTGGAAACAACACTGAGACGAGACCAGCTGTACTCAAAACCCTGAGTATGCACTTCTCACATGATCAAAGCCTGTGGTAAATTCGCATCACACCTGCAGTAAAACACAGCATTGAACAGCAGAGTGCTGCAGCACAACTCCACCCGGGGACGATGAGAAAACGCTAGTAAAAGCTCTTCATCAGGCTGAGTCTGAGTCTGTGTGTTTAACCTTTTCTCAAATGTACCTTAAGCAAGTTTATGTGACAGAATAAGCAAAAGCGCAGTAAAGATCAAACACTCTTTCTAAGATCTCAGAAAAAAGCTGGAAATGCCTCTGAAATTGGTGGATTGTCCACTAAATTATATAAAGTAATAGTCTTATTTGTCCCGTTATGGAACGCTGCAGGGATGATATATTTTTGTAGGCAAAAATGAAGAAATTAGTCACATTTTAGCACTTCCAGTTCCGTTCTCTTGAAGTCAGTTGGGTTTTTAGACAGGTTTGATGCCTGAAATACGGTCTTATTTTTTTTTAGATGTTTTCACATTTTATTCGATTAGTTTGGGACTGTTTGTTGAGTAATGGAAGACATGGGATGATTATTTTTACACTTTCGTTTGCTGTTGCTTGTGCAGCAGAAATTACACAGTTCTGCTACAGATTGTTGTTTTTCCCATTCATTAATTTATGAATAAAAAAAAAATGATGTTGCAAAATTCGTACATTTTTAAATTCATTTTCAGCTCTACAGAAGACAATATTGTCATTATTCAGCTCAATGTTGATTCAGATCAGTTCAATAACAGTGCTGGTGTTGCAAAGTTATTGTCATTTATCCATCTCAATGACAGTAAGTTCAATTTTGTCAATTCAGTGCAGTTAAATCAATAATACTACTGAATATTAATGTCTTTTAATCCCCAAACTTGCATTATATCGTCTGCGTTTAGCTCCAGTCGTTTATTTCATGCACAAAACAATCTTGTTTTTCCTTGGAATTACGTTTATTTTTCTGACCCCATTTTTTTCTTGTTTTAAGCAGAAACTCGCTTGATTTTGATGATTTTTTCCAGAAAACAAAACTTAATATTTAGTCATTTTGCTTCTCAAGTGAATGCATCTTTATTTTTAGATATTTATACTGGAAAACAAGACAAAAATACGGAGGAAGAAAACTATGTTGTGCTCTCTGCTGTTCCGTCTGAGGGTCGCGTCACGTCACAGACGTGCCTCTCTGAAAAAAGACTCAGCTGGAGGGACGAGTGTGTGTGTGTGTGTGTGTGTGTGTTACCAGCGAGGAAGTAATGATCCGTGGAGCAGGTATCCTGTGCTGTTTATCCCCAGAGCGATCTCAGCCAGAGACTCGGCTAATAATAAACGGCACGCGCCGCTCTTCAGACGGGCAGCACTGAATCTGCCTCACAAACCTCCACCACACCTGACGGGGCCTGCAGTCTTCTGGATTGTCTTCTGCAAGCACAAAAGTTGCTTCTATTGAAGTTTACGAGTCTTCTGTGCAGACACTGACAGGTTGGTGTGATGGTAAATATGAGTTGGCATTAGTCAACAATGGACTGTATGATCAGACGGTCACATATTGCACACATTTTGCACCCTCAAGATCATTATTGTGAGTGTAGACGAGCGACAAGCGCTCACAATAAAGAGCGACAGCATCACGGCTCGTCCATGCCACAGCAAGATGAAAAAATGCCAAGAACCAGCCAATCAGCTTCACCCTTCTCGTGACATTGAAAGCTCAGCTAATATAGATGAACATATATTTGCAAGGGTTCTTGAACGGCCCCTCACGCAGTTTACATGCTGTCAGTGTGAAAGCACAGCGTGTTTGCTGATGGCGTTATGCAGCGAATGTTAGATTTGTAGACACAAGATTTGTTGAACGGGCCTCACAAAAGCTCAAAACACCTCATTTCAGTGTATTGTTATGTAACCACAGGTTCAGCTGCCGCAGCAAAACAAATCTTTGAGCTTTTAAATGGCATCTGAATGAGGCCTGGGAATCTGCTGCCGACGGGACACAATAAAACTCTGTTTGTCGTTTCCTCCAGTGAGTCGGTAAATGAATTCAGGTGAGGGCTGATGCTTTCACGCATCCGTGCGGCTAGTACTGCTGACTTGACCACAGCATCAAGCCAGAAGCTACGGGAGAGACAGATAAAGAGATGAGAGAGAATCCGGATGTAATGGAACTCAAGCTAAAGTTCTTTTCTATTGTTATCTTCCAGTTGTTCTTTGATTGGTTCATTCTGTGACAGACTGCAGATAGCCGCTCTCTCTTATACGCCGCTCCCGGCACTGACAGATAAAAAACCTCATACCCTGCCAGAAAATGAAGCACTGTGTAAACACGTTTTATCTGTTTTCTTGGTTCTTCTGTGTAGTTCACAAAAAAAAATGTCCTCGCTGTTCCAGCCGTACACAAGAAAGCTTCTCATATGCGTCACCAAAAATGTCTGTGCGTTTAATAGAGGATTCTTGGGTGTGTCCGTATGTCACGACAACTTTTTGATATTGTTTAGGACCAAATTACAATTAAATGTTTGTGCAACGTTGTACTTACAACGCATAAAATCAGCTCAAAATAACAAACATGTTTTGATATCCTCTGATTGGCTGGATTGGATGCCCATCACTTTAAAATCTGTCCAACAACTGCCCAAAATCTAAATTTTGGCACAGAGTTTTGGCAACTATTGTCGACTCATCTAGACTGCAAATGGGTATTCCAGCCTTAAGTCGACACCATTATGATTAAAAGTTTGCTAAGAAGTATTTTCTACTAAAGCAAGGCAGTATTTGAGTATGTTTACATGACAACGATGCACTAAAAATGGAAGTTTTTCCTTTTATGTTTTTCAAACGATCCCCGTTCACATGGATCTGCGAAAATGACCAAAAACACTGTATTTTGCTTCGAGGCCAGTAGATGGCGATGTTACTGTGTAAAGAAACACTACGCGCCTATAGACTGAACATGCACGTCACCTTTTCCACAAATTCTGATTTTTGTAGTTTACACAGAGACAATAATTGTATCGTTTTTCAAAAACTTGCACTTTAAAACCCGTTTTTAACGTGTTAACTGTCACCTGTCACTGATTTTCAAAATATATTGCAGAGGAGCAGTAATTTGCAATATTTTCATACTCATAAGGCATGTTCAGACCTTTATTTTGAAATGCCGATGAACATGAAAAATCGTGAAATATTGCTAAACCTGTTTGTTTTCATGCTAAGAGTTCAAAACATAACATCCATTGAATTTTTTGAGAAAAAAAGGCCTGAAAATGTTTTAAACATAAAAAAAAAAAAAAAAAACATTTGCCATTTGTGATGTGGCGGTGAGCTGTAACCCACATACATGTTGTTTTTATGTGTTTATTAGAGGTTGAATTCATATCAAATTCAACCAAACTTCCCATACTACTTCTAAATAGGATGTCCACTTCATAAATTGTAAGAAATTTATAGAAATTATTGGTTCAGATCACTCAAACCATAAATGGAAATGACCTTATATGGTCATTAATGGAGCTTGGTTGTCATCTAGTGAAAAAGTTTGGTACTGCGCCCAAACAAAACCTTACTGAAAGCTCATTTTTTGAGATATCAACCTAAAATTGTTCAGATTTTTGGCTTTGATTTTCTTGCAGTTTTAGAGGAAAACATGTTTTGTGAAATATACATTTTATATAAAATAAAGAATATTATAATTTTACATTATGATAAACTTAAACTTCTATAATTTGTTTTATACGTTAGATTTATGATCCAAATAATTAGTAATTACTTCTGACGGATTTGGTAATATTTTTCTAGTGGGTTACCATGACCTTTACTTTAGAATTAATTATACATTATGCCTCATTTATGTTAATTGACCTTCGCCCGCAGTTTGATTGACAGGCGATCTGACCAATCATAACCCAGAACTTGAACTTGATAAATTGTGTGTCCTCACGTCTTCCCACGCTTGAAACAACATTCCTTCTGATGTTCATTCATGTTTATTTGATGCTATAAATGAACTAGTATGAAGAGATGATCGCTTCACGAGGAGCTACAGCGAGTGTTAATAATTTGTTCCTGTAGTTATTCATTAATGAAGAATCAGTATTCTAAAGTGTCACTCCACACTTTAGTTGCTTTATTTTTTCATTTAAAAACAGTGTCCTGTAAACTGCCCCTTTGACTGTGGTAAACGTGTCCATAGCAGACTGGTGGAAGTGCCCAGCACAGTATATTTGGGATTTCTAACCTTTTTGTGGCTTCTGTATCCTTTCAAATACACGATAACATTCAAAAGTAACCAAAGTTTGCAATCTGGTTCGTATGTCAACTGTGACACTTGGCTTGTAGATTTCTGACGGCTTTTCACGCCAACAGGTCTACCCGTCGAATGTCACAATTAATTACATACTCAAACTTATCTCCTGTTCAAACCCATCCTGACATGGCGGTCTTATAAACCTGCAAATTGTAACGCGGCACCAAAGCTATCACAGTGTTCTTCTGGGTGCCATTTAATGCTGAGCGGATACGATTACAGTTCTAATTAAATTGTTATCTCAGTGGAAGGAAAGAAAAGCAGAAAGAGAGACGGACAGAGACCAAAGCTGGGCAGTCTGCGAGTGAAGCGGCCGGTAATTGCTTTGAGGACAGACAGCGAGGGTGGGGACGGCTGTGATACGGACACGAGGTGGAGAAAGGAACGGACCGCGCGAGTTAATTAGCATACAATGAAAACACAATGTTACCTTAAGGTTAAACTGGCCGGTAATTGAAATCCCCAAAGATAGGGGATTCATTCCCACAATCCCTCATTATAAGCTGCGTCAGATGATTACATCACTTTGGGTAAAGCGTGTAATGTTAACGTATAAAATGCTGATTGACAAAGAGAGTCTGTAGGAATATTATTTTTGTTGCGTATCATGTTCGATGCATCAAGTTTTATGGCATTATAGTATGATATAGTGAGCTCATGTTGCTTTAGGTTTAAAAATATCAAAAAATTGTACATTAGAATGAAATATATGGAATAAAGGTTTATGGCCAAAAACACAATCGAACATTTGTGGAATGTTTTGCTTATATATTTATGTATTAAATCAATATTCCCTGGAAAACATGTAGCTGGATTTTTTAAAAATAAATTTTAATAAATCAATGTATGTGTAAATGATTCAGTTCACTGTGATACTAGCAATATTCGAATAGAAAGAAAACTAATATGATTTACATCTTCAAAAAAAAAAGGTGAATATTTAATCCAGTATATACAGTATGTGGGCATGAAAAATGCACTGGACTGACAGAGAGCGAGCGAGAGCAAGCGTGTGAAATGAAAATTGTATCTCTTTGATCCGAAGCCCCTCTAGAAAGTTCTGGCATAATTGCAGCATTTCATATCAGCAGCAGAAATCAGCAGGGCTTTACAGCAACAGCAGATTGGCTAGTGTGTGTGTGTGTGTGTGTGTGTGTGTCAGAGAGAGCTCTGTGTCTCAGCTGATATGGGTCACAGTCTGTTCATCAGCATCTGTGATAAACTGAAAGAAAAAATAATTTTTCTTAAGTATTTTTGTCTTGTTAAAAATATCTGTGTTCAAAACAGATTCTCATACTTCAGAAGCCAAATTGTGTGAGATATTAAAGCGGTCATGACATGGATTTTTTAATTATTATTTCTTGAAGTTCACTTATAATGTTAATAAAGATTCTTGTGAAAAATACAAATGCACTAACAAGTGCACTATGTAGTTTTTCGTCCACTAGAGGTCGCCTGTTCAAAACAAAGGCGTCGCTTGTAGTTTGAGCGAGGAATCTTGGGACGTGTGGTCTTCACCTCACAGCCGGTGGAAAAGAATCGGGATGAGATTCGAGCAGAAATCATGTTCATGGATGATTATTAACGTTACTGTAGTGTGAAGAGCAGGAGCGAGTGTTGAGGAGCTGAACGAGACGATTGATAATGAGAGACGAGTGACTCACGCCTCGAGAGCAGCGGGACTTTTATTATGACACAGTCGCCGGCGCCGCTTCCGGTCATGAGTGTGAGGAAACGCTGCTCTGTTTATCATATTAGACACATTTGAGTGTGTTGAAAAGGATGTTGCAACGTTACTCGTGCTGTGAGACACTTGTTGCAAAACAGTGTTTTTCTCAGAGGCGTGGTAAAACATGGTACTTGCAGAAAATCAAGAAAATTAGATTTAAACAATAAGACTAAACATGTTGAGCTATATTACAATAATTCGTTTTCTGTCTATTGATATTTGGAACGGAATGAATCAATAATATATAGAATAAGCTGGACAATGACACCATTTTCTTTGGGAGCTGCTGTGCAGCCAAAATTATTTGCCGATTATTAATGTAAAGCTGCTTTGCCACAATTTGCATTGTAAAAAGCGCTATATAAATAAAGATGACTTGACTTGACTGACTATAAATGTATCAAAACAGATGTTTCCTCGTCTATTAAAACATGCAATATATTAAAGCATCTTTGATGTTTCCATGGTTTCTACAAAATAAAGCCGGAAACCGAGGGTGACGTGGATATGACGCAATTGACAGGCAACTCCCTCACATGATCCTTGGTTAAAATAGCAATTTTCTTACTATTTACAAATAGTTGGAAACATTTGGGATATTGTAAGTACTCAACTGAACAAAATATATAACACTGACCTTGAGGTTTTTGGATATTTTACAGCAAAAATTTTACATATTGCAGCTTTAAGTGAGTAAACAACAGTGGGCGGGGCCTATGGTATGATGACACAAACTATTCATCGATGTCATATGCAAATGTGACGTCATAATGTCAAAACGAGCCGTCGATTAAATAAATGCTTTGTTTATAATGAGGAGCTTTAAAACTTGGGTGGATGAAACAGGAAAAACATGATGTTTTAATGGTATAAAAACCTCTTATATGTCAAAAGATGAAGGAAAAATTGATTTCTCACGTCATGATTTTCAGCGTGGCTGATTAGATTAAGCACTCGAGATTCAATAAAGTCAATTTCTCTTGACATTCACAACACAAGCACCTCTAATTAACACCGTGAACAACATTTCTGGCCTGTCATTTAAAGGTGCGATCTGTAATTTGGTTTTAATTTAGATTTTATTTGTAAGTCGCTCTGGATACATGATTAAATGTAAAAGTCTGAAGCTCTCGGTGTGGATTCAGTGTGAGCAAAATTGACCAAATAAATGATGGTCTGTGCATTTATGATCGTTTTTCAAACATACTATTTATCGTTTGCTTGTCTAATGACTGAGCGCAGCTTTAAATGTATAAATGTTTGCAGCAATCATGTGGGTTTGAGGAAGAAATTAAGGCTATTAAGTGTCATGCTGTGTTTACAGTATTTCATTCACACGCTTTTTTTATCCTAAGTGAGCAATAACACAAAAAGTTACCGTTTTTTTTTTTCCTTACGTGTCTGACATTAGCGGTAATATCACATCCGAACAGCTGCTCCCCTCAAGGTAAGAGGGAAAACTTTAGTGAGTCACGTTTTTGTGTTAAACTCTGAGAAGATCTAACCTATTGCACCCCTTTTGTTGTTATCAGTGGAAAGATGAAGACAGAAAGATGCAAAGAAATTGAAGAGAGAGAAGGAAAAAGCGTTCAGTCATGACAGGAAATGAAACCCCGCGGCGAGATTCGTTTCTCCTGATCTTCTTAATGGTGTTTTTCAGACCCTCCTGCCCAATTATGAAGCTCTGTAACACAGATCAAACCATCCAGACTCTGTCTGAGCTCAGTTCCTGACTGAAAACCACACTCTTGTCCTCGGTTATATGAGGACATCTACAAACTCACACTGCAAAACATAGATTATACTTAAATCTGACAAAACAGTTTCTTAAAGTGTCCCTCTTACGATATTCTCTTTCATGCAGGATGTAATAGAGCTGTTTATGAATGTAAAAGTTTCAAAGAGCAGACAAATTGAGTTTTGTCTCGAATCGATTCTGAACTGCTGAATTTACGCAGGTTTGTAACTAATTTGCATAATGCCAATTATTTTCATTGGACGCTAGCAAACAATATCTACGCCCCTCGAACACGAGCGCTGGAAATCCATTTTGATGAGATTGATACACTCAAACCGGCACCATCGTTACTGTTTGTTTGTCAAGTGCTGAGGGAGAGCTGAGATTCAGATATGCTAATGAGCTTTTGGTTCTCGACTAATCACAAAAGATTGAGCCATCTGACCAATCAGAGCAGAGCAGGCTCTCAAAGGGGCGGGGTTTAGAGAGATCGAATCTTTATCGCACCATTTCAGACACCGAGAGAGCTGATGCTGCAATTTTAGGGTTGGGGAGTAACGGAATACAAGTAACTTAGTGACGTATTTAAAATACAAAATTTGAGTAACTGTATTTCATTTTAAATGGGTGGTAATCAGATTACAGTTACATCTGAAAAGTGTTTTAGATTACCAAAGTGATTACTTTGAGTTTTAATGTCATTTAAACAGCAATTGGTGATTCTCTGACTCTGACCGTCTGAAAAAGAGGAGTTAAGATTCATCAACATTTTAATACTTTTAAGAGGATCATAAAAATGTTGCTATTTTTATTTAGTTCTGCCCTGAACAAGACAAAATGACTGAATTTATGAAAAAAAAACTTGCCCAACTGTCAACTGAACTGTCCTGTCATGACCTGATGATCCACGACTGTTTTCATGTTTTGTGAGTCATTGTATAATTCACTCGTCACTGCAACTTTTTTCTCACAATTAGTTTTTTCCCTCACAATTGTGAGTTTGCATTTCAAAATTCTGACTTCTTTTTCTCAGAATTGTGAGATTTAAACTCACAATTGCAAGTTATAAAGTCAGAATTGGGAGATATAAACTTGCAATACTGACTTTTTTTCTTGCAATTGTGAATTTAATATGCGAGTTTATATCTCATAATTTTAACTTTTCTCAATATTGCGAGTTTATATCTCATAATTTTAACTTTTCTCAATATTGTGAGTTTATATCTCATAATTCTGACTTTTCTCAATATTGCGAGTTTATATCTCATAATTCTGACTTTTCTCAATATTGCGAGTTTATATCTCATAATTCTGACTTTTCTCAATATTGTGAGTTTATATCTCATAATTCTGACTTTTCTCAATATTGCGAGTTTATATCTCATAATTCTGACTTCATAACTCGCAATTGCAACTTTATAGCACTTTTTTATATATACACTATATACACTATTTATATAATTCTGAGGGAAAAAGTGTGAGAATAAAACTTGCAATTACGTTACAAATGACTTTTTAAAGCATGTATTTTGTAATCTGTAGTGAAATACATTTTAACAGCAACCCACCCAGCCCTGACTGCAATGAATATTATAAGGAAATGAAAGTGTTTTTTTTCCCTTGGATGCATGTGAATTTGTTGCAGGAGAAACCAAAACAATTTTGGGAACCTTTAAAATAGCGGCACTTTAAAGGATTGTTAAAAGTTTAATGCGCACACATCCGATTGGCTTATTAAAGGCCTAAAACGTGAATTAAAATGATTCGAGGGTGTAGGTTTCCTTTTAAAGTTGTTAAGGACTGACTGCAATGAGGCAGGAGACCTTGAAATAGAATTTTTAAAAACAAACCAGCAATTAAAGCAATGAGTCAAACGACCTCGAGCTTTTTCAAAATGTTGGTGTTGAGAAAATGCCAGTCTGAAAATATCATTACTCACGTCCTAAACCTTTCTTTGAATAGTGATGCATACATTTTTTTTTCATAAGAAATTAAAGTTTTCACTTAGCCGAAACCGGAAATTAAGTTTACTAATAATGATTTAATTGCTGAAAACAGCAGTCAATAGTTTCGACCCTCCAATTTTGTTTCAGCTGGACCTTAAAATTAATTTCCAGATTGCCGAAATTTCCATGCATGACTAGACCTTCATACTAGCTCCACAGTTCATTACATTAAGCATTAGCTATCTCTAGTCAGCGGCTGGATCGCTAAATAAAAAAACAGCCCAACAGAGATGCCTTTTTCATTTATTTAAAAAAAGATTCAGTCAAGCAAAATTCAGATTCATTCATCTTCTATCTGTCAAACGCTCCATCAGAGCGATCCACATAAATCTATGCCTATGGCACAACTGTAACCTAGATGATGAAACAAATATATCTGTGCGCTCGCATCAGTCAAAACCCGTTTAACGCATGCGGCGTGATGCAACAAAACCAGATGATTCCCATTAGAACCAGTGAAGCCGTCCAGAAACGTCATAGTGAATCACAACACCTCTTCAAGTAATGCATGTTTCTTTATTTTTAATTCACATTTATTTGTATAGCGCTTTTCACAACACAAATCGTTTCAAAGCATGCTCTGCTTCACCGTTTTACCCGTCTGACTGAAGTTTTTGAACTATTTGAAAATGTATTTTATGCACATACTGTGTATCGTGAACTTTTTGCTTTGTTTTCATCTTCATGTTAGTTTACAGTGCATTAACTAATGATTTTAACCCTTCTGTGCTGTTCGGGATGTTTTCATCCACTATGGGGAATTTTTGAGTCTTAATTTGGCCATAACTTTCTCCGTGTTTCAGCAAATGGAATGATTTTTGGTGACAAATCTTATTTTGACACATATTTTGGGAAAATGCTTTGAAAATGTTCAAAAACTCAACAGTACTCTGTGGGCAAATTCACGACCCTTTCGTTATGATTTTAACTGCTTTAAAAATGTATCAGATAAATATTTTTTTCAATTTTTTTTGCTTAAATCTATTAATCAACCTCAGTCCTGATCAAAACTACTAAATTTAAAAAAAAAAAAAATCAGGATTTTAACTCTTTAATTGCCAAATTCATAAATGATGTCACTGATTTGGGAAAAAACGTGTCAAAGATTAGAAACAACATTGGCTTTGATGCGTTGTTAGTTTTTGTGCAGCATCAGATTTTAATGTTTTAAAGAGTTAAAATCCTGAATTTAAATTTAGTAGTTTTGATCAGGACTGAAGTTGATTAATAGATTTAAGCAAAAAAATTTGAAAAAAATATTTATCTGATACATTTTTAAAGCAGTTAAAATCGTGGCTGTTTTCAGTCACGAACATAACGAAAGGGTCGTGAATTTGAACAATGCACAAGGGTTAATACCGTATTAGTTGAAATTAACATTACAACGATTAATAAATGCTGTAGAAGTATATAGTTCATGTTAAAGGGTTAGTTCACCCAAAAATGAACAGACTTTTCAACAACATCTAGTGAAGGACGATTTCAAAACACTGCTCTGAAGCTGCATGAATCTTTTGTTTCGAATCACTGGACACACATGGGTTTGTTGATGGACATACGCTTGTTAACGCTGATGGTGAGGAATTACAGTTGCAACATCTCATAATGAACGTCAAACTGAGTAGCGTATCACTGAGAAACGTCCTGCTCGAGTCGTCCTTGCAATGGAGGTTCAGGTTGAATAATTTGAGAATCTGTGATGATAAAAAAAAAAATAGAGCGTTTTTTGACCTTTAATGCATGTAAACATGCTATAGGAGACCTCCAAAAGAAAATTAAGAGCCTTTAAAATAGCATAATAGGGGCTCTTTGAGTACTGTTAAAAGCAGATAAAAGCGTTAAGACTTTTACTTGGAATTGGCAACTGAAGTTTTTTGCTGTAAGAATATCTATCTGTACCTTCAGGTGTCCTTACACGTCTGCTGCTACTAAACTCTAATGAAACTTTTTTTTGTCTACACAAGCTGTCCAGAATGAGAGACAGCGTTTCCTGTTTGTCATTACATTCGTCAGCAGCATTTTAAAGTCAATCTGCTTCCGAACTATTTCACACGAGGTGCCGGCGTCATCCGCACACGTCCAGATGCTTCTGTCTGATCTCATCACCTGTAACAACACGGCTGATGTTCTCGTCAGCTGCTCGACTGACACACTGAATAATGCACTGTGAAAAAGTGTACATTGCAAAAAAACACATTATTCAAAAAAAAAAGATGAGCTTAATTTTGAAGCAAAATTGGATAAAACATGTTTTAGACAATATGTTCTATTTTTTGTGTTTTTAAAGGTATAAAAGCACATTCTCACAAAGGATGGAAACTATAACGATAGATATTGTTCTAAAAATCATTGTAAGTATGAAAGAATATCATAACGATAATAATGATTTAAAGTCGGGATCACGAAACAAGCGTGATTTAGAGAGAAAAGAATTGAATCTCACAATTCTGAGAAAAGTAGTCAGAATTACAAGATATAAACTCACAATTGCAAGAAAAAAGTCACAATTATCTTTTTAAGAAACAAGCATCCATAGAAATTACATCGTTGAATCACTTTTAAACGTTTTTTACCAGCGGATGAGCGATTAAAAACACCGACAGCCAATCAGAATCCTGCTTTAATGAGCTCGAGGATTTAAAGTGACAGACGACAAAACTGCAGCGCGTTTAGAATAAAAACAGTACGTCATTATTCACTGGTGTGGACGCTGATATCATGACAGTTATCATTGGTGTGAACGGGCCTTAAATTTATGATTAAAATAATTTATGACAAAAAAAATGTTGCATTGTGCGGTAAAAAATAACTTGATTCAAGATATACAATACAATCATGATCTCTAAATATAAAAATCGTACATATAAATGTTATTATATATAATATATATGAATATTTATTCAAAACATATTTTCTTTTTTCTGCATTTCAAAGCATTTTTAAAGCAAATATACTTTTTAAAGGTATAAACCTCTTTAAATCTATGCATAAAATAAACAAGAAAAAGAACTTAATTGAAGATATTCAGGGCTGGGTATGTTACTTTTAAAATGTATTTCACTATAGATTACAAAATACATGCTTTAACAAGTCATTTGTAACGTATTTCGTTACATTACTCAAGTTTAGTAACTTAATCTAAATACTTTAGAATACTTTGGAATACTAATAAGTGTGGAACAAACACAAAAAAGGTCATTGCAAGTTTTTATCTCACAATTCTGACTTTTTCCCTCAGAATTGCGTGATATAAAGTTGCAATTGCGAGTTATAAAGTCAGAATTATGAGACATAAACTCGCAATATTGAGAAAAGTCACAAATATGAGACATAAACTCACAATATTGAGAAAAGTCCGAATTATGATATAAACACACATAATAAGTTCACAATTGCAAGGAAAAAAGTTCATATCTCCCAATTCTGACTTTATAACTTGCAATTGTGAGTTTAAAATCCCGCAAATCTGAGAAAAAGAAGTCAGAATTGTGAAATGCAAACTCACAATTGTGAGGGAAAAAACAAATTGTGAGAAAAAGTTGCAGTGACGAGTGAATTATAAAATGACTCACAAAACATGAAAACAGTGGAAAACATGAAACTTAACTCCTCTTTTTCAGACGGTCAGAGTCAGAGAATCACCAATCGCTGTTTAAATGACATTAAAACTCAAAGTAATCACTTTGGTAATCTAAAACACTTTTCAGATGTAACTGTAATCTGATTACCACCCATTTAAAATGTAACTGTAATGAAACACAGTTACTCAAATTTTCTATTTTAAATACGTAACTAAGTTACTTGTATTTCGTTACTCCCCAACCCTGAAGATATCTCTAATCTTAAAGCACAAAAATAAAGCTTAATATATTTTACACAACTTTTGCTTTAACTTATTAATGATGATTTTATAAAAGCAACAAGCTTTTTGAACGAGTTTACAGTAGATAAGCGTGATGTAGGCAGGTAACTCTGCTTAAAAAAGAATAATTCGTCCTCAAGCGGCTTATTGCTCTAACGTGAACCTCCTGAAAGAAGGTCTGCCGTTTCTTTCCGCACAGAATGAACACATAAACTCAGTAAAGTGATGCTGCTGGATTTCACTGCTCACTGACCGATGAAGTGTTGCACATTTATACACTCACAGTCTGTCCAAACTCATCCGCTTCTCTCTCCGGCTCTCCCGCTGGATGAACATGTTCGTGACGTTCTTGTTGTTCACCCTGTTTGCTGGAGTGGGATGTGGACATCAGGCCCTCCAGCGAGTGCGTGTGTGTGTGTGCGCTGTCTATCTGAGCGTAAAGCAGTGGGTGGAAAGGACACTGCATAACTAATGTGTGTGTCACATTACTGCAGATGTGTGCGTCTCTCAGAACCTGCGGTGTGTGTTGCACTGGGACTCACGGTGGTTAATGTTTTCTGTGATGCTGGCAGACGGGAAAAAACAGTTTGTTAGTGTGTGTATTAGTGTGTAAAGTACATGTCCGGTCTGATTTTGAGAATAGGGAATGAAATGGTGTACTTAAGTCCCATTATTCCGCAAATAAAGTTCAACATGACCTCATCATACTGCATGATTCCCAAACTTTTTTTTTCAGCTGAGCCCCATTTGACCTCACATATTTTTTGAAGAACCCTCTTTTTTCAACACTGGACATGTTCATGGTTCACTTGTAAGTCGCTTTGGATAAAAGCGTCTGCTAAATGACTAAATGTAAAATGTAAATGTAAAAGTTCTCTGATGTCAGTTAATGATCTTGCCAAAAATACCACACATTGCAGTGATTATTACGTCCCTAGCATGTTATATGTTTGGCTACAGTTCTTCTATCCATAATTAATGTGTAGTTTTTCGTTACTTAAACATCCATGTAGGAAGACACATCATGGCTATATTCCTGCATGATAAAGCTAGGATTCATAAGGCTCAGATTGTGAAAGAATGTTTGGGAGCATGAAGAATTATCCAGACCTTAAATTCATTGAAAGTCTTTGGGATGTGCATCCTTTTATCGGGATGCAAAAGTTAATGATCTTACAAGATCTTGACTTGCAATTTTTGATCAAGTACGAAAACTGACGCACCTCTTGATGGAAGTAAAGGTTGTGATGCCTACAATTTGAGCCTGATGAATTTTGGTATCGTTATCCGGTAATGCGTCTTCTGACATGGTTGTCTAACTCTCTGGAGTTGTTCGGCCATTTTTGACCTAAAAAACTTGCTACTTCATCGGAATGGCAAAAATCTTGGTGGCTTTTGCAGTAGTTCCTATGTGACTGCGAAAAAAAAAAAAGTAGACTTGATTTAAAAAAGCTAAAAGGTCGTAAAAAATCACACTTGTGTTGTTCACGGTCAAAAATTACCACCATAGGAAATGAATGGGAAATACGCAAAAATACAAACATTAAAAACAGCTAGAGAATTTATAAGTCTTTTTATACAGAGCTATACAGGAATCTAGTGGTTACACCATGGCATCACTTATGTTTGTATTTGTTTTAATTCCAGCAGATGATAATTTATAGAATAAGCTGGACAATGACACCATTTTCTTTGGGAGCTGCTGTGCAGCCAAAAATTAGTTGCCAATTATTAATGTAAAGCTGCTTTGCCACAATTTGCATTGTAAAAAGCGCTATATAAATAAAGGTGACTTGACTTGACTTGACTTGACACTAATCTGCCTTCAAAAATAGGAATTTGAAGGCATTGTCTCTATTGTAAAGTGGACTTTAATAATGATTTCACTTTTTTAACTTTAGTTAGTGTAATGTTACTGTTTGAGCAGAAACAACATCTGAGCAACACAATTTCTCGTCCAGGTCCTGGTCATTTCAAGATTTGATTACTGCAATGCTCTTCTGGCTGGACTGCCGTCAAGTGCAATCAAACCTCTTCAAATGATCCAGAACACTGCTGCACGTCTGGTCTTCAACGAGCCCAAGAGAGCCCACGTCACGCCACTCTTCATCTCTCTGCACTGCTCGCATCAAGTTCAAGGCGTTGACGCTTGCTTACAGATCCACCACAGGCTCCGCACCTCCTACCCCCACTCACTTTCACGAGTCTACCAGAAGCCTGCGATCACTAAAGGAGTGAAGGCTTGTGGTACCGTCACAGAGAGGCACAAAATCACTCTCCAGAACATTCTCCTTCACTGCTCCCTGGTGGTGGAATGATCTCCCTACCTTCATCAGGAACGCAGAATCCCTGGCAATATTCAAGAGACAGCTGAAAACTCATCTCTTTCACAAGCACTTAACCCCTTCATAAAAAAAAAACTTGCTTATGCTACTCTGAGCAATGTCTGAAACTTGAGAGCACTTCCTGTGTCGATGACTCATTCGATTTTGCGTCTGCCAAATGAATAAATGTAAATGTAAATGCAAAGTTACAACGCTCAAAAATCAATGCAAAGGCAAATATTTTGTATTTACATATTTGTATTGTGTATATTTTCTATTCACAATGAGCTTCTTCCTGGGTTGGTGACATCACAACATTTACATAAACTCCACCCCTGAGAACACGCAACAAAGGGGGCGGGGCCATGTTGGGCTGCTTTAGAGTTGTTGTAGTCGAGTGTTGTTGATGCCGTCATTTTACGCCGGACTGCTTCACAAACGAGGGTCAATTCAAGGAAAAAAGACGAACATGACGACACATGCTAGTGATGAGTTGATCAACTCCACAGCAACTACATCAATTTATCCAGTAACCGTTCAGAAACGTCTAAAAGTTGAACTTCTTCCTGAGTCTCTCCATCAGTGTCGACTCCGGTTTGAACAATGTAAGGATGAACACTTTCCTCATTTTGTCTGCGTGAGATTCTCCAGCTTTGTTGTTGTTGAGCTGTTGAAGCTCCGCCCTCTTCTGGAGCAGCAGCTCATTTGCATTTAAAGGGACACGCACAAAAACGGCGTGTTTTTGCTCAACCCCAAATAGAGGCGAATTTGACAAGCGATAATAAATGATCTGTGGGGGATTTTGAGCTGAAACTTCACACACACATTCTGGAGACACCAGAGACTTGTTGAACGTGAAGCTCTGTGGGATGCTGATCTCCTGGAGCACCAAAAGCGGTCCATGCAGACGAAGGTACCTTAAAGTTAAGCTTTGCTCTCCTGAGCTTAACCTTGTTGCGAATGACTCTGTGTGACTTGGTCAATCCGCTTTTGTCTCTCTGGCACGGAGTCTTGGAACATGCCTCTCGCTGGTTGAAGACTCTGAACGGAGTTAATGTGTCTTTCCTCACAGACTGGAGGCTCAGAACATGGTCGTATCTGTTGCTGCATCACGAGCTGTGGACTCAGATCTGTTGTTTTCTCTCTGGATGGGAGATCTTGAGCAGTGTGTTAATGTCTCACTGGATGCACAGGAGACTCAGAACTCGTATCTGTTTCTCAGAAACAGAGGCAGGCTCAGAACGTGGTTGTATCTGTACAGTCTCACCCTCGCAGGCCTGGACTCAGAACAAGGAGTGTCTGTTGAAATACCTTTATCCCTTTCAAAATGAAAAGGAGATTGCTATTCGCCGCTTCTCCATTCCAGTGCTGTGATTGGCTGCTGGCACACACAGTGTGACCCACTCTTCTTTCACCTGTGTAACTCATTTGCATAAATAAGTCTTTAAAGTGTCTTTAAGGTTTACCAATGCATTTTCACTTTCCAAACCACCATCAGAATACCTATGGACATTTTCTAAACAAATAGAGTGCAAACAAGATTGAACTGCCATACATACATTCATTTGCACATTAACAGCTGATTTTGTGTCCGATGTTTCACTACAAATAGCTGAAAATACTAATAAAAGTATGAAATGGGTGTAAAATCAGTTTTAAGGTTTGAAAACATAGTTGTGAAAGGATTTGGATGGATCTTTGTGATCTCTTTGTTTCACCCACTCCTAGCATCCGGAGATCCTGAGGGATTTTAATGGCAGTCACAGGCCAAAATCTTAGGATTTAGTCACTGTGAAGAAACTGCAATGACAAGCCCTGTCCTTCCCGAGCTCGGCCTTCTTCTTCTGAAGAGGTCTGGCTGTTGTTCCTATAGCATCTTTAACTGACGCCGTTGGACAGTGTGTTCGTGTTAATCCACCAAGATCCAATCAAAATGTAGCTAATCTTTGTTTATGGAGATTATTATCTTAAATATTAGCTTTTCATCAGCTCGCGAGTCCCAGTTTGAGAAACCCCGATGCAGGAAATAAGATTATTTAGCATTTTAAATCTGATTATTCATCAAAATGTTAACATCCGTTAAAAATCACGACTGATATCATTCATCACACCAGAAATGGAAGGTCATGTTGAGTGCATTGCATTGTGGGATACATCTCATGCAGTTTGCTGTGATGTATTCTGCATATTAATGCAAATGTAGAAGGTCATCCAAGTTTTCATGCATATAGAGCATCTGCATCAGTTCAAACGCCAGCAGAAGGAGTAGAGCGCTATTGAACACAACCTGCGAACGCTACAGTAAACGCAAGTTCTTTCTGCACGATCAAAAAGACAGAAGCAACTCCCCATGAGGACTGATGTGTGCAACACGCTGCTGAATTCACAGTTTTCAGGCCAATAAATCAGAGCTTCACCTCAGGTCTGTTGGCAGACGAGCGTAATTGCTTTAAGCTCCAATTAAATCACTCGATTGATTCTTCATAGACATCTCATCACTGCTCTCACGGGCCGTTCATAAATACCGTACACACCTGAGCAATGAGTTATCAGACAGAACTGATGCAAGCGAGCGTTCGGAGGGATTTCAGCCGGTTTCACAGAGAAATTTAATCTCAATACTGTAAAAATACAGTGCAAAAATAGCTGTTGATTTATTTGTCTGGGAAGAATCGGAAGTAAAATGTCAGATTTGATTAATATTCAGAGATCTAGGCTTTTACCACAAAGACGTTTTTGACAATAAGTGCAGACTCTCTTGTCGGCAGTCTGGTTTCGTGGCTTAAATCTTTCATTTCTTTTCCTCTTCACCAAGAAACTTCAAAGTAATCAGAAGTTATTTGAGTTCACCTCCGTCAGGGCCTGACATTCCCCACCCAACACACTCCATGCCCGTCATTAAAGCTGAATTTTCCTCAATCGCTGCTATGTGTGGCTAAAACAGAAACCGAGAAACAGCAGGTGTCTGCGAAAGGAACGTTCCGGCTTCAATTCAGGCGCCACCAACAACATTTGTGACATGAGAAATCAGTTTGACTTGTCACTCAGAAAAACTCTAAACACACACATTTGCAGTGACTCAGAATGGAAGTAATGGCAGAAATGTGTGTGTTTTTGTTAATCCACTTGATATCAAAAAATCAATGCAAATTTTTCAACGATTATGGAAACCAAAAATGTTTCTTTCTCTTACTAGAAAATGGAACCTTAAAGGGTTCCGTCAGGCGTTTCATTTATAGAACATTTTAGGTGTTCCAATCATGGGACATTTTATGGATTTAGTTTTAATAAACTATTTTTTTTTCAATTTAATTTTCATTAAAATATAATTAAATAACTGACAAATAAAAGCAAAATATAATAATTTATTTTTATTGACTTGTGGTCGTTAAGTGACATAAAATATAAAAATCAGTCTATGTGCTTATATAGACAATCTAGGAAGTCAGAGAAGGTCTCATTTTTTATGTTTTGTTACAAGATGTTCACATATTGGCAATAAAAAAGCAAACAATATGAAAATTCATAAATATAATCTTTAACCCTTGTGCTTCAATTAAAAAAGACACTTTTTTGACACAAAATGTCTGACATAAAAATGTGAAGCTTGAAGTTTGGTGTCATTTTAAAGGAGACCCTTGTCACAATCTGGTTGAAGTAAAAAAAAATGTTATGAATATTTATGTTGAACTGCTAGAAAATTAAAGCCATGAATCTAAACAAGTTGTGTTCCGAATTTGAGGTTGATATCTCAAAAAATAGCTTTCAATTAGATTTTGTTTGGGTGCAGTTCCAAATTTTCCCCATTAGATGCCAGCAAAACTCCACTGGTGCACACAGTGGTTGGATTTGTGATGTGCAGTAGAGTTCAGAGTTTTTCTCAAATATAACAAGTCACACTCTGACATCCATACCAACACACACACACACACAATAATAGTGCATAATTTATCTAATTGTCTCTATAATATGCAGAAGCAGAAAAGCAGAGTATTTGCTTTATATGCCAAACCTGAGAAAATGGCACCATCTGCCAAAAAAAAAAAAAGTAAAAAATGTGATTTTGAAGCCTTGCCAACAAAATGAAAGCCGATTAACAAAGATTGTTGTTGTTAATTTAGTTAAATAGCCATGGGATTAAAATTGCGGTTTCAATGGGGACAATTTTTGTCCAAAAGGAACTATTTTGTGTATCCAGTTCAGGAAATGGAAATGGGGGAGAAATAGTAAAATTCCAATACAAATACACACCAGTGCCAAAATGTATGCAGTTTAAACATCTCATAAACATACTTTATCACGAGAACAATTAAAATAGGCCTAAAATAAACATGAAAAATGGTGTTGGTTTTACTTTGCAACACTTTTCACTAAATTAAACTTCACAAATAATTACAAAACGGCACATATCATGGAATTAAACGACATTGTCAAGTTTAAAGACTAAAATAGTATTTTCTTCTAAGATGTAATCCAACAATCGTTGTTTTTCTGGGTTTACCAGCTGAGCATGACCGTGACAAGAGCTGAAATATTATACATAACTGTTCAATACTGTCTTTATTCTCATCTGTCGTTTTAATGTTGATTGTTTTGCATTGTTTACTTCCACTGTAAGTGCATAACCACGATTCTGCTTCACTAAAATAAACAAAGGAAGTTTCTGGATCCTTCACCCCTGTGCACTGAACCACAACAATCCTGTCTTTCATCTTGAAATGAAAGAAAATGTTTTGTGTGACATCAACAACAGCGGTCTATACTGTCACAGATTTCACATCAAAGCTTTGATGCCAATGTAATCATAAAATAATCTGCTTTTCCTTTTGAATTAAGATTTTCTGACCTCCACAGGCAGACACTTGTTCTTGTCTGAAGCAAAACACTCACTTAATTTTGTTTTATCTTCAGTCATTTTTGCTTCTCCAGTAAATGTATCTTGATTAAGAAGGGTTAGATATATGTAGTGGAAAATAAATCATAAATACTGAGGAAGAAAATCAATTTTAGCAGCTTACACTGAAACGAAATCGCTGTAAAAAAGTTTCCTCAGAAATTGCTAGTAAAGAAACAGCAAGTAACATTCACTTAAACTTGAACTTTTGCAGTTTTATTTACAACTGGACAGGAAAATACCGTTACACACACACACACAAAAACAACATTTCTACGTTATTCATGGAATGTTTTTATCTGAAACGTTTAAAATGTTCTTTTTTAAAAAAATGTTACTGTTTCTTGCTACAATGTTACTTGTTTCAGAATGTTCAGAGAACATTCAAAAGTAACATTCTTATAACAAATGATCAAATGGAACTTTCCCTTAACGTTTGCATAACCAAGAAAAAACATTTTTAGAACATTTTAAAAATTTGAGGACACTGGCAAACTGTTGTTAGAATATTTTTTTGTTAACTGGGATACTACACGCTAATGAAACCCTGATCAAGCACAAATCTGGAGAGTCGTGGTCATAAACAAACACTCAGAGGAGAACATTTATTCATTTGGCAGACGCTTTTATCCAAAGCAACTTACAAGTGAGAAGTTGCTCTTAGTGGGGAGCAATTAGGGTTCGGTGTCTTTCTCAAGAGCACTTTAGTCATGGTATCAAAGGTGGAGAGAGTGCTGTTTATTCAATTCCTGCCAGCATGGGATTCGAACCAGCAACCTTCAGGTTACAAGCCCGACTCCCTCACCATTAGCCCACAACTACACCGTTTTCCGAAACACAGAGCGCCGTGATTAAACGGCAGGTAGTTTAACAGAATGAACGCCAACACAGATGTAGTTTAAAAGCACACCGCTGGGAAACTGGGTCCATTTCTGCGGCATCAATTAGAAAATCCTACAGGAGACAAGACAGAGGAACAAATAAACATGATTACAGACACTTCAAATAAACGTGCAGTAAACTGATACGCTCGTTACTGCTGACAGATTGACTCATTTGTCATTCTGGTTCGGGCTGTCGTCTGAAATCACACCGCCGAGATGTTAGCGCTGTTGCCATGTTTCGCGTTTCAGAGGAACAGCTCAGCGCTGTTATCTGTTACACACGACATTTCCATGGAAACCCATTGACGATCCAGCGTGATTTAGGGATGGCTTACTTTCTCATTTCCTTCAGGAGGGAGGAGATTGTCTACAGGATAATGAAGCAGTTAAAAGTGAGTTACAGAACAAGAGAATCGATGTATCAGAAAGATCACCGTCTGAGACCTGCAGAGCCAACACAGACCATCAGACATATAGATGGATTGATTGAACGATTGATAGACAATTATTCGGAGAAAATGAATTGTTAATTACCAGATTTGCATAATGACTTCTGAAGGACAAATTAATGAGCAATTAGTATGCAGTAACAATTACAGATCTCAGTAATTAACAGCTGACGTTATTGACCCGTGTGTAAGTTCAGACATTTAACTCGGATCGTCAAAATCTCTGATCCACACACACACACGGTCACTCTCTCTCACTCTCACACACTCACTCACACACACACACACACACATACACACACTCACACTCACACACACACACACACGGTCACTCTCTCTCACTCTCACACACTCACTCACAGACACACACACACTCACAGTCACTCTTTCTCTCTCACACACACACACACACACACACACACACACACTCACAATCACTCTTTCTCTCTCTCACACACACACACACACACAGTCACTCTCTCTCACACTCACACTCAGGACTCATGAAATGTCCTTTTATTTCAGGTTTATGTCGTAATACCAGTGTAATACCCATGTTATTATATACATTTGTGTCCTCATAAATCATACACGCACACACACACACCTACACACACACACACACACACACACACTCACAGTCACTCTCTCTCACACTCACACTCAGGACTCATGAAATGTCCTTTTATTTCAGGTTTACGTCGTAATACCAGTGTAATACCCATGTCATTATACACATTTGTGTCCTCATAAATCATACACGCACACACACACACACACACATACTCACAGTCCCTCTCTCTCAAACTTACACACTCACAAGCACTCTCTCTTACACACACACACACACTTATCAGGACTCATGAAATGTCCTTATATTTCAGGTTTACGTCATAATACCAGTGTAATACCCATGTCATTATACACATTTGTGTCCTCATAAATCATACACGCACACACACACACACACACATACACACACACACACATACTCACAGTCACTCTCTCTCACACTAACACACTCACAGTCACTCTCTCTTACACTCACACACACACACACACACACTCATCAGGACTCATGAAATGTCCTCATATTTCATGTTTACGTCGTAATACCAGTGTAATACCCATGTCATTATACACATTTGTGTCCTCATAAATCATACACACACACATACTCACAGTCACTCTCTCTCACACTCACAGTCACTCTCTCTCACACTCACAGTCACTCTCTCTCACACTCACACACACACACACACGCACTCATCAAGACTCATGAAATGTCCTCATATTTCATGTTTACGTCGTAATACCAATGTAATACCCATGTCATTATACAAATTTGTGTCCTCATAAATCACCCACACACACACACATATGCACTCACACACATATGCACACACACACACACATGCACACACACATGCACACACACACAACTTTAGGGGACACTGGCTGTTGCGCTGCTCTGATAAGATGTGGCCAGAGTCTCTGTTTCTGAACACTGCTGTAGATGATAACGCCTTATAAAGCATCTGTCACTCTGAAGTGTTCGCCCAGAGCAGGACCAGCAGCGACACAGACACACACACACACACACACACACACACACACACACACACACACACACAGATAATTGGCTCCTTGCTTGTAGATTTAAACTTAGAGTCCAAAGCAGAAATGTCAGATTTCAGCCCTGCAAGCAAAGTGGCCAAAGTTTTTATAACACCTGATCTCAGCTCACTCTTCTGTCTGTTTGAGACATTCATGGTGTTATTAATTATAGTCCGCAGAGAAGCTAATCTCTGCCTCGAGCAGCCGCCACTGCTGTAAGGTCTATATCTGGACTACTCTCACAAATGTGTTAAAAATAATACTTACTTATTATATACATGCACAGTGATGAGTAAAATTTTAAATGCTTTTAAAAGTCTCTTCTGCTCACCAAGACTGTATGAAAAAAATCAAAAATACATTAAAAATTGTGAAATATTATTATAATTAAAAAAAACTGTTTTCTATGTAAATATATAGTGAACTATAATTTATATCCAGTGATCAAAGCTGAATTTTCAGCATCATTACCCCAGACTTTAGTGTCACATGATCCTTCAGAAATCATTTTAATATGCTGCTCAATAAACATTTATGATTATTATCAATGTTGAAAACAGTTCATATTTTTATGGAAACTGTGATGCATTTAATTTTTCAAGTTCTAAAAGAACAGTGTTTATTTGAAATAGAATCTTTTGTATCATTATAGACATCTTCACTGTCACTTTTGAACTATTTAATGCTTCTAATACTTCTAATCAGGTAACATATTAATGCGGCATCCACTGAATCAATCTTGTAATGAAGTCAATATTTAATGACTAAGTAATTTTTAAGAATCAGATCAGGTAGGAAATTACTCGTTTTTAACTGTTTGCGATGAAGTTAACAATGAAATACGAGACATTTCTCTTGATGTCACAACAGATTTAGAAGCAAAGCGTCTCTCATGTATCTGTTGTTCAGGCAATCAGGCTCTAGATTTGGCATGAGGATAAATTTCGTGTCCCGCTCTCACCCGTTATCAGATGCTCTGAAATTGCACCTTGATTGCTTCGTGTAACGCCTGCTGACATCTATTTGCAAGCTCGATCTTTTTTACGAGCCGACCCCTCTGCAATCCCAAATCAAGCAATTTATCTCCGTAAACAAAGGGAGGAAACACTGGAGTATATTGGCCGGAGGCCTAATGAAAATAAATCATATTACTGTGATTCAGAAACACAAATGAATCTGTTCACAAACAGGCTTAAAATGTCATTTTCTATTGAGTAGCAAATTGTACAATTCTATTGTATCACGTCAACTCAAAACCAAGAAAAGGTCAAGCAAAAAAATTAATCAAAACTAAATTGCATTCCCTGAATGAAAAATGATTTTATTAACCAGCATTTTATGTTGTTTTCCAGTAAAAATATTGAAACGCCCTTACAAACTAAAATTCACTTGAGAAGAAAAAGTTCTTATTTCGAAGATGAATCCAATGTAATTCAGTGAGGGTCATGCTTAAACAAGAAAAGTATTTCTATTAGCTTTTTTGTGTGTGGTTGACTTGATGTGTGGGTTCCACTGGATAATTAAAACTGGAGAAAAATTACCAAAAGTTTTCTTTCATTTCAATGGAGTTGGTGGGGATTCATATCTCATTTGCATGGCAACGGCTCAAAATCATACCAGACTGCTCAAACATCCCATGACCCGGCAAACGCCAACTGAACATGTTCAGTTTGAGAAAACAAACACCAGAAAACGCCATCAGGATCAACACGCTGACCCTGCAGAACCCGACACCTGTTAGAAGTTTGTGAACACGTCTTTACATTCATACATTTATTCATTTAGCAGACACTTTTATCCAAAGTGACTTACAAATGACGGAAAAAAGTCTTCAATGCCATAAGATTTGTAACAATCGAATACTTTTAAAAAATCTTTTATGAAATTATAAATGTCTTTGCTGCCACTTTTGATGATTGTAATGAATCCCAGCTGAATAAAAATGCACTTACACTACCATTCAAAAGTTTATGGTATTACGGTTTCCACAAAAATAGGAATATGTGACTGTTTTCAACATTGATAATGATCATAAATGTTTCTTGAGCAGTAAATCGTCACATTAGAATGATTTCTGAAGGATCATGTGACACTGAAGACTGGGGTAATTCAGCTTTGATCACAGGAATAAATTAATTTTTAGTATTTATTCAAATAGAAAACAAATATTTAAAATCGTAATAATATTTCACTATTTTTACTGTATTTTTGATCAAATAAAAGCGGCCTTGGTGAGCAGATGAGGCTTTTGTAAAATCTTTAAAATAAAATCGTAATTATTCCAAAATTTTGACCAGTATCGCTCTAAAAAATGGCCCAAATAAATAAATATCGCAACAGTTTGCGTCCATTTTTTAGTTATGACAACTTTATTTACGTTCAACCAACAAGCTACTATGAGTTAGGGGAACTTAATAATTTGTGGCATAAACACAGATTTTTAAGTTGATTACTCAAAAATATTAAGTTGCTCCAACTAGCCCTGGAATCAATTAATCGTATCTATTTCAGATCATCAACAGCTATCACAGCAGATGCTAACACAACTTATTTAACACATACATTTAATGAACAAGTAAGATATAACTCGTCACTGGCATTACCGCGGTCATTTCTTCTAGAGTCAGTGTAGTGTTTCCCTTCATGTATCTACTCTTCAGCACAAACTTCAACATTATCAAACATAAAAGCATTAAACAGGTCTTTCCCTTCACTAAAAACAAATAAATTAACACTTAATTTCAACATTTATTGTCCTATACAGTCCTATGCAGCACATGCTGTGAACTACAAATCCACCGCCTAATTATTATCAAGTTATCAAGACCATTTCATTAAGTTACTACAATTAACGCAGAAATTTGAGTTTAAATTACAGATAATATTAAGTTGATGTTTATTATGGTAACAGAACTCAAAATGTTTAATTAAAACAATAAATTTGAATTTTTTAAGTTGTGGTAACAGCTCCCCTGCAATACTTTTTAGAGAATGATATGAATTCTCTTTTCAGTCAGTAAAAACCATGAAGTCATCTTATACTAAAGTGCTAAAGTTTAAACCTGCTGGCATGAGGTCTCAGAACAAGTGATGATAATAAATCACAAGAAAGGTGACATAGCATCAATACGGAAGGAAAGAAGAGCAGGGAAAAAAAAGAGCAAGTGAAATTGCCTACATTAGCATGCGGTGGAACATCTGGAGGTTTCCTGTTTCTAATCAGTCTTCCTGTCGGATGCAGATATAAGTGGAAGAGAAGAGCTCTGTCTCTCTCAGGTATAAAGAGGGAATCGCTGGCTGTTGTGTGCTCAGTATCAGCAAATGCAGATGCGTTCCTCTCACAGGTCCTTTGATGTCTTCTTGAAGACTTTACTGTGGATGTGCAAGATGCTGTACTTATATAACACACGCACGAAATCCTACCGAGACTTGTGTTTTTTCACAACAATGTATTTGCATTTGGTTTTGAGTTTCTGTGCACAGTGTGTCATGTGGTTTCATACTGATCCACAGGCTAATGGCCTAAAATGAGATGTTCCTTCATGAAAGCCTGCATTGATCAGTTTACACAGCTGTATAAACTCATCTCGCTTCCGGAAAACACAAACCATTTGGCATTCCTTTAAACTTAAAAGATAAGATGCTTTAAAGACCCCAGAAACCAAAACACTGATCTGAAGAGCAAACGTTCTAAAAAATCTTGGGTTATTTTTTCTACCCAAGTCCTGGGTTGAGCCTTTTGGGTATTTTTTTGGGGTTATTTTTTCAGCGTTTGGGTAGTTTTTGTGTTACCCAGCTCCTGGGTCAGACATAACAACCCAGTGTTTGGGTAGTTTTTGTGTTACCCAGATCCTGGGTTAGACGTAACAACCCAGTGTTTGGGTAGTTTTTGTGTTACCCAGATCCTGGGTCAGACGTAACAACCCAGTGTTTGGGTAGTTTTTGTGTTACCCAGATCCTGGGTCAGACGTAACAACCCAGTGTTTGGGTAGTTTTTGTGTTACCCAGATCCTGGGTTAGACGTAACAACCCAGTGTTTGGGTAGTTTTTGTGTTACCCAGCTCCTGGGTCAGACGTAACAACTCAGTGTTTGGGTAGTTTTTGTGTTACCCAGATCCTGGGTCAGACGTAACAACCCAGTGTTTGGGTAGTTTTTGTGTTACCCAGATCCTGGGTTAGACGTAACAACCCAGTGTTTGGGTAGTTTTTGTGTTACTCAGATCCTGGGTCAGACGTAACAACCCAGTGTTTGGGTAGTTTTTGTGTTACCCAGCTCCTGGGTCAGACGTAACAACTCAGTGTTTGGGTAGTTTTTGTGTTACTCAGATCCTGGGTTAGATGTAACAACCCAGTTTGCTGGATAAAATTAACCCAATATTTGTTCTATATTTACCCAGCCCTTGGGTTGAGTGTTTTTTAGTGTATAATGAAAATTATTTTGTCTCCAAGCAACCTCAAGAATCACATACAATCAAAAATGGCCAATTTACATTCAGAAATGCATTAATGTTCATAACTCTTCAATATGTCAGCCTGACTTGTATACGTGCTTTAATTAACAGATTTAAGTGCCAAAAGGATTTTGGCAACAGGAGAACTTTTCAAATCTCAGGGCCACATGACAGTTTTTCTAAACTTTTTTATTCATCATCTTTCCTTGCCAAATTACATCCGAAGTCTTAGATATGGTGAGGAATGAAGATGTGACCCTGAGAAAGCACGATCGTAATTCAATTCTGTTCTTTGAGACACACAACACAAGAGCGATGAATAGCAAATGATGAGCAGACTTTCACATGGCCTTAAAACCCCTGAAGAACTTTATAAGGACGAATCAGGCAGCAGGTGTTTCACTAGTTCTCTCGGTTTGTGTGAAGCGAGGCTTAATTTGTGCCTGAACAAGACGGATCTGAATCTGGCACCTCCGGAATTGGATCGGCCACTTGTTTCAGTGAATTTCCAACCAAATATGCCTCTAAAAGACATTTATGCTGTAAAACGTGTAGATGTTCTAGGCAAAAACAAGTATAGCAATAATGATGTTTTCAATAACTTGAGGTACAAGGTAATTAAAATGTGAAAATAAGACAAATCAGCACTCAAAACCAAATATTCAATGTTGACCGATGCCAATAAATTAGAAAAATGTCTAATATTGGCCGATAACCAATATGGTCATGATATAAAGTATTGTGCAAATCACTATACACTACCTATTGTGTATACTAGCTGTACACTACAGCATCTCAAAAAATATTTCTCAAATGATGCTTTAAACTGTACTGGGAACTCATTAATGAAGGTGGAAGCTATTAAAGGGATAGTTCAACCTAAAAAAAAATCAAGTCTTCATTTAATCATCCTGGTGTTGTCCGTATGCACTTCTTTCTTTTTTTGGACCACAAAAAAAAGTCTCAAAAGTATCACTGAATCATCCCATGCGATGCATGTCATACATTCCAAGTGTTCTGGGTTATGATAGGATTTGGTGGAAAACAAACTGAAATTCAATGTATTATTTAACGAATATCCTGACCTTGGCCGTTGGTCTTCTGTGCTCGACTGCACCTTCTTGAGACTTGATTTTATAAGCTGTGAGAAATCCAGATTAAATAAAAATGCAATATGAAATACAAATTCCCCAAAAAGTATCCTGAGTCAAATGTCTCCGGACCGGAACTCTGTTTGACTGATGACAGATGTGAAAGTAATAACATCTTGTTATGATATTTTCACCTCAGAGAAGAAAGTACGTGAGTTATAGTTAGTATTTCGTGTCGCATTTTTGTTCTTCATAATTTCAGTGTTTTTGTGGTCGAGTCAGAGTTAACTGTGGCACTAATAGAGTCTTGCAGTCGAGCACAGAATACCAACGGCCAAGGTCAGGATTTTTCAATTTGTTTTTCATCAAACCCTATCGTATACCCACAGAACACTTGAAATATACAATACGTGTCAGATGGAATCAATCTGTGATACTTTACCGTATTTTTTGACCCTTTAAGTCCTGAAAGCATTTTTAGAGTTGTTTTTCTGAATGACATACACAAAAGACTCCAAAACTATAGCAAGACGAGTCAAAAGGTAGGTATCGTTTGATAGAACACTTTTTAAATTTTCAGACAATATACTTTACATTACATTTGGACATTCTCATGCTGAGAAACTGCTGAACAAACAAATATATATATATATAATTTTTATTATAATTTTACATATCTTATTTGACATGCAATAATTCAGGAAGGAAATCTGGATCAAATTTTGTGGTAATAGCATAAAGTAATCAAAAGTTACATCATTTGGAAACAACACAGCCTTGTTATTTAGCCCTAATGCGAGTTTTTTAAATCGTTCCTCCATGAGGGATGATCGACAGAAGAGATTACATTGATTTTTATTTTATTTGTGAGAATCTGCTGTAAATAATACTGTGCATTTTCTATGATCTACATGTTTCATGATGTTATGAGCAAAAATGCTGCTTGAAATCTACATATTTGTTTTTAGTTAAATAAATTATGAATTTTTAATATTTTTTTTTCCATTTATCAGCAAATAACTTGAGTTAATTGAATTGGCTACATGCATTGTAAAGTTCAGACTCTAAGCTTTTAAATGACACTTATTTTGTGTTGATCAAGGCAGTAGTTTTTAAAAAACATGATTAATAATTTTTCTGTTGCTAGGTGGCGACGGCAGGCGGTACACTCCGGTTTTTAGGGATTACTTCACACTCATTAAGAGTTGATTAAAATGGCTAGGTGCATTCAAAATCTGAGTTTCTAAGCTTGAAAAATGATACCTACTTTGTGTAGAAAACAAGCATGGATGGTTCCAGGAACATTGGATAAAACATTGCATCCCAGAAAGAAGAGAGAGTGTTTTTAGCCAAGTGTGCTACATCACTCTGTGAGTAATATCTTGGGATTAACGCAATGGATTATGTTTGTTTAGGGCTCATGTTAATAGTAAAAATCTGTTGATCTGTGCATTTTTCATGAAGTTATGAGCAAAAATATCCCGTCAAATCTGCATAATTGTTTTCAGTTAGTGTCTGTTTTTGTTGTAAACTCAATTTGTGCAGACTAGAGGGTGAAAATATCGCAACAGGAGAATGTTGGAGGCATGATCTGAACGTGTAAAATCTCTGATTTTGAATGCAAAAAGAATTATTGTGCTACCTACTTCAATTTCTATTGATTCTTAAACAGAGACACTCAAACGGGATCGCCGACGCTCCCACCGGTCACAAAGGGTTAAAAAGCTTGATGCTGGTCACTATTCACTGCCATTATATGGACGAGTGAGAGCAGGACACTTTTTTTTATTTTAATTTTGTGGTCCGAAAAAAAGAATGAAGGGTATATACGGCATTAGAACAACACCAGGATGAGTAAATGATGACATAATTTTCCTTTTAAGGTGAACTATACCTTTAAATTCAATTGCTATTTATTTTGGGATATACTAGTCAACACTCAAATAAAAACTGAATTGTATAAACATTTAAATTGTTCATAAGCAGTTTTTAATTATATAATTATGCAATTCGTTGTTGAAAGATAAACATTTAACTGGTTACTGTGATGAAAATGTTCATGAACGATTCAAAAATACAATAAATGAGACAAAATATAAAGAATATTTAATATAGTGCATATATTTAGGCTTCTTTCTAGAGTTATATGTAATGTGAACATATTGTTTATAAACAATGACGTCTTTGAAACACTATTATTCAACAATACTTCCGTTGTTCATTTGGTGCTATAACTAGTAGTAAAGAGGAAGAGATGATTGAATAAAAACTTCGGTTCATCAAAATAAAGTTCGAATTAAAATTGAGAAAATCGATGGTTAACCCAACCCTTCTTGCTGAGCATTACATTTCAAAACCATTGACTTAAAGAGTAATTAAATACAGTATCCATCCACATACCTTTCAGTGTAAGTCCAACGTATAAGCTTAGAGATCTATAATGTCCTGCAATGTTAAATGTGTCAACAGATAAATAATGCAACACGACTCAATAACCATTTCAGGCGAGCCAATGTGTAAGCAGAAAATACGCTTAAGATGCAGAAAACATGTCAATGAAGACCAATCTAAACTTTAGAAATTAATGAATAACGCCTTCAAGTCCTCCTTCTAAGTTCCCATTTGAATTTTTAATGATGATTTTGGTACATTTGTCACCAAACAACAAATACGTTCTAGAGTCTCCACAGAGGCTGATGGGAAAGGCAGTTGTCACACAAGCCCAGGCGGTCTGTAACACCTGGAGAGACCAACAGCAATTACCTTCCACCATATGCTTTAATTGACACGCCATCAACATGGAAAGTCAAGGCTCAAAGTAAACGCAGAGTTTCCCACTGGTAATTATCAGAGTGTGGCGGTGTTTGTGAGCTTATCTCAAATCATCCTGACATGACTTGAAGACAGCATCAGATCTGTTCAACACTTTCAGCCCAAAACAGAGACTTCAGCACCTGTTTGACTGCTCTGAATTCATTACGCGAGAGAGAGAGAGAGAGAGAGAGAGAGAGAGAAATCTCAGATGGAAAGGACATAGAGATAGACACTGAAAAGTCAAGCTTGTGACAAGACAGGTTAATCAATAGCTTCATTAGCGTTGCCACCTCAGAGGGACAGCTTTAAGGCTTTTATCTCGCAGAAAGCAATTAGATCAACAAAACCAAAGCTCAAAACCACTGTACTGCCACATGTTGGGCAGGTGAGTGCTTTCACGTGTCTGTCAGCCAACCTGTTGGCAGGTAAAATCGGGAATAGAAAAGAATTCCCTTTTTCCCCACTAAATCCTGGCTCCAGATCGATGAGTTGATTGATTCCACCAGCACCTGAGAAAAGACGATTTCCTCGTTCCGCTCCAGCTGAAGCTCTGCTGTCAGTTTCCATTAGCAAAACACCTAGTTTTTTTCTTTTAGTAAACGAATTCATGGGTTAATGAATGCTCTGGTCTGGAATTGACAGATAAAATATTTTAATAGTCTGTGCAGGTTTGGAAGTACCAAAATTTGTCCACTCATCATCGAATTTGAAATCAAATCGAAATCAGATTTTGAGCTTCGTGGCTATTAGTCCATGTCTATTTGCTCTGAAGCCATCTATATGCAAATGCACTGAAGAAATTTAAGAAAATGCCTTAAATAAATAAATAAACAACACATTTGTGACACAACCTGCACTACGCAGACTTTCATCCAATCAAAATCTCTCTTGAATGAGCATGTCCCGCCCCCAATATCTATGAAACATTTTTATCATACATGAGTTTACAAATATCAAAGCTTAAGTCTTGTATCTTAAAATGCCTAATAAAGATTAATAACAAGTCTGACACCAAGGTGAATTGTTAGAAATCCTAGTGGCTGACGATGGTATCGCGTGATAAATTTTTAAAGGGGTGGTTGATTATTTCACTTTTTTAACTTTAGTTAGTGTGTAATGTTGCTGTTTGAGCTTAAACAAGAGTTGTTGTAGTCGAGTGTTGTTGATGCCGTCATTTTACGCCGGACTGCTTCACAAACGAGGGTCAATTCAAGGAAAAAAGATGAACATGACGACACATGCTAGTGATGAGTTGATCAACTCCACAGCAACTACATCAATTTATCCACTAACCGTTCAGAAACGTCTAAAAGTTGAACTTCTTCCTGAGTCTCTCCATCAGTGTCGACTCCGGTTTGAACAATGTAAGGATGAACACTTTCCTCATTTTGTCTGCGTGAGATTCTCCAGCTTTGTTGTTGTTGAGCTGTTAAAGCTCCGCCCTCTTCTGGAGCAGCAGCTCATTTGCATTTAAAGGGACACGCACAAAAACGACGTGTTTTTGCTCAAACCCAAATAGAGGCGAATTTGACAAGCGATAATAAATGATCTGTGGAGGATTTTGAGCTGAAACTTCACACACATTCTGGAGACACCAGAGACTGATGTTACATCTTGTGAAACGGGACCGATTTAAAGTCACCATATCATTAAGATGGACAATATATTTTTAGGGCTAAGACAATACATCAGTTATCAATTTATGATACAATGAATCTGGAAAATTCTGATATAATCCGAATGTATTGAGATTCTCTCTCGAATTGATTCTGAGCATAGTTTTTTGCAATTACTCTGTTCCTTTACACACACCACTTAAACCCAAAATAATTATACATAATGTTCGAAACGGTTGAAGCGAATTACAAGGGTGTTCGCGGTGGGCTGTTTACATCAATCTCGCGTCAAAAAAGCGTTCCTTGCCGAGGTGCGAGTACATTTAACCCCATCCATGTCTCAGCCGAACGCACGATCGCTCTCCAGCACTCTTCTAAGTGAGCATTTGAGGGTGCGGTTACAAACTAGCCTAGAGCGCCATCTGCTGTTAAAACTAAACACAGAATTGATTTGAGAAAATATAATGATTGATTCAGATTCATTGTATCGAGAAACCCTAATATTTTTAAGTTATACTCTAGTATTTATTATGAATGGTTTATTTATAACCTTGCAGTTGTCACTTTGGTTTACAGCTATGTGTGTGAATTAGTATATAGCATTTTTAAGGCAGGACTGACTGTTGTATCCTGCTGCTGTGAGTCTTTGAATGTGCTCAGGGCGACAAGCTTCTGTCTTGTTGTGTGTGTGTTTGGCCTAAAGGACATTACAGGTGACATTGAGGTCAAGGCTGTGCTTCAGGTTAAAACTTGTGTATTCCTGATGTGCTGTGTTGGATTGTGTGCTTCACTCTGTATTTGGGTGGACTTACAGTTCTGTTCGCAGGAACTTTCTGCACTAAATGTCATTTGACAGCTTAACTTTAAGCCTTATAGCTCACAGTGTTCACCTTTAGAGCTAGCATTTTCGGTTATACTGGGCTTAGAAATGGCTGACCGGCCTTTTGAAGAGTCTCTTAAAACCCTCCGAATATTTGTCTGTTCTTTGAAGTTTGAACCCACAGACGTGCATGTGAGTGATGATTGCCTTCTATTATATGAATTTTCAATTTCATGGAGAGCTTAGATATGCCCCACTTCTCTGCTAAAATACTTGAATGATAAACCAATTAGGACCCTCTGTGTGTGCTGGAGGTGTGTGTTTGTGCATGCAGAGTCAAGAAGTTCAATGCTGTGACATTGTTTGAATGTTAATAGATGTGCCATTGTGATTGTCATTAGTATTCATTGACATTCATACTCATACTTTAATGTTTGGATGGACACTGGTATGTGCAATATTAATGTTGCTGTTCTTTTACAATGTAAACGTTTAAAAAAGTCCCCAGCCTACAAGCATCCATCCATCCATCCATCCATCCTTCCTTCCTTCCTCCCTCCCTTCATCCCTCCCATTGTCCCTCCCATCATCCATCCATCCATCCATCCCTCCATCCATCCATCCATCCTTCCTTCCTTCCTCCCTCCCTTCATCCCTCCCGTTGTCCCTCCCATTATCCATCCATCCATCCATCCATCCATCCTTCCTTCCTTCCTCCCTCCCTTCATCCCTCCCGTTGTCCCTCCCATTATCCATCCATCCATCCATCCCTCCATCCATCCATCCATCCATCCTTTCATCCATCCATTCATCCATCCATATATCCATCCTTCGTCCCTCCCTCCATTCTTGCCTCCTTCCCTTCATCCCTCCCATCATCCCTCCATCCATCCATCCAACCATACATCCCTCCTTCCTCCCTCCCTTCATCCCTCCCATCATCCATCCATCCATCCCTTCATCCATCCATCCATCCATACATCCATCCATCCTTCTTCCATCCCTCCATTCTTGCCTGCTTCCCTTCATCCCTCCCATCATCCATCCATACATCCCTCCCTCCTCCCTCCCACCATGCATCCATCCAGTCAGTCAGTCAGTCATCTATTCATCCTTCCATCAATCCATCCATCCATCCATCCATCCCTCCTTCCTTTCTCCCTCCCTCCATTCTTGCTTCCCTCCCTTCATCCCTCCCATCATCCATCCATCTCTCCTTCCTCGATCCATCCACCACCCATCCCTCCTTCCTTCTATCCCTACTTCCCTCTCTTCATCCCTCCCATCATCCATCCATCCATTCATCCCTCCCTTCAGTCATCCATCCAATCATCCATCTCTCTGACCCTCTGTCCCTCCATCCATCCATCCATCCATTCATCCCTCCCTTCAGTCATCCATCCCTCCCTTGGTCCCTCCCATCATCTGTCCATTCATTCATCCCTCCCTTCATCCATCCATCCAATCATCCATCTCTCCGACCCTCTGTCCCTCCATCAATCCATCCATCCATCCATCATCCCTCCCTTTGTCCCTCCATTCATTCATCCATTCATCCCTCCCTTCATCCATCCATCCATCCATCCCTCCCTTCATCTATCCATCTATCCATCCACATAATTGTACAACAAAGTTTTCTTGTAATTCAGCAGTTCTGTCTGAATGAAATCTGAATTTTTCTTCAGTAATGTTTTTAAGGTAAGGTTAAGAGAAAGGTCAACTCTGTCCTATTTATCAACACTCCAGTTTATCAGCAAACCATGGTGAAAGCTTGACAAGAAATATCTTTTTTAATGTTACATTTATTCATAAATTAAATTCAGGTGGGAGTTTGCCATTTTTAAATTTCCTTGACATTTACTGATTTATTTGTTTAATTAGCTAGAGTTTGAGAATAAATTGTTCCAAGAAATGAGCCAACTCTGACAAAACTGTAGAACTGGAAAAATTATTCATATATTACTCAATTCTTAAAAAGCAAAAAAGTTTTCTTTTACATTTATGCATTTTGTGGACCATTCTATCCTACTGCACATTGCATTTAAAGTTTACATTTTATCAGTCCAGCCATTTCCTGCCTGGGAACTTACGCCATGCTTTACTGGCATGCATTAGCTCTGCTCTGCCTTTTGACTTCTGCCTGTATGAATTTAACCCGAACACAATCCTCCTTCTCATCGACTTTTTTCCCCTCATTCTTCTTTGCACAGCTCCAGCTCAGTCAGGCTGCATGAAGATCATGAGTGGATGGTCATAAATTCTCAGTTGGATAGAGTCCAGATCTCAGTCATGGACGTGCAGTGTGTGTTTGACAGCTCTGGGTAACAGACATGCGTTAGAAACACAACGCTCTGACTTCTGTCTCTGTGTCTCTGTCTGTTCAGCCGAAAGCAATCCGTCAGTGATACGACTGCTCATTCATCCCTGTCAGAGCTGAAACGAAAAGTGCATCGCAACTGTAAAACAAACAGAAGGACTCCAAACAGCAGAGAACGTTTGATAAAGTGTTGTGTGCTGGCGTCAGCGGGGCGAGCGAGTTGAATCGACCGCTCACAGCAGTCGAGCTGCTTGGTTGTTTATGTTATAACAAAATGTAACTATATTAACACATAACTTTGAATAGGTCCAACTGTATCGGCATACACACTGTATACATGTAAAGCGAAATATACATGCAACATAAAGATATTAAGATATTTTAAACAATAACATCATGATTTGCTGCTTTGTGTGTTGTGAAACGGGCTATGTAAATTTGACTTGAGTAGGGGTGAAATGCACGTTGGCTCACTGAAAATCAGAATTGCGCATGAGCAGAGCATGCTGGGATGTCTTTGATCTTTGCATGCTGACTTTAGCGATTCTCTGTTCAGCAGTGTGTTTAGACTGCAGAAATTACAGAAATCTAATGGTAGATGACGTCAGTCCTTTGAAAGGGAAATTATGGGTTAAACTTCAGCCGCTCTGAGCTGCAGACGAGCGTGTCTCTCCTGTGTGCGACATGTTTTCATGAGCGGTTTCAGAGAGAGACGGAGATATGAGCTGTGTCATGTGACTGTTTCATATTCAGTCTCTAGCTGTTTTTCCACCGTCGGGCCAAACCGTTATTAACCGTTACATTCCCTGCTGATCCGGCCCTGCCGGGACGGATATGGTTTGTAATACAGCAGTTTGGTCAGGAAAAACTTGAAATACTTTTGTAAATTGACTTAGTTCACCTCAAAACAAAAATTCTGTCATTAATTACTCTCCCTCATGTCGTTCTACACCTGTAAGTTCATCTTCAGAACACAAATTAAGATGTTTTTGATGAAATCCGAAAGTATCTGACTCGTCCAAAGGCCGCAATTTAACCACCACTTCCAATGTCCAGAAAGGTACTAAAGACATCATTAAAACAGTCGCCGTGACTGCAGTGGTTCAACCTCAATGTTATGAAGAGACGAGAAATCTTATTGTGTGCAAAAACAAAACTAAACTAACAACTTTATCCTCTTCTGTGCCATTCTCATACGTTGTTTACATCCAACGCTTCCAGGTTCTATGTCAGAATGCCGGCTCAGTATTGGCCAAAGCTGATCATGTGATCAGCACGACGTATGCATGTGATGCTGACGCAGGAGCCGGCTAATTCTGAGTCGCCGTTCTGACATAAATCCTGGAAGCTCTGAACGTAAACAACGTATTTTTGTTTTGTTTTTGTGCACATGAAGTATTCTTGTTACTTCATAACATTAAAGTTGAACCAGTGCAGTCACGGCGACTGTTTTAACAATGTCTTTAGTACCTTTCTGGACCTTGAAAGTAGTGATAAAAACTATTATTTTATTATTATCTATTATTAGATGAACGAAGGTCTTACAGGTGTAGAACAACATGAGGGAGAGGAATTAAAAACAGAAATGTCATTTTTGGGTGAACTATCTCTTGGTTGTACAACTGTAATTGACCCGCAGTTTGATTGACAGGCGATCTAACCAATCCCGAATTAACCCCGAATCCGCCGTTTATACGACAAAGGCGTTTTGGGGGCCGGAAAATGCAAACTTTTGAAAAATGGGCAATGTGCAAGTTTTTGAAAACAAGTCTCTGTAAACTACAAAAATGTGAATTTGTGGAAATGGCGATGTCATGCACATGTGTATTACATGTTCAGTCTACATGCGCGAAGTTTCTTTACAAAGTCACATCGCCATCTACTGGCCTGATAGCAGAATACAACGTTTTTAGTTGTTTTCATGGATCTGTGATCATTTTGACACTGTTCTCATTCATACGCAAAGCCTTTCAAAAACATGAAAGAACAACGTTTTTAATGATTATATGGCGGTGAGAAAACTGGCGAGCCACACCGGGTCCTGAGCCGTAGTGTAATGATGAGTCAAAGGAATGAGATCCAGTTGCGAGGTTTATTCAAAAACGTAGTCAAACAGGCAAAGGTCAAAGACACAGCAAACAGTAATGGCAGGGAACAGCAGGCTCGTAATAATAGTCCAGGCAAAAGATCAAAAGGCAGGCAGGAAAACAACAAAAACAATGATACAGGCAGGATCAGGAAACAGGTAAACAAGATGGGAATGAACGCTTGGAAAAGTAACACTGGGATTAACAAGACCTAGCAACTAAGTGTGTGTGTGCTGGATTTAAATATGGTGGGATAATGAGAATCAGCTGGAGCAGTGATCAGTGACAGGTGCAGGGATTCTGGGAAATGCATAGTCCTTGCTGAAGTGCCCTCTAGGGGATCTAATGGGCATTTCAGCTGGTGATGGTTACACGTAGATTTCAGACCACTGGGTTAAATTTTGAGTTTTAGGCCCAAATCACACTGGAAACACTTTGCAAATTCCAAGAGGTGTGCTGCTACTACGATTTTTAAATCCTAAGACAGGTGGACAAAATCACACAAACGCACATTGAAGGAGGAAGCAGAGCCAAATGCAAATTTTACTGTTTTTTTCAATGTTTGTTTGTTGCCACCAGTGACAGAAATTATACACAACAGCTGCATTAAGATTGAACGACTCAATACCTGCACAACCTCTGTAAACATTTCCTGCTAATTTACATAAGCAAAAAATAAATGGCAAGTAATTACCAAAAGCAGATATTTGCATATTAAAATCCACCAAAATATTACATTGGACTTACGTTGTGCCGGACAGTGTTTCGTACGGTGTCGCTGCAGTGATACGAGGCATTAATATGACAAGCGTCTGTCAGGGGATTTGTGTCTTATTTGGATTAATTGCTTGGTGTCTGTGTAATACCAATCAACAGGTCCTTAAATGAGCTCGGAGAACGTGTGACTCAGGTATGTCCCTCTCTCTCCCACGCACACAGACTCATGGGTTGATTCATTGCGGGTGACACCTGCCAGGACTGATGAGTGTATGTTGCTGCTGTGCTGCTTATTATCATACACCATAGACGAGAATTCGATTAACCCGCTGTGATCCTTGCAAACACACAAATGCTAATGCGCTTGCATTGACACACAGGCAGTGACTTGCGAACACGCCGTTAGGTGTTAAATATACTTGCAGATGATGGACCGGAACAGGTTGCTGTTTTCTGAAAGCAAGTGTCACAATCATTTTACCATGGTAAAATCACTCTTACGCACAGACTACAGTGGCTTGCTGCTGTTATAAATTTGCAGCGAACATGATAAATTGTGTTATATGTGCTGAAATTGGAAATGTATCTTTCGATATACCAGCCAATTAATAATATTAAGGTACAGCAGGGAAAAATAAACTTTTAAACAATAATATATATATATTTTTTTGTATTTATTTATTGGCAGTTTTGGGTCTTTTATGCTTTTTGGGGGGAAAAAATAGTATATAAAAGTATATATAAAAAATAGTATTGTGTACTTTACAATTAAAAGTAAAATTTGATGTGTCTTGTGTACATTTATATTAATTTATGTATATTTAAATATGTAATGTTTCTATTTTTTCATTTTTTACAGAGTATAAAACAATATTTATGTATTTATTTTCACTTGTGGTGGTGGTGTAATAATATAAATATCATTTAATTTTATTTTTGATCCCAACATATTCCACTATTAATTCATTACAAAAGAACATACAGTATATTGTTGTATATGTTGGGGAAAAGTACAATTAAATAATATTTATATTAATATGTATATTAATACACCACCACCACAGGTCAAAATAAATATTATTTTATACTACGATATAAACGATATCAATATTAAATATTTAAGTATATTTAAATTAATATATATAAATTGCAAAATACATAACATTTTACATTTAGTTGGAAAGTACACAATACTATATATATATATATATATATATATATATACCATATATATATTTTTATATTCGATTTTTCTTCCCAGAAAACGATTCCTTAAACATTATCTGGTAACATTATTTTCTGTGCTTAGATTTTGTGAAATATTCTGTCATGTCAGAGCATCATAGATTGATGGATTGAGCAGATGTGTACTGATGGTGTCAGCTCTGATTAACTCAGCAGGTGCTTCGTTTCACCACTAAATGCTCGACTCTGTCGCTGGTGAGAAGATGCATGTCATGTTTGGATGTGTGGAGAGAGACTCATCCCGATTCTTGATTCCCATCCAGGGTGTGTTGATGAATCTGAATTTTAGAAACATTTTCAGTCTAACCCTGATGCGTGAGAACATGATGTGTGGCGTGAGAGCGCATAGCAACAGTAACAAGACTCTGCGTGTATTTTTAGTTCACTGCGGTTTCCAGCTGAAATGAATGACTTTTATTCCTTTTCACACAAACTATAATTATGGGGCAGATTGTTGATTAATAAAGGCTTATTTTTGCACAATACTCTCAAAACACTGTTGCCATAGTGCATGATTTGTAAACAAAACCTCTTCAGGTACAGCAGTCGTAATAGAAGAGCTTTCTTCAGCAAATGCATTTGCACTTTAACACCAGGGCTGGGTAAGTTACTTTTAAAATGTATTTCACTACACATTACAAAATACATGCTTTAAAAAGTCATTTGTAACGTATTTCGTTACATTACTGAAGTTTAGTAACTTAATCTAAATACTTTAGAATACTTTGAAATACTAATAAGTGTGGAACAAACACAAACAAGGGAATTGCAAGTTTTTATCTCACAATTCTGACTTTTTCCCTCAGAATTGCGTGATATAAAGTTGCAATTGTGAGTTATAAAGTCAAAATTATGAGATATAAACTCACAATATTGAGAAAAGTCAAAATTATGAGATATAAACTGACAATATTGAGAAGTCAGAATTATGAGATATAAACTCACAATATTGAGAAAAGTCAGAATTATGAGATATAAACTCACAATATTGAGAAAAGTCAGAATTATGAGATATAAACTCACAATATTGAGAAAAGTCAGAATTATGAGATATAAACTCACAATATTGAGAAAAGTCAGAATTATGAGATATAAACTGACAATATTGAGAAGTCAGAATTATGAGATATAAACTCACAATATTGAGAAAAGTCAGAATTATGAGATATAAACTCACAATATTGAGAAAAGTCAGAATTATGAGATATAAACTCACAATATTGAGAAAAGACAGAATTATGAGATATAAACTCACAATATTGAGAAAAGACAGAATTATGAGATATAAACTCACATATTAAATTCACAAGTGCAAGAAAAAAAGTCAGTATTACAAGTTTATTTCTCCCAATTCTGACTTTATAACTTACAATTGTGAGTTTAAATCTCGCAATCCTGAGAAAAAGAAGTCAGAATTGTGAAATACAAACTCACAATTGTGAGGGAAAAAAACAAATTGTGAGAAAAAGTTGCAGTGACGAGTGAATTATACAATGACTCACAAAACATGAAAACAGTCGTGGATCATCAGGTCATGACAGGACAGTTCAGTTGACAGTTGGACAAGCTTTTGTTTTTTATAAATTCAGTCATTTTATCTTGTTCAGGACAGAACTAAATAAAAATAACTACATTTTTATGATCCCTCTTAAAAGTATTAAATGTTGATGAAACTTAACTCCGCTTTTTCAGACGGTCAGAGTCAGAGAATCACCAATCGCTGTTTAAATGACATTAAAACTCAAAGTAATCACTTTGGTAATCTAAAACACTTTTCAGATGTAACTGTAATCTGATTACCACCCATTTAAAATGAAATACAGTGACTCAAATTTTCTATTTTAAATACGTAACTAAGTTACTTGTATTTCGTTACTCCCCAACCCTGGTTAACGCTATCGGTTAGGCTACGCAATCTTCAAACACTTTAACCTTTCAGCGCCACATGTTTCATTTCTGAACTGCTGTCATATTCACAACATCCAATTCAAGTTCATCTGTTTGGGATGAAAACCAACGCCGCTAGCACACCTCAATGCACATTTCTCTTCGAAAGTGTCGCAAAACACGCCAGAAGCATGTTATATCAGTTATATCATCCCAGTCATCGTGTTTGATCGATGCAGCAGAGATGTTGTTATTTGATTGGAAATCTGTTCATTTAAGTGTTTGGTGATTAATGTTATACGGGTTATCTGGGCACGGCTACTCAAGGTTGCGATTGAGCAAATCAATGTTTATCTTGTATAAATGCTGGGCAGCTGGAGGGTCTGAAATGACGCGTGTGAGGAACGAAAACTCGCATATCTTAATTGCCAGATTCACGCTGCTTGTGGAGTCATGAGGAGAAAACAGTTTCTGGGCATTTTTGGAGCCTCAGGCTTGAAAAAAAACATTGGAATGTCCAAATTATATTCCAAACATTATAGAATTAGAATGCTGGTCCAATAGTGTTTCAAGCAGCTGCTCATAATTCAGTACGCGTCATGTATGTAATATTTCACTTCATGCGCTTTGTGACCCCAAAGTTCGCACTTTATTTTCACATTTAATGGGCTTTGGCTGAACATGCTTGAGTTGACAGCTTTCCAATAGCGAGTGCATTTGATTTGCGGCTCTTCACATAAACCTGTTTAATTTCTGTGATCATTTTCTCACTCTCATGTTGTTTCGAAAATGAATTGCATATAATTCATTTGAATCGCAGCGTTTTAACATAAACTAATGAACTTAGTCACGCATAAATTAAACAGGTGAGATTTCCGCACTCAAAAATCACGACACACTTTATAATTGACTCTTTGCGTCTATTTGAGTGTATTTAAATAATGTGTTTTTTCAAAATGCATATATTTAAATTGCACAAAATCAGCACAGATCTCTTGTGAATGACACTTTAAAATATATCAGTGGAACATGCAATTATCAGTTGGTAAAAAATGTATTTTTAAACATATTGGATTGATTGATAAATATATAAACCTGGTTTTTGTGTATTTCAAAATCATTCAGTTTATTATTAGTATTATTATCACTTATAATGTTAATAAAGCGCACCAAAAAAACCCCCAAATGTATGTGTGGGAAAACTCTTATCCTCAAACCTCTGTCTGAAATGATCTGTTTTTAAGGCACGGCTCCTTTAAGGCTTGTTAATAAACGGATGCTGTCGTGATTGGTTAACGTCATTGCATTGGAAACCGTATCAACACACACTCGCTTCTGAACAATATCCATATAAAGCTGTCATCTACGGTGGCTGAGAGAGCTCAACGTGCTGCAAATAAAAAAACACATGCAAATAAAAACAAAACGTGATCATCAGTTTGACAACACATGTGCTGCAAATCCTCACAACACAAGAAACACAAAAACGCGCTGCAAATACACAAATGTGCTTCAAATACACAAACGTGCTGCAAATACACAAACGTGCTTCAAATACACAAACGTGCTGCAAATACACAAACGCGCTGCAAATACACAAACCACAACAGAAAAGTTTCAAGGGGGACCCCAAAAAGTGACAAACCCTACTAGGACTTGCTTATTAGCGGTATTCAAAACCAGTTCAACTCACCCGTTCACTTATTCACTAATCCCTATATAGTGTACGACATTTGAGTGCACAATGTGTTCACAATCATTAAATACTATAAAAACTGCAAACAAAAATAAACAAGTGTACATTATTTCATGTATTTATTATTTTTAATAAAGTGTTTTTCAGTTTGCTAGAAGCTCACGCTCACAGATGACGTGGTCGTCGAGCGCCTCAGGCGGCCGTTACCATGACGTCACATTAGTACGCTACAGATGATTAACCAATATTTTAAAATCATCCACTAAATGATCATCTCTTAAAGTTGAATGAGTGAACAACAATGCCACATATTAAAACACTTTTCTGTTAGTGAAACACATTACATGGAGTTAATGCCTACATAATATATTTTAATATTTTTTAGTTTGTGCTGTTGTCAAGTAGGGTCCGTCCCCCTTGAAACATTTCCATTGTGGTTTGTGTGTTTGCTTGTGTTGTGAGGATTTGCAGCACGTGTTGTCAAACTGATGATCACGTTTTGTTTTTATTTGCATGTGTTTTTTTTTAATTGCATGCATTTTTTTTTAATTGCATGCATTTTTTTTTAATTTGCATGCATTTTCTTATTTGCAGCGTGTTAAAGACCTGAAACTTACAGGATGTTTTAAAGGTACAAAGACCTCTTAAATGTCTAAATGTGATTTTTCGTGTTTAATACTGTGTATCTAAATGAGTTGCGTGGAAATGAACTGTTTTTAAGGTCCAATAAGGTTAATAAAACAGTAAATAAGTAATAAAAATAAATAATAAAGTAATAAAAAAAAATAAAATAAATAAAAACAACAGAAATAAACATAAAAATAGCCCCAATGTCTAATTTTGCATATATACCAGCACTTTTGAAGGCATATAAAGATATAGTTCTCAAATTTCATGCGATTTTAAGCATATTCAAATGTTTGACGAGATGAGTTTATTAAACTTTTTGGACCTTGACTGTAAATGCAGCCTGGAGTCGCGGAGTTAAGAAAGTTGTGCCGGTTTAGAGCAACAAATGATGGCAAAATTGACATTTTTGAGTGAATGATCCCTTTAAGACTTGTTTAATTAAAGTCTATTGAGAAAACCTTCCGGTGACCTCGTCTGCCATCATTCATGAGGTTCTGCGTTCGCAGGATTATTCAAAAGCCATTCACAGCGCCGGCGTGATAAACAGATACACCATTAGTGTGAGGTAAACAAACCACCTCATTAAAAAAACAGCATTTCAACGTCTTAATTAAGGTGTGAAGTTACATATGCAGGAGAGTTACACCCACTTGAAGCGTCTATCCATTAAATGTTAACATTAATTCATCAAAACTGCAGATTTTATTAAGTCGTCGCAAAGTTGTCATGGTCAGACATTATTGACTCATAATATTTAATCTTTGGGCCTTGGCTCGACGGTTCTTCAAGCATTATAGAAAGTGAAGTATGTGTGCATAAGGTTGTTTTAATGTAATGCAGAGCGGTGCCAGGACCTAATAACATTATCCAAACTAACAAGGCGCTTGGGAAATGAGGGTGATGTCGCCAGAACTTTCATTTTTCAGGAGCTTTAATAATTAAGCGAGTTTCATTCGGCTGTGTTGCGGCCCGTAAACACACCGAGAGCAGCTCTTCCTCAGAGGACAAACCTTCATTATTTACCTTTACATGTGAATAATGACACGGCTAAGAGGAAACGGATGCTTTTTGGCAGCGGTTGAGCTGAAACGGAGCAATGCCAGAATCCTCCGGGCAGAGGAAGCTGAAAGATGGAGGAAAAGACTGAGACTGATTTACTACTGTGTCACCTTCTCTTCTTCTTTTTTTAAGAGTAGAAAGTGAAACAGTGGATATTAAGCAATGATGAACATTTTAAACTTTCCATCTTATTTTTAGCCATTACAAAAAACAGTCCGCTTGATATTGCAAACTGGTTTTTAACATATTATTTTGATTCATTGTTGTATTCATAAACACACTGGTTTCATAACAATTTAAACAAGTCAAACAGTCGATTTTTCATTTTTCTGGATTCTGGATTTTTTAAAAAAATTTTTATATATATATATATATATTATATTTGGACTCCATTCAATGGTTAAATTAAATTTTAGTAGCCAAAAACCATGTATAATTAATTGAAATCATTATACTTATACAATTTAACAACATTTTTTAAAAAGTTTTTAAAAAAATACATATTTTAGGGGCCTTTGATTTCTGCTTAAAGTTTTCTGGTTTCTATTTTAATGGTTTGATTACATTTAATAATCAAAACGCAAGTCTAATTTCTATTTTAATTAATCTTTTCATCATGATATTAAAACACCTTTTTGTCAAACAAAGTGCTGAACAACAGAGCTTTACTGTTACAATTAAAACAGAAGAAAAAAAATGGTTATTTCTTAAAAAAATAAAGTTTCAATAATAAACTTCAAAGTCAATAATATTTGTCATTAGTGTTAGTATTATTAGCTATCATCTTCAGAACACAAATAAAGATATTTTTGATGAAATCCGATGGTTCAGTGAGTCTCTATTGACAGATAATGAACACTTTCATACTAATACATATTTAAAACAGGTCATGTGACTACAGTGGTTCAACTTTAATGTTATAAAGTGACGAGAATACTTTTTGTGCACCAAAAAACCAAAATAACGACTTTTCAACAATATCTAGTGATGGACGATTTCAAAACACTGATTCGTGAAGCTTTACGAATCTTTTGATTCGAATCAGTGATTCAGAGCGCCAAAGTCACATGATTTCAGGCTTTGTTACATCACATGTACGTATGCTTGTATATATAATGAGAATTTCGTCAATCCATTCAGATACTATTATTCCTAAATGGATCTAAAAAAGATCCAATGATAAAGATAACTTTCGAAGGCGAAGAAGGTGTTAGTATATGGTCTTTGAAAGAAGTCCTGTAAGAGTCAGAGAAGGTGAACGTGGTCATGAAACGCTAAATTATGAATGTTTCTGGGGGAAAAAGTCATTGTAATTGGAGCACAGGAGAAAAAAAATATCTGGCTTTTTTTATGGAGTACATGCAGCAAACAGTATGTTTCAGTAACATCAAAAGTTAGTCAGAATGTGTATTTTCACCTGGTACTGAAGAGGTAACCATAGCAACAGTGGGCCATTTTCCATTAGGATCAGGATCAGAACACTGCCATTATTACTCACTATATTTGTATATACAACAAGTGTATGTATGTATGTAAAAAATGGTTTTGTAATGTGCAAATATAATTTTAAAAATGATAACATTTTAATATAAATGTATAAATTTATGTAACATAATTTCAGAAATATATTAAATGCAATAGAATTGAATTACTATATATGTATAGATATTTAAAAGGCATAGGCCTACATATTTTCTATTCTAAAAGGTGAAAAAAAATATAATATTATAAAAATAGTATATTTTAATAGTAATAATAATAATAATAATAATAATAATAATTTGATTTATATATATATATATTTTTTTTAAATTTAAAACAGACTTAAAAATGACCACATTAATATAATTATATATATATATATATATATATATATATATATATATAAATTACTATTTATTACTATTTACTATTAATTACTATTTAATATAAATTATTATATTTATATATAAATTGCTATTTATTACTATTTACTATTAATTACTATTTAATATAAATTATTATATTTATATATAAATTACTATTTTTGTATATATATTTATATTTAAAACAGACTTAAAAAATTACCACATTAATATAATTCTATTTATATATATATATATATATATATATATATATTTCTATATAAATTACTATTTACTATAAATTACTATATTTATATATAAAATACTATTTTTGTACATTGTTTTATATTTAAAACAGAATAATATAATATAGAATATAATTCTATTTTTGTGATAAACATGGGATATGTGAATATATATATATATATATATATATATATATATATAATTTTTTAAGTCTGTTTTAATATTTAACTTTTTGGTTAATAGTGGCCTGAAAAGACAATTTAGAATGTTAAAGATGAATCATTTTCTATAGAATTATCACCAGAAATACTTTTCAAAAGTTGTCGGGCCTGAAAACGTCGTGACCGGCACGAGCACTGCAGTGAAGCCACAGCAAACTGAAGCTGTGAACTATTCAACACGATCCGGATCACAATCAAGTTTATTTGATTTCTATCAGCAGCGATCTGGATCAAAATCACTTTCGAATGAATGTTATTCCTGCAGCTCGAGTCTGGAGCTCTTTTCTATTATTTCGACCTGGGCTTAAGAGTTTTTCTGATGGATTTTGTCAGGGCGGTTTTTAGCTCTGTGCTGAGGAGAGTGACGGCTCTAATGAAGTCAGACTGTCAAACTACAGAGAGGCTGAAGCCAAGATGGAAGCGGGGGCTAACGAAGCTAGGAACACAGCTTTAGCATCCAGCTCTCCTTATATAATGATGCTAACCGAGATGGAGACTAATTTTGACTTCCCAACATATGTTCAGTCATGCAGTGGTGAAATTGTTTAAAAATGAAAGGCTCTTGCAGGAATTCACAGCAGAAGGAAGAGAGTTTTTGGCCGGCGATGCAGGGCCTGTGCGGGGTGCAGGATGAATGAAAGTCCCGTCATAAATTACTCATCCTGTCGCTCCTGGAACACTGGAAGAATCATCACACAAATCCTTTCTTTACAACAGAGACCGTGCACATGTGTTTATTTCTATTTATTTAAATTATAATTATATTTACATACCACAATAAACATTTATATTTCTATATACACACACACACACATTTATTAGTTTCAAAGCCATTGTATATCAGTCAAAATCTGCTCAGGAATAAATAATAAATAATTATTTACACGAGGATCTGCATTTTTGTGGGTTTAAATAAAAGATTTTTGTTCAAAACCTTTTTTCCTGGTAAAATGATAAAATTTCCGATCATCTCTTCATACTAGTTCATTTATAGCATCAAATAAACATGAATGAACATCAGAAGGAATGTTGTTTCAAGACGTGATTCAAGTTCACCAACGTTAATCTACTAACTCCCCTGACCGCTTTGACGGACAAAACGGCGGATTCGGGGCTACGATTGGTCAGATCGCCTGTCAATCAAACTGCCGGCGAAGTTGTATCCCGTAAAGCTCATCTTTGATCACCGAAATGACATATTTAAACATTTTGTCTTGTGAAAAACAATTTCTGCATGCCTTAAAATAGCTTGAGCGTTTCTCTACACCCCTGCTTCATTAAGTATACATGAGCTCATGAATATGCAAATTAGCCCCGCCTCCACTCGCTCGCACGAGCTCAGAGATCCGCTTGGTCAACTTTTACTCAAGCTACTGTCGCAAACGTCGAACGAAATCCAAACAACTCTGCATCCCATTGACTGTCATTATATGGACAAAATAAATAAATAAATAAACACTTTGAAACTCATGCAGGTTTGAGCGACATGAGCTAGTAAATAATGATCTTTTTTTTCTGAACTATCCCTTTAAGTAATTGACTGACTCGGGAGATTTCAGAAACAGCCTCTAAATGTGTATATAATTGCATGAAAATGTTCCTCAGCTGCAGTTTGTTAGTTTGAGTCCTCGCTGACACATTCCACTCGCACAGTAAATCCAGCCTCTTATTCAATTAGAAGCAGATTTGAATAAATAATGAAAAATAATGAGCCCCGTAGCATTTAAAGCGTAATGAGCGCGACTCAGACGGAGAAAGAAGCGGCGGAGAGACGGATGAAGATGTGTGCGGCCGTGAGACGCCAGAGTGACATTTGGAGATGCTGTAAATCAGGGACGACGGGTCAGAATGAACTGCGCTTCTCGTGAAATATTAGCATTGATGCAGGCGGACGGCTTTTAGCACGTCTCAAGAATGATGCTTTTCTTCCCATCTCAATCTAGACACGCTGTAATGAATGTAAACAATCTGCACACTCCAATCCATAAAGCATCTGTGAAACGGAATTGTTGTTGTATGGAAATAAACTGGAGATTTTGTGTGTGTGTGTGTGTGTTAAAGTGCCCTTTTTATGCTTTTCCACACATTCTCTTTCAGTTAGTGTGTAATAGAGCTGTTTGTGAATGTAAAAAGTCTGCAAAGTTTTAAAAATCAAAGTTTTGGTCTCCTAAAAGAAAGCATCAAGAGTAATTCAGTCTCACTTCCTGCTGAACCTACGTAGGTTTGTAGCTAATTTGCATAATCCCAGCCGGAGGTCTTCATTGGCTGAACAGCGTCTCTTTGCCCCGCCCTCAAACACTGTAGTATCCGAGACTGGAAGAGTTCGTGTTGTTCATGTCGAAAAAAAGACGCTGTTTTCTGCTGCGAAAGAGATCGATGCGGTAAAACCGACTGTTTGTTTCACTAGCTGTGTTTCCATCACAATGTTTTTATGTAAATTTTAAAGCATCGCAGCAGAAACGAGTGACGGAAACACCAAATTTCGGAAAAAATTACATTTACATTTACATTTAGTCATTTAGCAGACGCTTTTATCCAAAGCGACTTACAAGTGAGGAAAACAAACAACGGTGAAGCCGAAATTAATTCACAAAAAAAGTTTTTATGCTCACTTGAGATGGTTTTTGAAAAAATAGTTAATAAAGGGAGATTGAAATGCATTTGCCCAATAAATTCTGACGTAGCGAACCCATGTGACCAACATCCACCCTCATCCTTGATGGAAACGCACTTATTTCGCATTTACTTGCGAACTTTGAAAAGATTCACGTTTGGATGGAAACCCACAGTGTATCAAGTGCTGAAATTCAGGTTTTTCGACCAATCAGAGCAGAGCAGCTCTCATAAAGGGCGGGGTTTAGAGAGAGCGGAAACCGTTTCAGACGCCGTGAGAGAAGAGCTGATGCTGCAGAGGATATTATGAGAAAATCAAAGTGTTTTGATGAGAAACCAAAACAAAATTAGCACCATAATACGAGCAGTTTATCGATGACTTACCAAAAATAATTTCAATATTGCATTGTGCACATATACAGCGGTTTTGTGAGAACGTGCGTCACACGCTCACTAACGCGTTCTCTAATCCATTAATGGCTCTATTCACCCTGTCGTGAGGCGCTAATCACAGATTCGCTTCTGTCCATGTAAATCTACAGCCACATCCACACGCTTTTAAATGACCTTTTCATTCTGCACGTCCATTAGTAGTGATCTCTAGTCATGCTCTCTCTCTCTCACACACACACACACACACACTTTCTTTACTAAACGTCTATTTCTGGAGTGATTCGTTGGCGTTTGACTGGCTAGGCAGCACACGGACGCTTGCAATTCACCCGCTCACCGTTCAACATTACGCTCACATAGTCCAAATCCAGTCCAAGAACAAATAGCATCTATTAGTTGTACAGCACAGGCTTTAATAAAGGACACACGAACACAAATCGCACAATTTAGCCCAGCGGTTTGATAGATGTCAAGCCAAACAATTGAGCAGTCCCTGCGGACGCCTGCCGCCTGAAGTTAACTCAGATTCATAACGCTATAATAACCCTGCCGGCTTCCTTTGAAATGTATTGTAAACGATTTGTGAAGCACCTCTACGGCAGAGCCCCGAAAATGAGTTTCCTAATCACGCCGAACGACTCCAAAGCAATGCACGTATGGGTTTTGAAAGGGCTGATGATGATGACGGTGATGTGACATCATTAACATTAACTCGGGCGAGAGAGATTGAATCGCTGATTTCGTGCAAAATGTATATCTATCAGTTTTTGCATTATCACGGGCCTAAAATGCATTGAACGTGACTTGGCTGTTTTTCCTGTTCTGCTACACCTTCTGAAAATCAATCTGCTCGTGTTGAAATTAATTAAAGTGCTTCTATAGACGAGTTTATCAGATATTCACTTTATTTAATTAAACCTCTATTATTTACACGGCGACAAGGAAATGAACAGGATGTTAATAAAGAGCTAGTTAGTCTTTGCTCAGTGAGGGGTTGAAACAAACCCCTATATTCACGATATTTTATGCATTTTGCTTTACAGTATTGTTTTTAGGATGAATTTTTAAACATTTAGTACCTTTAAATATTACTGGTCAAACACTAAGATAATGTTTTCCTTTCATTTATACATTTTATATATTTATTTTTATATATCTACTTATTTTATTACTTGTTTATAAATTACATTTTAGTTATTTAATTATTTATATTCCTTTTATTTATCTACTTATTTTAATACATTTTATAGACTGCATTTTATTTATCTACTTATTTATTTCATTACATAGATTACAGTGTATTTATTATTATATTTTAATTCATCTCTTTATTTATTTTATTTTATATTTAGTTTTATTTATTTTTATTTTACTAAATTTTATAAATTACATTTTAGTTATTTAATAATAATAATACTTATTTTATTACATTTATAGGTTATATATTAATTACTTATTTATTTATAATTTATCTACTTATTTATTTTATTACACTCGATAGATTACATTTTATTCATTTTTATTTATCTACGAATTTAATTATATTTTATAGATTACTATATATATATATATATATATATATATATATATATATATCTACTTATTTATTTTATTACCTTTTATAGATTATATTTTAAGTATTTTTATTTATCTTATCTATTTTATTACGTTTTATAGAATACATTTTATTCATTTATCTACTTATTTATTTCATTATTTTTTATAGATTAAATTTTATTTATTTAAATATTTGTATTTGTCTACTTTTTATTTTATTACATTTTATAGAACACATTTTATTTATTTATTTTTATTTGTCTGCTTTTTTATTTTATTAAATTTTATTGATTACATATTATATATATATATATATATATATATATATATATATATAATTTTTCTATTTATTACATTTATTTATTTATATTAATATTTACATATTACATTTCATTTATATTTTAATATTATCTTATTTATTGTAAATTTTATATAATACATTTTTATATATATTTACATACTTTGAATTTATCTCATCACATCTACTTATATTTTATTTATCAAATTGTCTGGAACTGTCATTTTCCACAGATACCGTGCTCCAGAAATCCATTCTTCATCTGTGGGTTTGTGAGGGAGTCTAGAACGCCTCGCTGGATGTGTTTTATTGAATAAGTTGACAGAAATGACACGCAACACAAAACCCTTTTGAAAACAAACTCTGATGCGGGAATCGAGTCGTTATTGCAGTAATATCTCTATGTCGGGTGTGATATGGCACGGAATCTTTCTCGTGAAGAGAGAAATAGGCCAGCGCCGAGATCTGACACCAGGAATGTGAAATTACAGTCATTTTGAGTTCAACTTACTTTGCATTCAGATGGATATGCTTCCTCATGCGCAACCAAATATCTCTGGATCTCTGCCGCCATTGGCTCTGTTTTGATGAGTCTGATGAAAAACCCCACAGAAAGAGGAGAGAGGGAGTTTCTCTCACTTCTCCGAATCTCTCTGTTATTAAAGACCTGCAGACACCGCAAGAGCTTTGTGGCAGTGAATACAAACATATCAGCTCAAACATCATGAAAAATACTGACCTAGTATCTGCTACAGGCCAATACTGTGTGTGTGTGTGTGTGCGTGTGTGTGTGTGTGTGTGTCAGTGATGAAGATGAGTATCACTAACAGTTATTGTAACAAGAAATTGCATCCAACATTCATTGTTTCTAGTTTTATTAATTCTCTGTTCAAGTTTGCTGTCACTATACTGGAGATCAGAAGTCAAACTTCAGTGACGCTGCAGTAAACTGGGACAGTTTTGCAGTTTATAGGGTGTTTTGGGTGGTTTCTAGGGGGTTGCTATGTTGTTGCTAAGATATTTTAAGAGTTTTAAAGCATGTTGCTATGCAGTTGTCAGGGTGTTTTCTACAGTGTTTCCAAGTGGTTGCTAAGGTGTTCTGATCTGAATAATTTAAGCATGGTGCTTTGCAGTTTATAGGGTGTTTTAGGTGGTCTCTAGGGGGTTGCTATGTTGTTGCTAAGAAATTGTAAGTGTTTTTAAGTATGTTGCTATGCAGTTACTAGGGTGTTTGTGTGGTTTCCGTGGTGTTTCCAAGTGGTTGCTAAGGTGTTATGATCTGAATAATTTAAGCACGATGCTTTGCAGTTTATAGGGTGTTTTGGGTGGTTTCTAGGGGGTTGCTATGTTGTTGCTAAGATATTTTAAGAGTTTTAAAGCATGTTGCTATGCAGTTGTCAGGGTGTAAGGGTGTTTTCTACAGTGTTTCCAAGTGGTTGCTAAGGTGTTCTGATCTGAATAATTTAAGCATGGTGCTTTGCAGTTTATAGGGTGTTTTAGGTGGTTTCTAGGGGGTTGCTATGTTGTTGCTAAGAAATTGTAAGTTTTTTTAAGTATGTTTCTATGCAGTTAATACTGTGTTTGGGTGGTTTCTATGGTGTTTCCAAGTGACCTGCAGACACCGCAAGAGCTTTGTGGCAGTGAATACAAACATATCAGCTCAAACATCATGAAAAAACTGACCTAGTATCTGCTACAGGCCAGCAGTGTGTGTGTGTGTGTGTGTGTGTGTGTGTGTGTCAGTGATGAAGATGAGTATCACTAACAGTTATTGTAACAAGAAATTGCATCCAACATTCATTGTCTCTAGTTTTATTAATTCTGTTCAAGTTTGCTGTCACTATACTGGAGATCAGAAGTCAAACTTCAGTGACGCTGCAGTAAACTGGGACAGGAGATAAGCAGCTGAGGCAGAAGGTGTTTCTTCTGTGTCTGGCTGAGGTTTTGATATTTAGTTTGCCAGTAATGGCCTCATGAGCTTAAAAATCTTTAAATTCTAGTCAGATTGTATCTAGATGCGTTTATGAAGTCCCTACAGCCTCAGCATAATGAGGCTTGACATTTCCTGTTGGTCTGGAGAGAGAACAGTCTGTACATGAACCTGAACTCGGTGCAACTCTTTAATGTGTCCTGTTCAAAGCTTAAAGTTTAATTATAAATACTCATTTTATGAAGAACGTGATTAGTGTTTGTCCTTGCAAAAGGTGCAAAGGGAATTCATGCTGTGGTGCTGTGAGTGGTCGTCAGGGTGTTGCTATGTGGTGGCTAGAGTGCTAAGCATGTTGCTATGCAGTTGCTAGGGTGTTTGGGTGTTTTCTACAGTGTTTCCAAGTGGTTGCTAAGATGCTATGATCTGAATAATTTAAGTACGGTGCTTTGCAGTTTATAGGGTGTTTTGGGTGGTTTCTAGGGGGTTGCTATGTTGTTGCTAAGATATTTTAAGAGTTTTAAAGCATGTTGCTATGCAGTTTTCAGGGTGTAAGGGTGTTTTCTACAGTGTTTCCAAGTGGTTGCTAAGGTGTTCTGATCTGAATAATTTAAGCACGGTGCTTTGCAGTTTATAGGGTGTTTTGGGTGGTTTCTAGGGGGTTGCTATGTTGTTGCTAAGAAATTGTAAGTGTTTTTAAGTATGTTGCTATGCAGTTACTAGGGTGTTTGTGTGGTTTGCGTGGTGTTTCCAAGTGGTTGCTAAGGTGTTATGATCTGAATAATTTAAGCACGATGCTTTGCAGTTTATAGGGTGTTTTGGGTGGTTTCTAGGGGGTTGCTATGTTGTTGCTAAGATATTTTAAGAGTTTTAAAGCATGTTGCTATGCAGTTGTCAGGGTGTAAGGGTGTTTTCTACAGTGTTTCCAAGTGATTGCTAAGGTGTTCTGATCTGAATAATTTAAGCATGGTGCATTGCAGTTTATAGGGTGTTTTGGGTGGTTTCTAGGGGGTTGCTATGTTATTGCTAAGAAATTGTAAGTTTTTTTAAGTATGTTTCTATGCAGTTAATACTGTGTTTGGGTGGTTTCTATGGTGTTTCCAAGTGACCTGCAGACACCGCAAGAGCTTTGTGGCAGTGAATACAAACATATCAGCTCAAACATCATGAAAAATACTGACCTAGTATCTGCTACAGGCCAGTAGTGTGTGTGTGTGTGTGTGTGTGTGTGTGTGTGTGTCAGTGATGAAGATGAGTATCACTAATAGTTATTGTAACAAGAAATTGCATCCAACATTCATTGTCTCTAGTTTTATTAATTCTCTGTTCAAGTTTGCTGTCACTATACTGGAGATCAGAAGTCAAACTTCAGTGACGCTGCAGTAAACTGGGACAGGAGATAAGCAGCTGAGGCAGAAGGTGTTTCTTCTGTGTCTGGCTGAGGTTTTGATATTTAGTTTGCCAGTAATGGCCTCATGAGCTTAAAAATCTTTAAATTCTAGTCAGATTGTATCTAGATGCGTTTATGAAGTCCCTACAGCCTCAGCATAATGAGGCTTGACATTTCCTGTTGGTCTGGAGAGAGAACAGTCTGTACATGAACCTGAACTCGGTGCAACTCTTTAATGTGTCCTGTTCAAAGCTTAAAGTTTAATTATAAATACTCATTTTATGAAGAACGTGATTAGTGTTTGTCCTTGCAAAAGGTGCAAAGGGAATTCATGCTGTGGTGCTGTGAGTGGTCGTCAGGGTGTTGCTATGTGGTGGCTAGAGTGCTAAGCATGTTGCTATGCAGTTGCTAGGGTGTTTGGGTGTTTTCTACAGTGTTTCCAAGTGGTTGCTAAGATGCTATGATCTGAATAATTTAAGCACGGTGCTTTGCAGTTTATAGGGTGTTTTGGGTGGTTTCTAGGGGGTTGCTATGTTGTTGCTAAGATATTTTAAGAGTTTTAAAGCATGTGGCTATGCAGTTGTCAGGGTGTAAGGGTGTTTTCTACAGTGTTTCCAAGTGGTTGCTAAGGTGTTCTGATCTGAATAATTTAAGCACGGTGCTTTGCAGTTTATAGGGTGTTTTGGGTGGTTTCTAGGGGGTTGCTATGTTGTTGCTAAGATATTTTAAGAGTTTTAAAGCATGTTGCTATGCAGTTTTCAGGGTGTAAGGGTGTTTTCTACAGTGTTTCCAAGTGGTTGCTAAGGTGTTCTGATCTGAATAATTTAAGCACGGTGCTTTGCAGTTTATAGGGTGTTTTGGGTGGTTTCTAGGGGGTTGCTATGTTGTTGCTAAGATATTTTAAGAGTTTTAAAGCATGTGGCTATGCAGTTGTCAGGGTGTAAGGGTGTTTTCTACAGTGTTTCCAAGTGGTTGCTAAGGTGTTCTGATCTGAATAATTTAAGCACGGTGCTTTGCAGTTTATAGGGTGTTTTGGGTGGTTTCTAGGGGGTTGCTATGTTGTTGCTAAGATATTTTAAGAGTTTTAAAGCATGTTGCTATGCAGTTGTCAGGGTGTAAGGGTGTTTTCTACAGTGTTTCCAAGTGGTTGCTAAGGTGTTCTGATCTGAATAATTTAAGCATGGTGCATTGCAGTTTATAGGGTGTTTTGGGTGGTTTCTAGGGGGTTGCTATGTTGTTGCTAAGAAATTGTAAGTGTTTTTAAGTATGTTTCTATGCAGTTAATACTGTGTTTGGGTGGTTTCTATGGTGTTTCCAAGTGGTTGCTAAAGTGTACTAAATGTAGCATGTTGATATGCAGTCGCTAGGGGGTTTGGGGTGGTTTGTAGGGTTTTGCTATGTTGATGCTAAGATGTTCTGAGTGATTTTAAGCGCAATGCTCTGCAGTTTCTAGGGTGTTTGGGCTGGTTGCCAAGTCTGAATGTTTTAAGCACATTACAGTGGAGTTGCTAAGATGCTCACACTCAACTTTAATACTAATGGTTAGAGGTTTGATCACGTCTCTACTAGTTTAGTGACCTAAACATGCTAACTATTTGTATTAAAATGTAGACTAAAGAATTGCTGAAGCAGCATGTGATTTCACAGGATGATTCATGCATTGTTTCAGGAAATACAGGGATCCGGTTTTGATTTAGGAGGCGGAAAGCACATTAATCTTCCACTGATTGGATTAATGTGATTCTCATTCATAGCAGATAGAGAGTGTTAGAGAGAATAAAGAAAAGTCATTCAGTGCAGATCGCAGGTGGGTTTTGGAAAGATGGTCAAATCATTCCTATAAAACAATTCTAGTTTAACCCTTCGTATCCTGCCGGAATTCATCATATAAGCAACTTAAAGTAACAGACTTCGGTCTTTGCGTATTTTATGCATATTCACTCTCTCTCTCTCTCTCTCTCTCTGTCGAGCTGTGGCACTCATTACCATTGGCTTTCATGGGATTTATGGGAAGGGCTTTGGGATTTCAGGGGGTCATTAATCAGAATAAACGTCTCAAACAGCTGTGTGTGCTGATTCCTCTGCTGTTCTGAGCGCTCATTTCTGTTTTATGTGATCAATGAGGAAAAACGGGGCCACCGAACCAGGTCCATTTAAAGCACATAATCTGAGAGCAACATTCTGGACTTCAGACTGTAGATGAAAGCCGGAGCTTTTCTCCACCGTCCAACCTTCACCTCCTTTTAGTTCTCTCGCTCACACGCGATTCCTCCCACGGGCACCTGCATGGTGCTTTGAATCATTAAATTAGCAAGCACTCGCTGTTTTGTAATGCTGCGGAAAATCACTTTTCAGAGCTCACCGGTTGAGGTTACGTAAAGACATTTCAGATCGACTGGCGCTGCTTCATGTCCTCAGAATGCCAGTTAAGCCTTCTGAAAGTTATTGTATTGAAGTAAGAGATTTTTTTAATGGCTTTCGAAGAATAATTCATCTAAAAATAAGACTTATTTCATCCCACAATCTTGATGACTTTCTTTCATCCAAGTAAGGAGATGTTTAGGTGAATGTTCATGCTGCACTTTTCAATACAATTGACATGCATGGGGACGTGGGCTGTCTAGGTCCAAAAAAGCACCATAAATGTTCCCTAGCAATAGTTACAAAAATATATTCTATAAACCTTTTGCTCACAATGTTCCCTGAACTCTCAAAACGTCAATTTGTTTTTAAATTTAAAAACATTTTTTCTTAATGATTCAAATGTTAAGGGAACATTCCATTTTGTCATTCGACAAACATTATTGGAATGCGACTTTTGAACATTCTGAAACAACAAAATTTGACAAACATTTTTAAATATGATGCAGTTATGGCAGTTCTTCACAATTCCCTGTAAAATTTTTGGGCCAATAAATGATAAAATTGTAATTATGTGATGCAATTCCTTTAACATTTTGCAGTGCATCTGTTATATTTGAATGCGAACTTGGCATGTTTTCCTCCACATCCCGCTTTCTCCACCAGAAATACTAGATGTTTCTTTATTTATTTAATGAGGTAGAACATTTCTGTTCATGAATTCAGGGCTGTTTCACTGAAGAATCTCCATGTGTTAGGATTTCCCCCTCTGAAACACAAGTGCAGGGTTTGTTTTTCTCAGAGAGACGCGATAAATATGAAGGAAGCTCAGCAGGATGGTGAAATGTGTCTTTGTTTTCTCAAAGTCAGCATGTTCCTGAAGCTGTGCGGCTTTAATTAAACATCAGATCCACATTCACTGTCAGAGTGATCGCTCACATGGTGAAGGACACGAGCGGACGAACAGAAGCGGAAATAAGGAATTACTACACACACACACACACACTGCTGTTGTGATTTCTGTTGTCTGTTATGGTAATATGTACATGTAAAATGTCCACAAACACAAAGCAAGATTGTAGGAATGGCAGGCATGTTTAAATTTGGGAGTGAATTCACTAAATTATCATCCGTGTGTGTGAAAGTATGAATGGAGTCTCTTCATCTGAGTTTCTGCCTATAAAGAGAGATTAAATCCAGTCACTTTTGGGTCATTCTGTCTCAGCTCAGTTTGATTTTTTTCTTTCTGATGAAAGAAATACATACTAAAAAGAACACCAAAATATTAAATACCATGGATGAATATTTACTGTCTAATCCACTGTTTTGTTGCAGCCTGGTCTCAATGTTAATACATAGATACAAATATGTAACTTTCAAAGACACAAAACGTATTTTTGTACGTTTAGAAAGGTGCTAAAACAATATACTACGCACTAAAATGTAAAAATACTAAATAAAAATTTATGAATCTTTCATGTCATAAAGGTACAATTTCCCTTTTATCATTTTGTAGATAAAGGTGAGATCCCTCAACCCACCTCGAACATACTCGTTTTATACAGAATATTAAAAGTAAAAAAACATAATAGACAGGAATGTATAGGAAAATTGCAATTTTAGTAAAAATATAGCATTAAAATAATATTTTGAGCCACTAAACCTACACATAACCATCTCTTAAAACTGAAAGAATAACAGACAAACAAGCGTAATCACAATTTATTTATGGCGAAAATATCAAAAGTGGAACCAAAACTAGTTCAAATGATGATGAGTCACGGTTCTCTGCACTCAAAGAAATATTTCAGTCTAAACATAAGTTTTATGTAATTTAATTACATAGCAATTTTCCATCCATTTGGATTACATAGTTTTAACATAAACAAACTAATAAACTTAATGTGATTCATATTTGTCAGTCATACGTAAATGAAAAATGCCCAGGTTAATTAACACTGTTTACTGGTCATGTGTGTGCGCACTACTGAGTTAAAGTACCATTGAAGCAGTGTCAGAGTTAATGAGATCATTAAGTGATGATTGAACATTAATGATGAACACCTGCTGTTAACAAGCAGAATCATTGAAGGACAGAGAAACACAAGAACTACAACTGACTTCACAGCCTTCGATGAAATCAACTGAAGATAAAAGACATTTAATCTCTCACTATTCATATACTCAACTATTACATAAATCTTACCTTCAATCTTAAATCTTACCTTAAATCTTATCTTCATTTACGTATGACTGACAAATATGAATCACATTAAGTTTATTAGTTTGTTTATGTTAAAACTATGTAATCCAAATAGATGGAAAATTGCTATGTAATTAAATTACATAAAACTTATGTTTAGACTGAAATATTTTTTTGAGTGTGTGTGAAAAATAAATATATTTTTTAAAGGAGTACAGAGCAGAATTTAAGTTATTAATCCATGGAAATATGAATCCGGCTTCTCTCCGTGAAATCCACTGAAACACGGCATGTCTCGATCTGTGACAACCAATGAACGTTCGATATCAGTGACGTAAACCATGTCGTAACGCTTCTCAAACTTTCAAATCCGAATCATAAGGATGGGAATGAGGATGAAGAGGATGAGGATGAAGATCGCTGAATTTGGATCTGTTCCTTGCAAACATATGGATTCTAAAGATGTGGAGTACAGCGAGCAAATAAAATTGATGTGATTTGTGAATTTATGTTGTACTTTGGTGTATCTTATGGTCAGTCACTGCATAGGAGAAAACACAGCAAACAAACTAAATATTACAAAATAGTGAATTACAGAAATTCTATTCATTTTTAAGGTTTTAAAGTGTAGTCCTGTTTAACTTTATGTAATCCTCCAAAACGAGTTTGCAGCACAAGTCACGAAATTTCATATTAAGTAGATGAGTAAACTGTATTCAGTAAATTTGATTATATTTAATACATGGGAATTCATACAAACGTAAGTAAATGTACGTGTGGTAGAACCAGACTTTACGTAAAAATACACACGTGAGTAGTGACAATGGAAATATTTTTTTTTCAGTCTTCCCCAAATTTCGTGTGTCTGCAACTCAAGAAGTATTAAAGATATCTCAATATCCTTTTAGATGCTGGTTCTTAACAAACTTTTCTTTGGGTATCTCCATTTTTAAAGCCCAATATGATTCAGTTCCAGAGATATGGGGGTCTCAATAGGGCTCCATGAGTAAATTGTACACATTTTACTGTGGTCAAAAACCAAAAATGGGTCACAAATGTTTTCTCTTAAAGAGGCATGGTTGAGGAGCAAATAATGTTAAAATGCGTCTTGTTTCCCTCTATCAAAACAGTATACCTGTCTGAGTGCCGTAAATATTATTTTTCCAAACTTTGGCTGTCTGTAGAGTGCTGTGAGGCAACGTTTAGAGCTTGTATTTCTATTTTTATTGCGCTTGAACGTGTTAAATATGTATTATGGACATATTCTTAGATAATTTACAATGAAGAAGCATCATAAGTAAGTTAAAAATGCTCTCGATTTCACCATCATGTTCCCGGTATTTATATAGTCCCAAAATCCAAACAGCCTTTTAAAGCATTACAGATCATAGGGAATATTTGCAGCTATGTTATTAACATTATACATGTTTGTGAGTAGCTTTATAAATCTAAAATGCCTTTTGAGGTCATTTTTGGCCACATTAGCCAGCATTGCATACATCCCAGAATTTTTTGGTAAAAAAATATTAATATTAAAATAGGCCTACTTATGTGCATGTGTTATTGGTTTATTGGAGTGTGTTAAAAATGTTCAAAAAAAATGATTTTTAGAAGTTGTGTTTTGCGCTAAAGAAAGTAAATCCTAGACGAGTTTTTTTAGTTTACCATGCTGTTAGCTTGCTAACATGCTAATATCAAACTCTAATGGTGCTTTTAATGCGAGGAGCACTATTTATGTGTCTTTCAGAGTTGCGTCTCGAGATGTCAGAGTAGTTAGGAGGCTTTCTTACATATTGAAACAAAGCCGGTCGTCTTTTTTTGCTTTTCTGTACTCAGTACACAAGATATTATCTGCATGGTGAGACCGGGCTGATATCTGAAACACAATGGCACTGTTTTATCTTTAAAGGTGTTCATTTGTGGAGCATCTGTTACTAAATTGCATTATAATTTGCTCATTTCTTTAGCCCTGTACATGTTCTGCTAATGCAGTCCTGCCTGACTTGTCATCTTTCTTTGTCTCATTTTAGTCTTTCTCCTTTGGCTTTGAGAAATATTGTTCTGATGGAAGTAGGTCAGGTGATCCTAACTGAACAGTTTCAGCTGAAAATTTGAAGGATAAAATAATAAAAATGATTTCTGGGCAATTCGAGTCTATGCTCCTCTCTCTCACATTGTGTTATTTGGCTCTGTACTGCGGTATGTTTGCATCAGCCGTGTACCACCAGGAGAACTTGGGACAGCGTTTAGTTTCACATTTACTCATGTCTTTGTCTCATTTTTAGAGTCTGTCGGGAATGGATGAATTGGACGCTGCTCACTGAAGTCAGTATCTGCAGTAAGAAATAGAATAATTGCTGTTCATTTCTGCAAATGGGATTGTGTTTGTATCACTTTGCAAACGTGAATGTTTCCACAACCCATTTGTAGTGCAATTTGTTGGATATTCAATGACTACTCTCACTGAATAAAAAAAAAAAAATGTGTTTAGAAACAATTTTTGCTCAGAAATTGCTAGCAAATTTAACAATCAATTACAAAGAAACAGCAATGTGAAATTTTTAAGTAGAACGTTGGTATTTTTCATGTGAAACATATTCGAATGATCTTTTATTTCATATACAACTTCAAAAAAAGTGTGGTATAGATTTGATTTTATCCATAAGGATGGATTAGATGGTGAAAAGTGTCTCTATGGCTGTATTTTTGCAGGTCTTGATGCCCAATTCCGAAATCCCTGATATCTGTAATTGCACTATAGGAACATTCCGTGTCAAATGAGCCAAATTTCGGAAATTTCCCCTGCTCAAACATTTGATTTTATCGATGTAGAATAACAAACATAAATAGTGATGAAAGCCAAAATATTAAATGTCATGGATGTGTGTTTGAGTAATCCACCATTTTGTAGAGGAGCGTCAAATGACCATTCTCATCTAAGATTTGGAGCCAATTTACAGGGGTGTAAAAATGACTTTCGAAAGATGGCAGCATCATGATTTTATTCTGACACAGAGATTGGTAGATCTATTAGTAAAATCTGTTGACTTTAGCAATCTTTGTTTCATTATATGCCAGCTGTGACAGTTCAAAAATGGCAAAAAGTGTGTTCTTTTGTTCTTTGCCTCAAGTTTGCATGTCTGTAACTCAAGAAGTGTTAAAGATATCCTAATATCCTTTTAGATTCTGGTTCTTTAGAAACATTTCCTTTGGTATGATCATTTTAAAGGCCCTCGATGGTTCAATCCCAGAGATATGGAGATCTCAATGCGGCACCATGAGTAAATTGGTCAATTGTACGCATTTTCAGAGGTCAAAAAACAAATGTGGTTCACTTTGCATACAGCTGATACTTTTTTTCTTTTTGAAGAGGAATAAGAGGTTATTTCTGAAGAGGTTTTTCTGTCAACCCAGTTGCGTAGAATACATCTGTCTGAGTGCCATAAATAATCCCTTTGCAAAGTTTGCATGCCTGTAACTCTAAAAGTATTCAAGATTTCTTAATATCCTTCTAGATTCTCATTCTTAATAAACTTTTCTTTTAAAATCTTCATTTTTATGGCCCCATATAGTTCAGCTCCATAGATACGGGGATCTCAATATAGCTTTATGTTCAAATTGTTGAACACACTGGCAATTTTTCAGTGTTATTTTGAGGGTAAGAAACAACATTTATCATACAAAAAATGCCAGATTGTATTGCTTATTTGAAATATGTCATTGAAATGTGAGTTGGACACATTGATTTTCTCTCCATTCAATTAAATAGGAACTTTATTTGAGAGAAAATAGCTGTGTGAGTTCATTCCCAAGATGACTGGGAAGAGTGTTATTTTCTGCCATATATTTTTGTTATTTTCTGCACCATGTCTCTTTAGTAAGTGTGAAATACTAGCAGTCAAGATCTCTCTCTACCTGCCTTTCTCTCCGTCAAGCTGTCACTCTCTCTCTCGCTCTCTCTCTATCTGTCTTTTTCCATCTCATGCTCATTCGCTGTCTTTCTCTAGAGTCTCTTTCTCATCTCGGAGTGTAAACATTAAGGTTTCTATTTCCATAATCCGACAGACTGTATTAGGAGGATAAGCTCTTGTGGTTTGCTGGACTCTGAACAGGTTAAATAACCGTCAAAGTCCTGGAGGAAGACACGGACTGAGGTCTGCGGGAATCTGCCTGTTTGCTTTGTGAGTGCCTACAGTACGATCAAACTCATTTTCTTGACTCAATCGGGTCAGATTTGTTCAGGTAATTGATGTAGGCACACATTGTGCTGTATTTTACTGCTCATGTACCAATTAAACATCCCCAAACATTCGATCAGGGCAGTGGAAAGATGAATCCATGTAACTCGCGTGCTATCTGAAATGAACTGGATTTTTTTGGCGTGCTCTGGTATAATTACTAGGGCCGGTTGTGAATCAATATTAACCTGGCGGTAATTGGCATTTACTCTTGTTTATAAAATTGTACATTCACACAGAAGAGCAGATGACCTTCTTCTGCTCCAGTACAGTCATCTCAAATCATCTGACAAATGCACAGATGAACTCCACAAACACAATAGAGACGCAAAAGTATATCACTCCCTCGATTGCTTTTGGGTCATTCTGTGTCAAATCAACCGCATTTTTGGTTTCGTGTTTTTCTGAAGAAAGACAAACATGAATAGTGATGAAATCCAAAATATTAAAAGCCATGGATGATTATTTACAGAGTAATTACTAGTGAGGAGGGTTAAATTGACATTGATCAGCTGAGATTTGGAGCCAAATTACAGGGTAGAAAAATCCCTTTAGAAATATGGCAGCAGTGTTACTGTGTTTTACACGAAGATTGGTGGATCTAATAGTAAAATCAGGTGATTTTATCAATCCTTGTTGCATTATACGCCAGTGGTGGCAGTTGGGAATGGGAAAAAGCACTTTTCACAGTTTTTTTCCCAAAGTTTGCATGCCTGTAGCCAAGTTTTCTTCATTTTTAAGGCCCAATATGGTTCATTTCCATAGATATGGGGATCTCAATATAGCTTCACGAGTAAATTGTTCAATCTTTTTTTTTTTGCTTCAAAATTGTTGACCTAGAGAGTCCAGAATTGTACTGCAGTGGTTTTATCGAGGTTGAGCTTAGGAACTTGGGAATAGTCTCCGAAAAGTCTTTTTTAAATAACCTCCAATATTTAACAAATGATTTGATTGACCGTAATAGCGGCCACAAGACGTTGTTCATCAGAAGGAGGTCTATAAATGTAAATTTTTTCACACATACCCACAATATTCAATCATTTACACACTTGAAAAATGTGATTACGCCCCCCGGTGGTAGATTTCTTTCAAATGGTCATGAGTTAAACAGGCCCAGTTCCGACCGGCCTCCATTAACATCGTCTAATAGATCCTCAAAACTTCATTGTTTTGTCTTTTTTAAAGATTTCATTTTGGTATTTTTCCCTAATGGGACAGCAAGTAGACAGGAAGTGAAGGGGGGGACGGGATGGGGAAAAGTCCGCGTGCCGGGACAAAGACGTTTGAATTTTTAAGCCAAACAGAGTGATTGTTGCTTTAGCAATCTTCACGCTTTTATTTCATTTAATTGAGTAAGCAAGTGGCCAGTCGTGCGTCCTTTTTCCCGTGACCACAGACCGAGCCCGTACATAGGTGTACCAAGTTTGGTGAAATTATCTCATTCCGTTCAAGCGTTATAGATATTTTAGTAAAAGTGGCCATATCCTCTTCGAATGTTTTGGCATCTCTTCACAAACGTGAATTGAAATTTCAACTTTTTTGATCATTAATGGCAATCAGACTACAGGGAATCTTTTTGGCCTGTTTTGGCTCCGATCGGTCGTAAAACCTAGGACTGGTTTCTAGAAAACGTACAAAAGTAGGTTTTTCAAAAAAATCCAAAATATCTGAGAATTTGGTCCGTTCGACGTTAAATCTAACTAAATCCTCCTTGAGCCAAGAATTCCAACGATATAAGATACTTATCTACAACAAATAGTTTAGGAGTCACTGAATGAGCCATTTCATACTTTTAATCGCTGTAGCGCCACCATCAGGCCGATTGGGGCGAGCTTTGGTGATGTTGTAGACGGGGTGGGCTTACGGTTTTAGGGCACATTTCGGGCAGAATGTTGAGCATTGAAAATCCTAACAATAGCAATAGGGTTTCAGCGCTTTATACCCATTTTTGGTTTTTGACCATTGGAAAATGTAACTATTTACTCACATTGAGATCCCCATATCTCTGGAAATTAATCATATTGAATATAAGAAAACTTTAAGAACCAGAATCTAAAACGATGTTATAATATCTTTAATACTACTCGAGTTGAAAACTGTGAAAAGTGCTTTTTTCCCACTTTTGAACAGTCACCATTGGCATAAAATGCAACAAGAATTGATCAAATCAACTGATTTTACTAATAGATCTACCGATCGCCATGAATATTGGCTTTCTTATTCATTCAAGTATTGAGTATCTGGTTAAGGTGACATGGAATTATCCTTTTGAAAGCACAACATGCGCTCTTAATCGTGACAGCGGCAATGTTAGTAGTTCCCATATGAGGAGCAATGCACTTTTGGGATTATTTGTGTAATTCTATATATAAATGTAATCATGTGGGGCCTTTGGTTCACATTTTAGTTGAATTGGTTCAAGAGTGAAAACACCCTGAATTATATTCATTAGTGACTCTTGCCCTCTAACTTGTAGTGAAGAATAATCACAGAAGAACATTAATTTAGATGGGAAACGACCCCTGTTTTCCCACCAGGCAGTCAAGGTCACATTGTCTGAATTATGCATAATGTGGTTCGCTGTATGGTTGACTTCCTATTCCTGGTCCCTCGGCAATTTGCCAATGATTTTAATGTACTGAAGCGGTATTGTTCGGTTGTTGCGGGACAAGCTGATGATCAATGAAAGGCAAGCTTCCTGTTGAACCCTGAATGAGTAAACGTTAACCAAACGAAAACTGAGAATCATCGATACGGTTTTGTCTTGCTTCAAGAATGAGTCTTGAGTTTTATTCTGCCAGACCTCAAACAGACACGTTCAAAATGTCTCTCTTCGGAGTCGATTGATCCAAATCAGTGGATTTATCGGTCAATCAGGTTGTTTCTCAGAGCAGGTATGACGAGTTTGCACGTCTGATTTGAGCCTGTCTGAATAGTGTCATTAAGAAAGGTATGATGAGAATGTGTCTGGCCGTTTTGCTCCGGCTGTACTATTGATGAAGTGTGTCGACAGGTATTATCCATTTCCACATCAGTGAATACTGCGCTCAAATATGAATGAGACACAGATGAGATGTCTGCAAGCCTTTGCCTTTGGTACGCCGATGACCTGCCGCGCACGTCTGGAATTGGTCTTTGAATGGAAAATTGAATTGAAATGTCATTCAAGCATCAAAAGTTGCACACATTCAGATGAGAAAGACACTTTAATAAGTATTGATTTGAACACCGCTCACTCGTGCGTTGCCTCTCTCTCTCTGTCTCGGTTTAATTACCTTTTGAACCATCATTTGTATATATGATTGATTCATATCCTCTAGTTTACACACGAAAATCCACATTTCCAATCCGATCGGCTGCCTTTACGCCACATCCAGGAGTCGGGATGCACCAGTCCATCTGGAAATAAAGGTACTAGGTTGACCAAGTAGTCAATGGACAAACCCAGCAATTGGGTTGTTTTAACCCAACGGTTGGGTTAAATGTTGGCCTAAGCTGCTGGGTAGTTTTATTTAACTCAACTGTTGTTTAAAAATTACTGTATTGTTTGCTTAAAATGATCCCAAAGGAACATTTATTAATAAGTTTAATTAATAATGATTAAACGATAATCATTTATTAAGTTGGTTATTAATAAATGTTCACATTTTGATTATTATTGTTGCCTCTATAATAATTAGGTGTCTGATTTTTAATTTTGGGTTCATTTTAAGCCAGGCATATAGTCATTTTTAATCAACAGTTGGGTTTAATAAAAACCCAGCAGGTTAGACAAACATTTAACCCAACCGTTGGGTTAAAACAACCCAATTGCTCCATTTTCAACCCAACTTGGGTTGTTTTTAACCCAGCATTTTTTTAAAAAATGTTTGAAAGGTATTTAAAGTTTTGTTTGAGGCACTTCGTAGCAAGTAAACCAGAGAAGAACTGTGTTCCCGAACGCAATGCAAAGTGTCTCAATTCAACTGGGAAATTCTTGTTTTTTGCATGTTTCCATGTGAAGAATAAGAGCAGAAGTTAGTTTGGTAGTGCTAGCGCCCATTTCACACATTTAACAGCCAAAAATGGCCAAAAACATGTTATAATGAAATTATTTAGAGCTGAAATATGGCTCTGAATATTTAAGGTGTTTTTTTTTTGCACATTTACTCTTGGATAATGTTTCATATTATAGCATAAAACTGTTATTTTATCTTTTCCGTTCAGACTGAGAATGACCTTTACCTTTGACAACTCTCACAGCACAGTCTGGATGAAAGCAGCTCCAGCATTAATCATGGCAGAATATGCTACACTGATCCCAGATCGGTACACGGGAGCGGACGGCCGAACAGATTCCCCGCAGCTCTCCTGTCATTCACGTCCGCAAACCGAACAGTTTCCTTTTTTTACCGCAAAGGATTGTCTTCAGGGCAGAATGTGAGAGGAAAGTAAGAGAACAGCTTCATCCTCGTGTGGCGGCAGCTATTGAATACTGAGGGATGTGCACCATGGGAAATAAGTGCAGAACTACAGCGGGACGATGGAGAATGATGGAGCGGGAGAGAAAGACCAATAATGTCGGTCAGGACACTTTATATTATCAGGGTCATTCTATAAAATGGCCGTGTCCCTCATTAACATGTGTTGGCATCGAGTTTTTATCTGATTTTTGGAGTTTGTCAATAGTGTATTCTAGAGTAATATGATAATAACGATTTGTCCTCCTTATATTTAAATCACTACTTTATCGGAATGGTTAGAAAAAAAAAAGCTAGATAGTCATAAAAAAATGACCTTCATAGGAAATGAATGGGAAATATGGTTAAAAAAATATGAAAATACAATATAAAAAATATTTTTTTTTGTGTGTGTAAACAATCTACAAATCAGCTATAATGCAAAAAAAATGGTTACACTGTAAAATATCAAGAATGCAAAACAGACACACTGTTATACACACACACACACACACACAAATGAACTGGTGTGGCTGAAACAATATGGCAACATTGACACAGAAGATTGAAATAAGAGGTTGAAATCAGGTTGATATACTATGGAAGCCCGTTCCCGCCACTGTTGAGAAAAAAAAATATTCCGTAAGTCATAATAATGAGAAACTTTCTCATAATAATGACTTAGTATCTCATAATAATGACTTAGCATCTTTAACTCAAAAAAATTAAAAAAAATTAAAAAGATTTTTTTATTAAGTTAAAGATACTAAGTCATTATTATGAGATGTTAAGTCATTATTATGAGATACTAAGTCATTATTATGAGAAGTTTCTAAAAAAAATTTTTTTTGATTAAGTTAAAGATGCTAAGTCATTATTATGAGATGTTAAGTCATTATTATGAGATGTTAAGTCATTATTATGAGATACTAAGTCATTATTATGAGATGTTAAGTCATTATTATGAGATACTATGTCATTATCATGAGATGTTAAGTCATTATTATGAGAAAGTTTCTCATTATTATGAGATGTTAAGTCATTATTATGAGATGTTAAGTCATTATTATGAGAAAGTTTCTCATTGTTATGAGATGTTAAGTCATTATTATGAGATGTTAAGTCATTATTATGAGATACTAAGTCATTATTATGAGATACTAAGTCATTATTATGAGATGTTAAGTCATTATTATGAGATACTATGTCATTATCATGAGATGTTAAGTCATTATTATGAGAAAGTTTCTCATTATTATGAGATGTTAAGTCATTATTATGAGATGTTAAGTCATTATTATGAGAAAGTTTCTCATTGTTATGAGATGTTAAGTCATTATTATGAGATGTTAAGTCATTATTATGAGAAAGTTTCTCATTATTATGAGATGTTAAGTCATTATTATGAGATGTTAAGTCATTATTATGAGAAAGTTTCTCATTATTATGAGATGTTAAGTCATTATTATGAGATGTTAAGTCATTATTATGAGATGTTAAGTCATTATTATGAGATACTAAGTCATTATTATGAGATGTTAAGTCATTATTATGAGATACTAAGTAATTATTATGAGATACTAAGTCATTATTATGAGATACTAAGTCATTATTATGAGATACTAAGTCATTATTATGAGATACTAAGTCATTATTATGAGAAAGTTTCTCATTATTACGAGAAAGTTTCTCATTATTATGACTTACGGAATATTTTTTTTTCTCAACAGTGGCGGGAACGGGCTTCCATAATATACTGTAGCATTTTGATGTTATGTGTAACAAAATGTCTTTCTCTGTGTTCATGTTTGACACTTCAAATCAACATTTCAAACAAACAAACAAACAAACAAAAAAATCTAAATCTTGACTCAAAGGAGTCTTTGAGAACGTGTCAATATGTATCAAAAACCATGACCTAATAAAAATAAATATTTATGTCTAAAACTAGTATAAGCCTTTTCACAAATTTGACACACATCTGCTTTCAAAAATGGGATTTTAAAGTCTTTGTCTCTATTTTAACATGAAATACAGCTTTAATTGAAAAGTAATAAAAAAAACTATTATTTTCAATGGGAAACAAATGATCATATTTCTCACAAATATTATGAAATTCTCACAAAATACAAATACAAAACTGATTTTACTAAAACAACACAAGTGCGATGAACAGTAACAGAGAGTTATAAAATGTGTTGTTACATGTTGAAATTAACAGTAAGATTAATAAACGCTGTATTTTAGGGTTCAGTTCTCACTTTTAACTAGTTACTTATTAGCATATGCATATTACTAGTGTATTGGTTGTTTATTAGTACTTATAAAGCAGATATTACTCTGCATAACCATATTCTACATCCCATAATCCTACCCAATACCTAAACGTAACAACTAACTTTCTAACTATTAATAAGCAGTAAATTCAAAGTTAATTCACCTTCGCCGGCAGTTTGATTGACAGGTGATCTGACCAATCATAACCCAGAATCCATTTTGTCATCAAAGCGGTCAGGGGAGTTAGTAGATTAACGTTGGTGAACTTGAATCACGTCTTGAAACAACATTCCTTCTGATGTTCATTCATGTTTATTTGATGCTATAAATGAACTAGTATGAAGAGATGATCGCTTCACGAGGAGCTACAGCGATCTGTCACCACACATTAAACACACACTAGACGCTATTTATTGATTCAACTGCTTTAAAACATTACAATATATTAAATATGAAACTGTTTCATACGTTGTCAGTGTCCTCTTTGCTCCGATGTATTTAACATGATGTGTGGCGTGAGAGCGCATAGCAACAGTAACTAAAGGGGGCGGGGCTTTGTGAAGGCAATTCAATTGAGGCAAAAGTTGTGGTTAATAATGAATACGTGTTCCTCATACTGAAGTGTTTTGCCGAATGGTTTATTAGTAATGATTACAATGAAAGAACGTATTGTTACTATGAAACATCTGTTCAATTCTCCTCCAGATGAACGCAGTGATGACCATGAGCTTGTAGTGAACAGTAACACACTTTTCTGAAGGCATAATTATTTCCCACCATATATATGTGTTTATTAATTTGTCTTACCTGCCGTCTCTGCATCAATAATAATGATCTGTGCATCAGAGAGGGTTGTTTGGAGGGCAAGGCGTTTGGGGAGCTGTAGATTCAGGCGGATGAGAGTTTTAAGCGTTTGAAGGTACAGTGAAGCGAGGAGTGACTCATTTTCCTCTTCAGCAAACTTTTAGTGGTAAACAAAACAAACCCGTGTTCTCTTGAACGCAGGAGAAACCTGTCTGTCACTCTCAGTGTGCGTCTCGCTCTGAGAGTCTGAGAGTCAGCGGCGGGTGTTCAGGCAACCGTGACTGAAGTTACGGCTCATATCAAGGGTTATGGATCTCAGCCCGAGGTCAGAGGTCGTCATGCACCATTTTATGAGGCGGCACCAGTGGCAGTCGTGGGTCAGCTGAGAGAGAACACATGATTAAAAATGAAAAGAAAGAAAAAAATATTTTCAGCTGTAAAATGTGTTTTACACACTTTTCATGGAGCGTCTATCTATCTATCTATCTATCTATCTATCTATCTATCTATCTATCTATCTATCTATCTATCTACCTGTCTGTCTGTCTGTCTGTCTGTCTGTCTGTCTGTCTGTCTATCTATCTATCTATCTATCTATCTACCATCTATCTATCTATCATCTATCTATCTACCTGCCTGTCTGTCTGTCTGTCCGTCTATCTATCTATCATCTATCTATCTGTCTATCCGTCTATCTATCTATCTATCTATCTATCTATCTATCTATCTATCTATCTATCTATCTGTCTATCTATCTATCTATCATCTATCTATCTGTCTATCCGTCTATCTATCTATCTATCTATCTGTCTATCTATCTATCTATCATCTATCTATCTGTCTATCCGTCTATCTATCTATCTATCTATCTATCTATCTATCTATCTATCTATCTATCTATCTTTCATCTATCTATCTATCTATCTATCTATCTATCTATCTATCTGTCTGTCTGTCTGTCTATCTGTCAGTCCGTCAGTCAATCAATCAATCAATCAATCAATCAATCCATCTATCCGTCTATCTATCTATCTATCTATCTATCTATCTATCTATCTATCTATCTATCTGTCAGTCCGTCAGTCCGTCAGTCAGTCAATCAATCAATCAATCAATCAATCAATCAATCAATCAATCAATCAATCCATCTATCCGTCTATCTATCTATCTATCTATCTATCTATCTATCTATCTATCTATCTATCTGTCTGTCTATCTATCTATCTATCTATCTATCTATCTATCTATCTATCTATCTATCTATCTATCTATCCATCTATCCATCTATCTATCTTTCATCTATCTATCTATCTATCTATCTATTTGTCTATCTCTCTGTCTGTCTCTCCCTCTCTATCTATCTATCTGTCTATCTCTCTGTCTGTCTGTCTCTCTCTCTCTATCTATCTTTCATGTATCTATCTATCTATCTCTATCTCTCTCTCTTTATCTATCTCTCTCTATCTATCTATCTATCTATCTATCTATCTATCTATCTATCTATCTATCTATCTATCTATCTATCTATCTCTCTCTCTCTCTCTCTCTCTCTCTCTCTCTATCTATCTATTTATCTATCATCTATCTGTTTGTCTTTTGTTCTGTCTGTCATCATATAAATCTATCTGAAAAAAGTAGCGTTAACATTTTTATCAGATCTTATTGGCCTAATTCTTTTTTATTCTTCTGCAAATTGTAAGTTTCTTCCAAAAATGTCAATTATTTTTGCTCTGTTTAAAGCACTGTACGAGACACTAGAAAACATCTCATCTTCGTCTTCCTCAGCTGGAGAGTCACATGAGCGTCACTGGCAGTGCAGAAAGTTCAACTCTTCCCAGCTTTGATGTTCCTGAAACAGTCGCTATTGTTCTTGTTTCTTTGTCGACGTTGCTTTTTCTATTTTATCTCTTTCTCAGTTTATGTAGTAGACGGTGAGGCGGCTCAGGGTTAGTACAGTACATGACATTATGTCTCACTATTGCATCACCTGCTTTCTAATTCAGTCGCTGCAGGTGAGACACCTGTCCACATTAAACACAGTCTCCTAAAATACAGCAGTGGAGAGCCACTGACTCATGAATGAAACACAAGTCTCACGCCACGTCTTTTAAATGCAGATGTATTCAATTATTCGTTGTCATTACCGGCAATGTTACTGTAATGTGTGTGAAACTCCAAAAAAGTGTTACTATTCCAGATCTTTACTTAAACCTTCAGTACCGTCCGTCCGATGGGATTTCAGAGGAACATATTACAATAATTTAAAGCCAAAATACCTGTTATTTTAATATTAACGAGATGCTATTATAGGTTTTATTAATATTAATATTTTGAATTTTTAAAAATATTTTCTATTTTAGTTTAAATTAAGTTTGTTTTTGTTCTGTCTATATAGTTTTTATTCATTTTTATTTCAGTTTTGGTTGTTTTAGTACATCAGGTTGAGCAAAATGAAAATGAGAAATGTTGTTTTAACCCTTGTGCATTGTTCAAATTCACGACCCTTTCGTTGTGTTCGTGACTGAAAACAGCCATGATTTTAACTGCTTTAAAAATGTATCAGATAAATATTTTTTTTTTAAATTTTTTGCTTAAATCTATTAATCAACCTCAGTCCTGATCAAAACTACTAAATTTAAAAAAAAAAAAAAAATGCAGGATTTTAACTCTTTAAAACGTTAAAATCTGATGCTGCACAAAAACTAACAACGCATCAAAGCCAATGTTGTTTCTAATCTTTGACACGTTTTTTCCCAAATCAGTGACATCATTTATGAATTTGACAATTAAAGAGTTAAAATCCTGGAATTTTTTTTAAATTTAGTAGTTTTGATCAGGACTGAGGTTGATTAATAGATTTAAGCAAAAAAATGTAAAAAAAATATTTATCTGATACATTTTTAAAGCAGTTAAAATCATAACGAAAGGGGAGTGAATTTGCCCACAGAGTACTGTTGAGTTTTTGAACATTTTCAAAGCATTTTCCCAAAATATGTGTCAAAATAAGATTTGTCACCAAAAATCATTCCATTTGCTGAAACACGGAGAAAGTTACGGCCAAATTAAGACTCAAAAATTCCCCATAGTGGATGAAAACATCCCGAACAGCACAGAAGGGTCAACTTTATATTTTATTTCATGTAACAAAACATTTTTAGTTAGTGTTAGTTAACTATATTAACGCAGTTACAGATCCCAAACATAAAATGGAGTCTTAAGAGCCAAGAAGATTATTACTTTTTCTATTATTTTTATTCGGTTGCTCCTTTATAGCTCTTGAGAATCTCTGTTGATTATTATTAAAGGACCGTGTGAACTTTGCCTGAGATATTTTTCTTAATATTTCTTCAAAAATTGGCACTCAGTCAGCGAATAGAGCTATAAAATGAATGAATACACAGAATCTCAGATGATTCGATGAGGAACGTTTGAGATCTTATTGAGATCTTGAGTAAATCATGGAGATCAGGAGAATCATCTGAGCTGCTGGAGAAGGAATTGAGATATTAACACGATCCTCGTTCCTATATGGAAACATGAGTGTTAGGTGAATCTCATTGGCACGCAGTCTGTCTGTTTGTTTCCAGCATGCTCTCCTGGAGGTTTGTTTTCTCACTCCGGGCAGGTTCAGGGCAAAGGAAAGCTATCTGACGGAGCAGAGGATGATGGGATAGCTGAGCTGTGGGTGTAATGTTACATGCCAAATTGGTTTCCCACTGCCGAGCCACTTCCTGATTCAGCAGCTGTGCAGCCCTAGGCATGATGGGTAAAAACAAGGAATGCGCATTTACTCTGTGACACAAAGGATGAGGCGAAATAGAAATAAATATGAAGGTGAATTAAGTTTTAAGGGTCGTTCAGTGAGAGTAATAATGGCGTAACGACACAGCAGAGAAAAAAGAGTTCAGACTGGACAGTGTCCATAATATTCTCAACAGTTTTGCTCAGTGATTTCTAGTTTACTTGCGACTACTGTACATTTCGTTGATTATGATTTCACTTTAGTTAGTGTGTAATGTTGCGATTTGAGTTACGATGATCAAAGTTCAATGCAAAGAGAGATATTTTTTTTTACAGAAATCACTGTTTAAGGACTATGAGCTTCATCCTGGGTTAGTGATGTCACTAACCCTAAAATTTACATAAACCCCGCCCCCGAGAACATAAAACAAAGGGGGCGGGGCCATGTTGGGCTGCTTTAGAGTTGTTGTAGTCGAGTGTTGTTGATGCCGTCATTTTACTCCGGACTGCTTCACAAACGAGGGTCAATTCAAGGAAAAAAGATGAACGTGACGACACATGCTAGTGATGAGTTGATCAACTCCACAGCAACTACATCAATTTATCCACTAACCGTTCAGAAACATCTAAAAGTTGAACTTCTTCCTGAGTCTCTCCATCAGTGTCGACTCCGGTTTGAACAATGTAAGGATGAACACTTTCCTCATTTTGTCTGCGTGAGATTCTCCAGCTTTGTTGTTGTTGAGCTGTTAAAGCTCCGCCCTCTTCTGGAGCAGCAGCTCATTTGCATTTAAAGGGACACGCACAAAAACGGCGTGTTTTTGCTCAAACCCAAACAGAGGCAAATTTGACAAGCGATAATAAATGATCTGTGGGGGATTTTGAGCTGAAACTTCACACACACATTCTGGAGACACCAGAGACTGATATTACAGCTTGTGAAAGGGGAACGATTTAATGAATATCTGTCAAAGGTTTGAAGCTCTCTCAGACGTGCGGTTGTGTCCGTCTGGAGCTTGCAGACAAACTTTCCTGTTTTTCTGGTGGACTGATATAAACCTGAGCATCCTCACTCCTGGATGATGCATAAAGCGAGGCAGTCAAGTTCAGTTTCCATTTTCAAGTGTATGCCAACTTTGTGTGAAGTCTGCATCAGTCAGTGTGAGCATGTTGTTGTGGTTCGTGGGAAGGCCGCCTGAGACCGAGACTGTGGCGTTTCAGGCAGACAGGTGTGTGTGTGTGTGTGTGTGTGCTGCAGTTCTCAAACACTGAAGGCCAACATCTGTCTGTCAGTCTGTCTCCGTGCTTCTGACTTGTATTAGTCACAGAATCTCTGTCTGACCCGAAGAAAATCCTGCAGTAACTCTGTGTCCATTCACACACACACACACACACACATTTGAATAATTGAATAATTTATCATTGAGTTCAGCTGGTTTTATATAAAGCTAATTGCAAACATTAAACTAAACCAAATTCTACCTCTAAAAGAAAGCATTTTTAGAATTAGAAAACAACAATTCTTTCATTAGTTATATTGCCTGTATGTTATATTTATTTCATTATTTATAATAATATTAATGTAATTTATTGATAAATTGGAGACAGAATTGCCCTCAAACTAAGTACACACACACACACACACACACACACACACACAAACAAACACCACACACAAATATACAGACACACAAACACACACACAAACAAACACACACACACAACTACACACAAACAAACAAACACACACACACACAACTACACACCCACACATACACATACACACAACTACACACACAAACAAAAACAAACACACACACACACACACACAACTACACACCCACACATACACATACACACACACACAACTACACACACACACACACAAACAACTGCACACACACACACACACACACACACACAACTACACACGCACACAAACAAACAAACAAACAAACACACACACACACACAGACAAACCCTCACACACACCCACACAAATACACTAACACTCACACAGAAAGCCACACACATAACACACACAGACACACACACACAACTGCACACACAAACAAACAAACACACACACAACTACACACACACAAACAACTACACACACACACACACACACAACTACACACCCACACATACACATACACACACAACTACACACACAAACAAACAAAAACAAACACACACACACACACACACACATACACATACACACACACAACTACACACACAAACAAACAAACACACACACACACACACACAAACAACTGCACACACAACTACACACATACACATACACACACAACTACACACACAAACAAACAAAAACAAACACACACACACACACACACACACATACACATACACATACACATACACACACACAACTACACACACAAACAAACAAACACACACACACACACACACACACACAAACAACTGCACACACACACACAACTACACGCGCACACAAACAAACAAACAAACAAACACACACACACACACACACAGACAAACCCTCACACACACCCACACAAATACACTAACACTCACACAGAAAGCCACACACATAACACACACAGACACACACACACACTCCCACACAAATACACAAATACTCACACAGAAACACACACACATATAGAAACGCACACACTCACTCAGACAAACACCACACACACAAACACTCACACACACATGTATGTCTCTGGCCTACAGATACACACACCTGATTAAAAACACAGGATGAATTGAGAGGAATCAGAGGATTACTGTCATGTTTGTAATATCAGAAGCAGAAGTGTGTGATGGATTGTTTAGAGAGCGTCACAGGCAAGACAGGCTGCAGGGAATTCACCCTTAACGCTCCAGAAACGGCGGTAATCCACCTTTTCATCGCTCCGTCCGTAATGCGCAAATCCCCGGAGTCATCCTTCCAAACCCGGTGGGCTGCGAGCATCCCGAGTGCGGAATAGAAACGCTCTGATCCGTCAGGAAACTCCTCCTGCCGCAGAAAAGCGTCTCTCAGGGGGAGAATTCATTCAATCATGACTTCCAGCGGCTCTCAGAGCTGATTCTATTAACCAGCGTGTGACATCTGCGCCGCCCTGACAGAGTTCAGACTCTCCAAAGTCTCGTCGGGGGGATCCAGGGGCTAAAAGAAGCTCTAATGTTGTTTTTTAAGTGCAAGGGGTCCAAGCGCTTGGCAAAGCGCTCGTATCTGAGCGGCGAGGGCTGACGTAGGTTAACACTGGTGATAATTACAGCATCTGTGCTGCGATCTGAGAGAGAAGTCGGTTCGCGGAGCGTTCAAGGCCCATCAACCCGCTGTTATTTACAAGAGAGCGAGGAGCCGATGCTACAGGGGCACGTTTAAATAATCCATCTAAAGATGAACATTAACACACAGTCAGCCTGAAATATTACTGACCCGCGTCTCAGTCAAACTCTTCTGGAGTATTAATGTACGAACGACACACTTAATGAAAACGTTTTAATGTTTCTGCACAAATCTGGGCTGTAAATTAAGTTTTTCTTCATTCATATATATATATATATATATATATATATATATATATATATATATATATATATTTCATAATATGCATTAAAATGTTGTCATCCCTAAATGTACTTATTAGTGCGTTTAACTTTTTTTTTAATATATTTGTATTTTGTAATGTTGTGTCTTAATTGAATTAATTTTTATATTAGTTTTTAGTGGGATTTAGCTTATTGTTTTTAGCATTATACATTTATAAAATCAATTTATATTTTTATATTTATTTGTACATTATAATATTATGATGTCTTAATTTACTTGTAGCATACAAATTATTTTAATCTCATTTTTTTTGTCTGTTTTAGTTTAATTTTTTTAGTAGTATTGATCTATAATACCGATTTTCTATATTTATTTTATTGTGATGTCTTAATTTACTTGTTGTTTACAAACTATTTTAATCAGACTTTTTTGTGCATTTTAGTTTAAGTTTTTAGTAGTATTAATTTATAATACCTATTTATATTTATATATTGTTTTGCAGTTTACAAACTATTGTAATTAATTTTTTAGTACATTTTAGTTTAATTTTTAGTAGTATAGATTTATAATACCAGTTTATATTTTTATATTTATGCATATATTTGTGATGTCTTAATTTAAGTTTTTAATGTGTTTTTAACAAAATGTCATAGATTTATAATGCTAGTTTTTATGTTTATTATATTTTATATATTTGTGTTTTTTTCACAAAGTAGTGCATAATATTGTTTATATATAGATAGATTTAAACTTTAGGTGTTATGTACACTATAGAAATTATTTGTTGGTTTAACTTAAAGCAGGTAACCTGAAAACCTTAACATTTGAGTTCATTGAAACTAAAAGAATCAATGAATCCAAGTTGACTTGACAAAAGACTAAAAGTTGAATAAATTTTTTACAGTGTATATTTATATAGAAACTGTATTTGTGAAAGTGATGGAGTTATTGGGACTGTAAATAACTTATTTACGGGGAGCATTTCCACGGTTAATTCTTTCCGGATTGTCTCTCATTGTCGTCTGCATCCGTTCACACGCCACCACGTCTGTAGGACGGATTCGATCCGGCTCGGAGCCTGATCTTCATCTACAGGCTGGTTTTGAAGAGTTTGTGTTCTCTGGGATTCTTAATAGAGAATCTACAGGCCTGAGGTCAAAACTCTCTGTGTGTGTTCATAAATTGGAGTGTATACTGGAACCATCTCAGCGAGTTTTCTTCTGCTAACTGGCTGGATAGAGATAAGCTGATATTCTTCCATTTTTGATCGATATCTCTGTGAGTCTGAGGTGTCTCATGAATTTAATTAACCTTGCTCGTCTTCCAGCCCGACCGAATCTCTGCAGTAAACAAACACACATCCTGCCCGTGGAGAAGAAACATTTATCAGAGGAAGAGAGAGAGCGGCGCGTTCGGCTCCTGGGCGGTGGCGCGTTCATTACTGCGCTGGGTTCGGAGGAGGCAGGCTTTCCATCCAGATAGAAGATAAAGCAAAATTTAAAGCAAACAAACAAACAAAGGAAAGGCAGATGGAGGGAACAAACCGAAAGGTTTGGGTCGTGAGGGGTCAGCTTTTGAGCCGAATGGATGTTAAAACATGTCGTTCCAAACCCGACTGACCTTCTTTCTTCTGCGTAAAAACAAAGTTCAAAAAGTAATAATGCTGTTTTGTACGCAGTGGAGGCATAATCAGAGTGATATATTAGAAAATGGACAAACAGTACATTCAACTTTACCTGTATACACTCACATAAAAACACTGCCCTGCCAAAAAAAAGTTTGGATTTTAATAGGCAAATACTTCAGAGTCTATGACTGGATCATGATTATTATGTTTGGAAACGATGAGTGTGCAGATTTTCATGTCTTAGGAAGACACATCATGGCCATTTTCCTGGATGAAAAGCCAATATTCATCATCAGGGTTAAAATTGTGAGAAAATGGTCACAATTATCAATACAAGATTAAAAACTGATGCAGCTTTACAACATTTACTTCCATCAAAAGGTGCATTAATTTTTGGTCACGATCCATCGTAAACGTACTCCACACTGCTCTGGGGGTTAATAAAGGCCTTCTGAAGCGAAGCGATGCGTTTGTGTAAAAAATATATTTGTATTTAACAAGTTATGAAGTAAAATATCTAGATTCCGCCTTCCGAACCTTATGCCTTGTCCGTACACAGTAAAAAACCCAGAGTTAAATCAACTCTGCTCAGATAACATTTGGTCCCTCTCTAAATAGTGTTAAAATAACACTCTTCAGAGATTGAATGTCTTTTATCGTCAGTTGATTTCATCTAAGACTGTGGCTGAAGTCAGTTGTTGTTCTTGTGTTTCTCTTTTCTTCAGTGATTCTGCTTGTTAACAGCAGGTGTTCATCATTAATGCTCAATCATCACTTAATTAATTGCTTAATTATCTCATTAACTTTAACTCTGCTTCAGTGTTACTTTAACACTATTTAGAGAGGGACCAAATGTTATCTGAGCAGAGTTGATTTAACTCTGGGGTTTTTACTGTGTACGTTGAATAGGGAAAGTTCTTGAACTGCGAGAGGCGTTGCGCTTTCTTCCTAAGTTGAATACGGAAGGCGATCTGAAAGTTAGATATTTCTTGTTAAATATGGATATTATTTTTACACAAATGCATCGCTTTGCTTCAGAAGGCCTTTATTAACCCCTGGAGCAGTGTGGAGTAAATTTATGATGGATGGAGGCACTTTCTTCAGCTCATACTCGTTGAAATCGCTCACTGCCATTATAAAGGTCGGAATGCATCAGGATATTTATTAATATAACTCTTAAGATTGTGTTTATCTTAAAGAAGAACGTCATATACACCTCGGATGGCTTGAGGGTGAGTAAAGATTGGGCTAATTTTCATTTGCAAGTGAACTAATCCTTTAATACTTAATTAAAAAGGAATTTTACCTGTATGATATTACGCTGCACCCACATTGGACCAGCAGTTTTTGAAAATGAAACAAAACAAGAATGAGATTTTATGTGATATAACAAATCAATTTGTTTTAAATACACAATAACCGGCTGTATATTTATCATCAAAAAATACAATTTCTTTAAATCTCACCTTGGATGTACACCTCGGATGGCTTGAGGGTGAGTAAAGCTTGGGCTAATTTTCATTTGCAACTGAACTAATCCTTTAATACTTAAATAAAAAGGAATTTTACCTGTATGATATTACGCTGCACCCACATTGGACCAGCAGGAAAATGGATGATTCAGCTGCGGGTGCCATCTTCTGATCAGAGATGGGAATTTATTTGGCTCACGACGCTTACAGTGCATTATGGGTATTCACTTGGTTGTGCACTTGTTATTGCAGAGCATTGTGGGATTGAATGAGCGCACTCGATAATGTCCACTATGGTTTCAGACACCACTACAAATGGCTGTCCCCTCAAATAGAGTCCCGTTTAAGGGTATAGGGGGTGATTTTGAACACAGCCATAGTGGATGGCAACCGACGCCACGTCACACATCTGTGAAGTTGACCAATAGGAGCACAGAAGCTCTTCTGTACACAGCTTTCAAACATTGTGATACAAAAGAGAGACGAAGGTATTGGTGCTGCAATAGAGGAAAGGCATTTCTGTTACCAGGTTTAATGCCATTGATATCAGAGCCGTTAGTTGTGATTTGTATGATTTGACATCTATAGTTCACAAGTTTGATAGTTGTGGTGCTTATTTGTTGTTTTTGAAACCTGATGGCTTGCAAACTTTTGTACTAAGCATCTCCTCTTCAGGTGGACTGTCCCTTTAAACTCATTGAAGTAGAGGACAGTTTGATCAATTGATGTTGAGGACACACACACACTTTGTCTTGAGTGTATGTCGGCGAGCTGGACGTGTGTAATGTTTACAGAGCGGCTGCCATTAGTGCAGGAGTGAGGGGAATCTTGACAAAGATTGATCTCTTCCATCTGATAAAAACAAGGAAAAACTCCAGACTGACACAGTCACGTGTGTGTGTGTGCTGGAAGGGACCGGCGTCGCTTCAGAAGAAGTCTTGCTGGAGGAGTGTTGAAGCTGCATGTCACCTCAGATCTCCACACACTGATCAATCCCATCTCAGATCAAAACCAGACTGCTGGGAACTATGCAGAAGATTGACTTTGAATGAACTGTTAAAGATATCATAATCTAAAGGTATAGAACTTTTAATTCTGCACAAATATACTTAAAAGCAAAAGGAGATTTCAAGTAGAAGTTGACCTGTCCATCTATCCATACATCCATCCAACCATCCAACCATTCATCCATCCATCAATCATCCATCGGTCTATCCGTCCGTAGATCAATCCACCCTCCCATCCATTGTTCTATCCATCCATCGATCCATACACCCACCCACCCACCTATCCCACCATCCAGCCATCCGTCTGTCCGTTTGTCTGCCCATCCATCCATCCATCCATCCATCCATCATCTATCCATCCATCCATCCATCCAACCATTCATCCATCCATCCAACCATTCATCCATTCATCCATCCTTCAATCATCCATCCATTGGTCTATCCGTCCGTCGATCGATCAATCCACCCACCCATCCATCATCCATCCATTGTTCTATCCATCCATCGATCCATACACCCACCCACCCACCCACCTATCCCACCATCCAGCCATCCGTCCGTCCGTTTGATCCATCCACCCATCTACCCACCCATCCATCCATACATCCATCTGTCTATCTGTCCGTTGATCGATCCATTCAACCACCCACCCATCCGTCTGTCCGTCCATCCATCCATCCATCATCGGCCTATCCATCCCTTGATCGATCCATCCAACCACTCACCTACCCACCCGTCTGTCCATCCATTCAGCTATCCATCCATCCAATCCATTCGTCCGTTCATCCATCCATCCATCGGTCTATCCGTCTGTCGATTGATCCACCCATCCACTGACCCACCAACTTTCAAAACATTGCTTTTCTAGTAAAACCATGCAGAATTTATTTGAATTGTAATTTTTCAATTCTTTTCCCTTCCATTCAAATTCAGTTCAAATGAGCTGAATTGGGAATTAAAAAGCATTCTCGGTTCGGTTGTGAGTGATGCACAGCCCTGCTCCAGACTCACCCAAAGTCCTACAACAAAGCATTTTATATTTTTTATGAATCATTTTTTACAAGTGTCAGGGCGTCACCACAGGGAGGTTTTGTCAGATTGAGCTTGAAACTACAGCTAGTAAACACACTCTCTCTCTTCTATCTTCTTTCCCACTATTCCTCTCTCAGAGAAAGAGAGAACATTCTAAATAAGTTTGCGTTGATAATCCCAGCAGAAATCACTTTCTCACGCATCTGGCAGAAGTGTCCACTGTGACGCTACAGATGCAACAATGTTTTTCTGTGCTGTGGTCCAGAAAACAACTGCTGTGTGTGTGTGTGTGTGTTGAACAATCAGGCTTGCTTGCTCATGCAGTTCAGGTAACAAATTGTCTTCCTTGTCATCCCTCCCTCCCTCTCTCTTTCTCTCTCCTGATCTCTCATCAAAATTCTTTGGAATGCTCTGTTGCCATGGCAGCAGTGTGAATGTATCGCTGAGATGATTCCCTCTGATAAGAATTCCGATTTCTCCTCTCTGTCTCTCGCTGTGGTAACACAATTTTTAGATAACCTGCTAGATGAGTGTAATCTTCTCACGCTGAGACCTTCCACTCAAACACACACACAAACCTGAAGTATTCATATCATTCACACAAAGACAAATCACATATGAAATGAAATCTCTTTAATGTCTCAATTGGAAAACTTCTCAGATGTTTCTCCCGGGAAAAAGACTGGCATGTGAGTTTCAGAGGAGACCTCAATAATGTCTCAAACTCATGTGTTGATATTGTCTCATTTTAAGAGAAACATCATGATGATCTTTAACGGATATCTCTGTTCATCTTTAATGTAACATCTGAGCAGTTATCAAGTTACACTACACAAAAAACAACATGTTCATTGATTTGGATTATCATTAATAATGCTGATGCATATTTGTAACTTATGCATATTTGACAGTCATACGTAAATGAAACAAGAATGTGATTTTATGTAATATAATTTGTTTTAAATACACAATAACTAGCTGTATATTTATCATCAAAAAAATACAGTTTCTTTAAATCTCATAGATTTTAACCAACTGAATCTTACTTGTTCCACAGCTAGCCATATTTATACCATTCATTTGTGATTTAATTTATTTTTTCAAAACTAACAATTTATGCGGATTCTATGCATGTTGAAAATATGATTAAATAGTCAAATAGATGCAAAACCTCAAAAAATAACCTATGATTGAATTTCCTCATGCAGGTATGTGTCACATAGTCAGCTGAAGTGTCCGTGTAAACCACTAGAGGGCACTTCATCTCGGAGCTTCACACACACATGCACACTCACTCCCGGACTTCATTTCCCACAATTCACCACACTTACTCACACACAGACACTACACTTCCCAGAATCCCCGTACCTTTCACTGATCACGTCACCATCTGCAGCTCATTACCAGAACCATATTTAAGCTCAGCGCTCACACACACATTTATTCCAAGTGTTTATTTTTCCAAGTGTTCATTCCTGTCTTGCCTGCCCGTTTTTGATCCTGCCTGTTTCTACTGTCTTTGAGATTTATCTGCCTGCCCCTTGGACTTAATTGTGTTACTTGCTGCCTGTCTCGACTTCTCCGCCTGACTATTTGACCACGATTCTGATTATCCTCTGCCATACCTGTTTGCTGTTCCTTTTGGATCTCATCCGCTGACTCGCCATTCATTACAGTATGACAGTAAACTTAATACATTCTGACCAAAATGATTTATCGGTGCCCATCATTATTGTTTTAAATTCATGTTCCTCGTAATCTTGAATCAAAAGATCTTGAATATCAGGGGCAACCTGTCACTCACATGAGATCCACCAATAGCAAACCACAACCTGCCAATCAATTCCACACAGACAAAATCAAGCCCCGCCCTCCATTTGTTCTTGTTTGCAAAGTCATATACATCACAAATACGGACGAAGAACTTCTGTTTAATGCTGACTTCACTTTTTGAGCTTTTGAAACCTCGTTTAACAGTATCTAGTCTAGTCCATTGCACACAGGATCAACCGTTAAATTAAATGAAATAATAAACAACAGGAAACATGTAAATCTCAGATACGGTTTGGTCAGCGTCAGTACTGAATGACAGACGAAGTTGAAAGAAACATGCCACACACACGTTTCCTTCAGGAGTTCACACTTCTTGGAGATATACTACAAATAAGAAGTATAAGTGAAATGTTACAAGGTTTTTTTTTTTATTAATTATGAAGATTTGGACCTGAGGAACTGATGTACGGTGCAATCAAGCGAATGTTAATCTGTGCCACCAGGCAATGCATTCACACAGTGACTTAATTAAAATGCATCTCCGTTATGGAACGGATGCAGGTGTACAAACCAGTGTTGTTTTTTCTTTTCGGATAGATACAGAAAGCCTACGGGAATTCTTCACCTTTTCCACGATTGAAAACCATTGCTCTCTGGACGCATGACAACATGGATAAACAGCGCAGTGAAATCAGTGAAATGTGGCTTATATATTGTATGTGCCGAGGAGAACATTGCCTTTTCCCATTATATTTATAACAATGCGTAAAATCCATTATTGTGTGTTTCACAATAACGGCATGCACAGTTTCTTTGGTTGGAATAGTTGTTCATCATATGTGGCAGTCTAACCAAATGAGTCAGAAATGAAGGGTTTACCTAAGTGAGAAATGTGTGTTTTATCAAACAAGACATTGACTTCCTTCAGGTCCTTCAAAGTTCTGCTCGTGTCTAAGAAACTGAATGCTGATTTTTAATGCTCTAAAGAAGGCTATTATTATACTGATCTATTATTAAGTAGAGTCTGCCATTGAAATGAATGTATTGTCTATTGAACCGCCGCTGTCCAAGGTCCTGAGAGTGGCAAAAGAATGGGATCTCTCCATGGTTCTGACATTATAAAACGGCCTCAAACAGATTTATACTCCTTTAGTTATGCCAAATTGATTTCTTGTATTTTAGTAAGTTAGTTCTGCTGTGAAATCCTCTCTGGCTTTGTTAAAGAAAAGTTATAGACCTTGAGCATTTGTGGTGTGTTTAAGAGTCCAAATTCGGAGACCACTAGAGACAATGCGGTGATTTTCAGACTGACTTTGCATTCGAGATGTTTCAAAGAACAACTTGTTTTGTTCGGAAGCAAAGATTTATACAATACAGATTCACAGGAAAATATGGAAAATCAGTTATTTAAACGTCATCAAATATGACGTAAATTGTAAAGCAGCTCTAAAAAGACAACAGTGTCATTATTCAGTTCAATGTTGATTCAATTCGGTTCAATTACAGTGTGGAAGTTGCAAAACTGCAGAAATAGGAATGAATCTTAAATGTATCCACTTCCTGTTCACATCCAGGCGGTTTCAGTCTTTTGTTTGCGAAGGTCATTTATCACGGACGTTCATTGTCTGGTGACCCAGCTGTGAACTATTCGCACATTTCTGTAAAGCAATATTTCCGAGAAGGGTCTTAGGGAATGGCATCAGAGCGAAACACGTCGGCAAATGCAAACTAATGCGTGCTCCTTTTTCTCTCTGTTCCTTCACATGCACATTCTCCCTCTCTATCCCCTCATCTCTTTCCCACTCTCCGGCCCTGTGTGAGGCCTAGATATGTCTACACATCTGTGGATCCCTGCCGCGCTGCTGTGGCGTTTGAGTGACGGGAGAACAGCGAGTTTCTGCATTAGCCACAAAACTCAGCAAAATCTCCCACACCTCCTCTGTCTGGAGAAAAGAGCATTCTGTTCTTCTGGCTCAGGCAACGGTCCATCCTCAGCGCGGGAATGCAATTTTCAGCTCCTTAGCGCTGCAAGTTTTAAGAAATGCATACATGTGTGCATCACAATGCATTGAAATGGCAATGAAAATGGATGCATTAAATTGTGATGGCTAGAAGAGAAGGGTCAGAGCATCTCCTGTGGGGTGTTCCCGGTCTGCAGTGGTCAGTTTCTATCAAAAGAGCTCCAAGGAAGGAACAGTGGTGAACCGGAGACAGGGTCACGGGCGCCCGAGGCTCATTGATCCGACAGACGAGCTCCTGGAGCTCAAACTGCTCCAGAAGTTGATGCTGGTTCTGATAGAAAGGTGTCAGAACACACAGAGCATCAGTTTGTTGTGTGTGGAGCTGCAGACGAGACCAGTCAGGTGTCCATGATGACCCCTGTCCACCGCCGAAAGAGCCGACAGTGGGACGTGAGCATCAGAACTGGACCACGGAGCGATGGAAGAAGGTGGATCACGTTTTCTTTTACATCACGAGGATGGTCGGGTGGGTCTCTTACCTGGGAACACATGACACCAGGATGGGAAGAAGGCGAGAGGCAGTGTGATGTTTTGGGCAATGTTCTGCTGGGAAACCTTCCTGCCGTCCATGTGGACGTTACTGTGACACGAACCACCGACCTAAGCGTTGTTGCAGACCATGAACATCCTATCATGGAAACTGGAGGCTGTGGCTCTTTCAGCAGGATAATGCAACAAAGCAGAAATGCTTCAGGAACGGTTTGAGGAGCACAGCGAGTTTGAGGTGTTAACTCTGCCTCCAAATTCCCCAGATCTCAATCCAATCGAGCATCTGTGGGATGTGCTGAACAAACAAGTCCGATCCGTGGAGGATCCACCTCAAAACTTACAGGACTTAAAGGATCTGCTGCGAACATCTTGGAGCAGATCCCACAAAACACCTTCAGGGTCTAGAGGAGTCCACGCCTCGACGGGTCAGGGCTGTTTTGGCACCAACACAATATTAGGAAGGTGGTCATAATGTTATGCCTGATCTACGTTTCTACATATTTTAGGTACATTTTCACGAAACTATTAAGTAAACCCAAGTAAAGTGTAATGCTTTAGACCTAAACCATAACTATCACAAGTATTTTAATGCATTTTCACTTCAGCTCATCATGTGCATGACCTTAACTATTCCATATGAGTTTTTATGCAATATTAACCAGCGTCTCTCACCAGCCGTCTTTGAAGTTGAGCAATGCTTTCATTAAAAAATTCACTCACGTCTTGCTCAGGCTTCAGGTTTAGAGAGCAGAGATCTGTGGAGCCAAATGAATGTGCTCATGTTAAAACAGCCAATCATAAGGACACTAGACATGTGACTCACTGTGCTTCAAACTAGATTTCTTCTGACAGACAGCACTCACTAAACATGAAAAATATTGTTGATTTGTTGTTCAATGTCAGTGCAGTTACTGTATTTAGCATACGCAGGGTGGTAACATTTTTAATTTTACATACCGTTGACGTATTTATCCCTCTGGGCCTCTTTGGTCAGAACTGAAATGGGAATATTTTACGTTTCGAATTTTTTAAATTTTTTGCTTCATCAGAATGGGATGATACTTGGTGACTTTAGTCGCATTAGCTATGTGAACACACAAAAAAATCATAGACATGATTGGGATATGTTAAAGGGTCAAAACATAAAGAGTTTGACTTGGTACCTTTGCAGGCAAAATTGGCAAACAGGAAGTGAATGGACTTTTTTTTTTTTAGCTATGTGAACACACAAAAAAAATCATTCACTCTATTTGAATCTGAAATATTGCATATATTGAAAAATAATTAAAAAATGATATTCATTTTAATTAAAAGTAATTAAAAATAGCTTATAAAAAATGTATACATATTGTATAAAATTCTAAATAATATCCAAAATATATTATTGAACAAAAATACATTACATTGATTGTACTGAAAAATAAATAAATACATTTCAAGAATTCGGTTTTGACTGCAAAGGTACCAATTGTGACCAGATATGCACTGTGACAACTTACCCCATATAACAGCTTCCCTTATTGGGGCATGTTGTCACAAATGTTTTTTCTTCTTCTTCCAATAATAGCTTTTCCACTGACATGACTTTAAGGTTTTGTCCGTAAATTAATTGGCTATGAAACCCAATCCTACCCACAAAAGTGTGACAACTAGCCCCCGTTTTATAGGGGAGTGATAATGCAGAATGATTTTATGCAAAACAATTATGATATATTTGTTTTGATAACGTTCCCCCTGACTAATTTTGAAGCAGAAATACGGCTATTTTCACTCTATGCGCAGGTGTGGAATATAGGAAGGTGAAATCCTGCTATTGGCATGTGTGCAAATCCATCTCTCATCCTCTCGCACACTACAGACACAGAGCAGTGTTGTCTTCAGCTCGCCGTGAGTGGACTGTTACCGAGGGAGGGACACGCAGATGCTCCTTCATGAGGAGTAAAGCAATACATAAGCGACTCCAAATGTTTCTAATTCGGTTTCTGCGTCCGTTTCCCGCAGGATGCCGTTTGGGGGAAAATGCGCATATGAAATAAACGTGGGTGGGATCCCTTCTGCGTTGGCCACTGGATCTATGATAACGAAACTGCGAGCTGCATTCGGAGAAATGCTGGAAAATATATCTGTATTCTGAGCAAACTGGATGGGCTTTTCTGAGGGGAAATCGCGCCGGTGTGAATGGACGCTTTGTCCTTTGCGTCTTTTTTTCATGCCCTTGTTCTTTATCTGAGGGGATTTCATCCGCATGTCTCCTCATATGATCTAATGTTCGTGTTTATGTACTAAACACGACGCTATCGTACTGTTTTTACCTCAGTCGATGTAGTTAAATGGCATGTTTCCTCTGAGGCGATCCGACGTGAGGTGAAAAGTCTGACTGGACCTCCAGAAGTAAACCATCAACCTTTTATGGATTGTTCGAGAATTCCTCATTCTAACTGTGTCTTGGAAGGCTAAATATTCTTGGATTAAATCGCCTTTATTAATCATCTGTGCTGAAACCGAAAGTCTGTTGTGGGATTTCAAAAGATCGTTTGAATCGAAGGAGCCGTTTGGATTGAAGAACCGTTAAGAATTGCCGCTAAGATTTCGCGCCACTTTCTGCATTCGGATGGTCTATATTCATACATTTATCGCTTTATATATGTAGTATAGAATACATTTATTCTGGTGAGAATATTGTTACGAGACTCTGGACCCAGAGGAGGTGATTTAGACATCATCTATCAGAAGATCTCGGACATTTCTGTGCTGCTCTGAACTTGGGAGGCGTTTGGATGCTCCAGGACGGAGGTAACGCACTTATTGTTGTCATTTTAATGGATAAGAACACGAACAAATCACTCCGTGATCCAATACTTTGATTATTTGCGTTCAGTTTGAGGACTGTATTTAGCATCACGCTGCTTTTCCTCAAATCCCAGCTCTTTATTTAATAAATCATACCTTAGAGGTCAAATATTTATTAAATAATGATTGTTTGCATGTGGTGTGGTATCTCGCAAATTATTATGCGATCTGGAAGGTGTATTGAAAACAAATTTTGGTGTCTTTGTTTCAATGCGCATAGCAGGACTTGCAGACCCATTAGCCGAAGAGCGACATTTTAAGAGGTGATGATGAAAATAAGTAATGGGATTTGGCATTACTGTTGTTGTCAGTCAGAAAATGCTGATGGATCTTCCTCTTTAAGGAAATTTGCCGTCGTGTTTGTCAGTTTCCGCTAGACCTTCAGAGATTCCTCATTAACAGTCATTAAACTTTCCATGTACATTCTCGGGCCCGTTTATTTCGCATTTAAATGTCGGTGTTGGGCGACGGGACGCTGGGATGTTGGCTGTAGGTTATGTAAAGGTTTGCTGGAGAGGCTAAGTTTAGCTTTTTGGACGGTTCTTTTAGTAGGACAGTTGGGAATTGCTGCATTTATCAGACTTTGCGCACAGTGTAATCACAGTGAGACCGATGTGAGAGGTCAGATAAACGGAGCAGGTCCGGTACCGCAGTCCAGATCGAGTCCCGGAGCTCACGGTGCTGTTGTTGGGGTGTGTCTGTCTGCGGCTGGGAGCGCGAGTGGAGCAGCGGCCGCTGGGGGCCACTGGCACATAACACACACACACACACACACACACACACTCTCTCACACACACACACACATACTCACTCTCTCTCACACACACACACACACACACACACACACACACACACACACACACACACACACACTCTCTCACACACACACACACATACTCACTCTCTCTCACACACACACACACACACACACACACACACACACACACACACACACACACCTACTCTCACACACACATACACACACACACACACACACACTCACACACACACACACCTACTCTCACACACATACACACACACACACACACACACACTCACACACACACACACCTACTCTCACACACATACACACACACATACACACACTCTCACACACACACACACATACTCACTCTCTCACACACACACACACACACACACTCACTCACTCACTTACTCACTCTCTCTCTCACACACACACACACACACACACACACTCTCTCTCTCCCTCTCTCTCTCTCTCTCTCTCTCACACACACACACACACACACACACACACTCACTCACTCACTCACTCACTCACTCTCTCACACACACACACACACACTCACTCTCTCTCCCTCTCTCTCTCTCTCTCTCACATACACACACACACACACACTCTCTCTCTCTCACACACACACACACACACTCTCCCTCTCTCTCTCCCACACACACACACACACACACACACATACTAGAACTAAATAGAATTAGTAGCCTATACAGGGGCTTCAATTATTAACACTTAAAATGTGTGAATGTCATTGCTTTAGATCAGGGGTTACTAAACTTTTTTATTATGTTTTATTAGTCAGCTGACCCCTTAGATGTAAACTATTCACTTAAAGGTAAACCCCTGAGAATTTAAATTAATATTTCAATTATTTAATGACATGTTCACGGTTCACTGATGTCGTTAACGGTCACATGACATGCAAGTAAATAGACAAATATTGTTTTTTTTTTAATTATTTGACTTTACCTGGACTTTAAAGTGGACTTTTTTGGTTGTGATTTGAGTCTCAGTCCTCATTACATTCACACTGGTGCTTTACAAACACAATCAAAATGAATAAAGTACATTTGTAAATTGTAAAAAAAACACTAATATTATTTTCTAATATTAATAATTAATAATAATTTATTTTCCACTACAAGTTACAATACTCACATGTGACCCTGGACCACAAAACGAGTCATAAGGGTCAGTTTTTTTTTAAATTGAGATTTATACATCATCTGAAAGTTGAATAAATAATCTTTTACCAAATATTTGAAAATCTGCATTCTGAGGGAATAATAATAATATTATTAAAAATAATAATATTGAGAAAATCGCCTTTAAAGTTGAATGAAGTCCTTTCTAATGCATATCCACTCACAAAAATATTTTTTTGATATATTTACGATAGCAAATTTACAAAATATCTTCATGCAACATGATCTTTATTTAATATCTTAATGATTTTTGGCATAAAAGAAAAATTGTTGGCTATTGTCACAAATATACCGCTTTGTGCACATATTTGTCTTTCACTTTTTTGGACTATACGGTTATTTAATTAAATTGCATCCTTTGACGCACTAAACTATATCGCGATCATTGCGCATATTACATAATATTTACATAATTTTTTTTATTGCAATTAATTATTAGCTTTTCATCGACTGTTAAAAGACATCTAGTAAAGTGACTGTTATCTTCTGTAGTTTTGTCTTCAAATCATAATTCATGTGAAGCCCAACAGCTGCCATTAAAGAGAAATTGATATTTGAAGCAACCATGAGCTCTGAGGTTGTAATGATGTTTGTTTCCGCAGAAGCTACAAGTGATTTCAAAGAGAAAACGTGTTTAATAGCCAAATTCCCAGTGAAAATCTACAGTAAACGACCAATAATCTTGAATGACATGCGATTGGCATGTGAATCAGTCTCTGTTCATCTCAAATATTCTGATTGTGAATATTTTGCAGTAAAGTTGAGGGGAACCGTTTACAATAATGCCCCATTAGTTAATGCATCAAATAACGTTAACTAGCAATTTTTTTTACAGTATTTATTTATTTGTGTTAAAATACAACTGTTCATTGTTAGTTCATGTTCAGGTACATTAAATAATGTTAATAACAGATTTATTTTTTGATTTTAAAAATGCATTAGCGGATAAATAAATGCTTGAGAAATATTTATAAATGTTAACTAATATTAATTAATGGAACCTTATATGTTATACTTAAATCATCAGTGACTTCAAATCAAAACAAAAAATATTTTACTATCATTTTTATTAAAATGTTATTAAAACTACAATAAAGTAAAGTTCAATAAAAAGTCTAACTTTTGTCTTTTTTTCCCCAATTTTCATGTAATTTTGCTCCAAATCAAATGTTGTAATGTTGTGAATCATCTCAGAGCTTGTTAGTTCAAGGCTTAGATCTCATTATTTAAGATTTTTGAAATCTCTGTGGAGATAATGAATGGGAAGAAGAATACTTCATGAACCAAGGCCACTGAAAAAGTCAGAGCTCATCGATAAACCAATTAAAATATACTTTTCTCTAAATAAATGGGTTTGAACTATTTAAAAAATCTATCTATCCATCCATCCATCCATCCATCCATCTATCTATCTATTTTTGAGGACATGAGTGCATGAGCTTCATCTCCAGAGTTGGTCTGAGAGTCACTTGATGAGCATTTTACCATTTAATTTCAGAAAACTGTTGTCATATCATAAACACACAGAAACTTCAAGATCTTCATGCCAACCCGTCAAAATGAAAGTAACTTGTAACAGAAAATAGCCCTATTACTACTGTAGTATTACTGTATTACTATTGTACAGTATAATGTATGTCTTGATGTAATGCTACTACTACTACTAATAACAGAATAATTATTAAGACTTTATTTTTGAGTGAATAATCACACAATTTTTCGTCCATGTTTTAATTTTAACAGTAAACCTGTTGTGCAGCACTTTGTTTTAATTTCATTTGATTAAAAATAAATGAATGGGGTTTTTTTGCCTTCATCTGATTACCAGAAAAATTAAAACACACAGCACAGGATTTCTGGAAAAAAAAAATCATTGGACCCTAATTATTGTAAACAAATGAATAAAATAGCTTTTTATTAATTCCATTAATTAGACCTGTTTTTGATAAAAACAATTAAAATGGAATCCAGAAAAATTGAAACAGAAAACAGAATTTGGTAAAAAAATAAATAAAATCATCCCTCCCTCCATCCCTCCCTCCATCCATCCATCCACCCATCCATCCCTGCCTCCCACCATCCATCCCTCCCACCATCCATCCATCCATCCATCCATCCCTGCCTCCCACCATCCATCCCTCCCACCATCCATCCATCCATCCATCCCTCCATCCATTAATCCATCCCTCCCTCCATCCCTCCCTCCAACCCTCCATCCATCCATCCATCCATCCCTCCCTCCATCCATCCCTCCCTCCATCCATCCATCCATCCATCCATCCCTCCATCCCTCCCACCATCCATCCATCCACCCATCCATCCCTGCCTCCCACCATCCATCCCTCCCACCATCCATCCATCCATCCATCCCTCCATCCATTAATCCATCCCTCCCTCCATCCCTCCCTCCAACCCTCCATCCATCCATCCATCCATCCCTCCCTCCATCCATCCCTCCCTCCATCCATCCATCCATCCATCCATCCCTCCATCCCTCCCACCATCCATCCATCCATCCCTCCCTCCATCCATCCATCCATCCATCCCTCCATCCCTCCCACCCTCCATCCATCCATCCCTCCCTCCCTCCATCCCTCCCTCCATCCATCCATCCATCCCTCCCTCCATCCATCCCTCCCTCCATCCATCCATCCATCCATCCATCCCTCCATCCCTCCCACCATCCATCCATCCATCCCTCCCTCCATCCATCCATCCCTCCATCCCTCCCTCCATCCCTCCCACCCTCCATCCATCCATCCCTCCCTCCATCCCTCCCTCCATCCATCCATCCATCCCTCCATCCCTCCCACCCTCCATCCATCCATCCCTCCCTCCATCCCTCCCTCCCTCCCTCCCTCCATCCCTCCCACCCTCCATCCATCCATCCCTCCCTCCATCCCTCCCTCCATCCATCCCTCCATCCATCCATCCATCCCTCCCTCCCACCATGCATCCATCCATCCCTCCATCCATCCCTCCATCCATCCATCCCTCCCTCCCACCATCCATCCATCCATCCCTCCATCCATCCCTCCATCCCTCCCTCCATCCCTCCCACCCTCCATCCATCCCTCCATCCATCCCTCCATCCCTCCCTCCATCCCTCCCACCCTCCATCCATCCATCCATCCCTCCCTCCCTCCCTCCATCCATCCATCCATCCATGCATCCATCCATCCATCCATCCCTCCCTCCCTCCATCCATCCATCCATCCATCCATCTATCCCTCCCTCCCTCCATCCATCCATCCATCCATCCATCCCTCCCACCATCCATCCATCCATCCATCCATCCCTCCCTCCCACCCTTCCACCCTCCATCCATCCATGCATCCATCCATCCCTCCCTCCCTCCATCCATCCATCCATCCATCCATCCATCTATCCCTCCCTCCCTCCCTCCCTCCATCTGGGGTTATATGTTAGGGTCAGTCTGAAGATTATTCTGTACTAATTGACTGTATAAAAACAATGTAAGTTTACAGTATGACTGCATTTAGGTCTCATCCGTCCGTCTCTTTCTACCCACCAGTCTGCGGTTCATCTTTAAAATAACGTTATTACTCACCCCCGTTAAACCCGGCAGCAGCACTCGTCCGCTCTCTGATGACTCTTTTCTGTAACCCAGCGTGAGGAATGATGTGTGAGGGCTCTATTATTGTAATACTATAATTACCATGTAAACAGAAGCCTGATGAAATGTGCCATTTGTTCAGCCGCCACCGAATTTAACAACGATCACGTGACGCAGAGCTTGATTGCGATTGGTCTGCAGAACAATCCAGAACCGAAACAGATGGATTCACCAATTGTACAGCTGCGGCGCGAGATTCCAGATCTCCTGCGGATCAAACTAATCCATGTTCTGCATATCTCGCGCTCTGAAATGCAACACACACACTGACATTGTGATTAGTGACAGCTGGATTATGCGCTGACTACTGCAGAATATTTAATTCACGCGGATAGAAACGATCTATCCCGTGCTTTGGTCCCCGGTCCTGTTGCTGGATCCTCACGGGACGGGCGATGCTCTGACGGTAGTAAATAGTTTATGCTGATGATGTGGATTATCCCATTCACAGGCGTGCATATTAGATTTAGTTTAATGATAAGTAGAACGCTCTGGGCTGGTTATGGAAAAGATAATAATTCTGTTTTGGTTGCGGTTACGCAAACAGCCTCTGGGCTTAATAACGCCCATCATGTTTAATTCAGACACGGCGTGTTTTTGCCATGTCTCCTGGTCTACCGCCATTCAGAGCCTCGTCTAAGTGTGTGTGTGGAATTTAACCAGGCGTTTATGTTTCATAGAGACTGTCAGCAGCACTAATGGAGTTGCTGATTAGCTTGTGTCACTGCAGGCTTGGATTTCTTTCAGGTTTGGGCATAATTAAGCAGTTATTTTTTTTATTTTGTGTCAGACGGATGTTAGATTTCATCTTAATGAGCACCTGAATCACTACAGCACATGTACTGATGATTTGAAGTGAAAATATACACAAATATAGAAACTATTCTGTTATGTTTAGTGGGTCTACATGGCACAAGTTTAGCTTTAAATAAACCACGCTGTATTTATTAGCTACAGCTCATCGCAGATACTTCATCTAAATCAATGTATATGTATATATCTGATATACAAGAATAGATGCAAATAACATTAAAGAGAGTTAGATAAGGTTATACAATACACATTAAAACAATAAACACATTGCTTCACTTTCTGATACAATCATCAAATTGAAGTTGTTCAAATTCTAGTATATTCAAAAATAATCATCTGTGTTTGAGTGCAACGATTGGATGGCATTATATTGTAGACAAGATTGGAGATTAATCATAATTAAAACAAGAAAAACAATAACATTAAAGATAACAAGATGCAGATCTTCATTTATCGAATGAATGTGACAACAGTCGCCTCTATAAATATGTATGATCGTCTGCCTCACGAAATGTTGCACATTAAAATGAAAGATAACACATATGGTTGGATATCGTGTAAGGCTAAATAAACTTTTGGTTTTTTGTCACTAAGTGGCCGTTTGCATGACACCGTTTTCAACTAAAAACTGAATGCATTTTGGCCATTAAACGGGTTTCAAAGTGCACGTTTTTCATCATCTCCGTGTAAAACTACCTAAATGTGAATTTTTGAAAACATGTTCTGTCTATAGGCGAGTCATTTCTTGTGTGTGATCGCCATCTACTGGCCCGGAACAGAATACGGTGTTTTCAGTCATTTTCCGTGTGAACTGGGATTGTTTTGACAACTTGTGCGCAAAAAAACGTGAAGGAAAAACTGTTTTTAGTACATCATTGTCGTGTAAACGTACCCTCGGTTTCTTAATTAGAGAAAATCGGCGGCCATCCGTTGGCAGAAATTCGATCCGGCGACTTTAATCCGGTGAGATTTGACTGGATTGCGAAAAGTGGGATGTGAACATCTCGTTTTTAGAGTATTTTTCCCCTGTAGGTGCAGCCTTAGTGAAAAGAAATGTTTCACAGGTGAATCTTTCATTATTATTATTGGAAAAGTGTATAGTGATAAATTGTGCACAGTAAGTCCAGGGATATTAAGTGAGAAAGGGTCGATTTTGACCTGGATATTAAAATCTGTACTTATTGACTGTAAGTAGGGAATGATGCATGCTATGTAGACTGTAGTTTGTTGTCTTTTTCTTCAGAGTCTATTTTTAATTCCATCATGCATTTAATTCTTTGGTATTGTTTTGGTATTCTTTCATCCTAGTTCTTAAATGAAATCAGATATAATTGCTAGAGTGTTAATCAGGTGTTGTTGAATTCTCTAACCCTCATTATGAGCAACAATAGTAATGATGCTTGACTTATCAAACACCACTAGTCATGTGGGGATTAACAAAAAGTCCCTTCTTGTTGACTCAATCGAACGCTTTTAAATGCACTGACTCTTGTTTGGCATGACAGGTTGGACATAGTGAAGCACACGAGCCTGAAGTAGAGGTCATAATTCTGCGATTAGAGACTTTTGTATTCACGTTGTTGTCGTGTTTGTTGGTTATTGGCTGATGAAGTATCAGCGAGCGCTCTAAGCTTCTTTGTGCTGGAGCGAAAATCGCATTTAGCGGCGGATAAGAGTGAGATAATATCAGATAAATCCTGCGGCCTGCGTTAGCATGCAGCATTAGCCGTGTAATAGCATATGGAGTGCAGTTTGACAGAGAGAGATCAGATGGCCGCCAGCCGTTTACCGCAGTTCCGTCTTAATCGCTGAGGGTTAACAGTTGTTTCAGATGCATGCAGAGACTGATAGCCGAAGCCTTTTAGATATTCTGAGCACATGCTTTTAAAATTCCCCCATGGCTGCAACAGAAGTCTGCAATGGGTTGATAACTCGCGTGCTGTCAGTCCCTGTCGCGGACGCGGAGGGAAGCTACATGTTCTGCTTCAGAGGTTCTCCTCTTCAGGAATAATTTAAAAGTTCTGTGGGACATATCGGAATTTTTCCTGAGGCGCTGGCAGAGAAGACATCTAATTAAGATCAGAAAAACACACAGAAATTGATGAGCTGTTTGCAGATGAAGCGCCCGTGACACGAGCTTCACCTCTGATTTCGGAGAATACGACATATCGGTCAAGTGTCAGAGATTAGAGTCCCTCAGCCTGACGGATGTTTTGATTGGCTTAGAGCTTGTGGTGGGCGGGATCTCATGTCGCAAAGTAATGCAATACCACTGGAACAGTATAAGGTTCCTGTAAATTTAATGCAAAAATGGCTTATAATCATCTTATAATGACTGCTTGCGGATATTGGATAACTAACTACTTTATCTCATGCAATGCAATATTGCAATATTATTTTTTGCATTACATGTTGTTTTGCAAAGCGGTTCTTTCCACTGTGTTATCGATGATATCGCATAATCACATCTGGTTGGCTTGTATTCTGTTGAACAGTATATGTGCTGTATCACCCCGCGCTACAGGAGGTCAATAAGGAGAAATAGAGATGCAGGAAAACTGATGGAGTCACGTGACTGTCGAGCTGTCAGGGCAGGCGGTTTACAGGGAGAACCAATCTGTCCATGAGCCTCACCGATCCGCAGGGTGTGTCATGGCTGTCAAAGATGCCATTCATGTGGAAATCAGTGTGAAGGGATGAAAAACAGCTCCGCGTTCGCCTTGACACGCGTCTATTTCCTGAAGCGAAAGCCCGAGGGGGCGACAAAGAGAGGAAGATTCCCCGTGACCGTGAGCTGGTGCCCGGTTCAGCGTTTCCATCGTGGTGGGTTAAATTGCATTGCTATGGATGGTAAAAATGTAAACTCAAAACTATGATGAGCAAGCGGGCTGTTTAGTAACTAGGTCTGTAATTAAATCCCCAATTAGAAGGTTGGTGTTTGTTGGTGTTTGTTGGCCTTTTAACACCATCAACACACATCAACATCCATTTTAATAACATTTGAACTGCTAAAAATTCTAAACATCTGATTGGAACATTTGAAGTTGATTGGAAATAATCAACACACACACACACACACAAAGGTCCCTAGCCAATAATTCATCAGTTATTAATGGAGATAGACCCTCTTAATGGATCATATTTTTTATAATTCAAACCAAGATGGGATGTTTCATAGATAGATAGATTGATAGATTTACACTATATTCTCCACACAACTTGCTAGCAGGCCTGTTGTTTAGCTTTCACTTTGGCTTCTCTGTCTGTTTCAGTGGTTGAAACATTAGATGCAGGATGGTTGAGGTATACACACCCTTTAATGATCTTCTAAGAGGCAATCTGTGACTATACACCCATCGACCGTAAGAAAGTGTATGCTATATATTTGTTTTAGTAAGTAACTTGTATACACATAGCTGAATCTTGTTTCCCTTAGGAAATTTCCTGCAAAATCTGACTTAAAAATATGTCCTTGCAGGCTTATTTGTGTACTTGCTTAATAATGGAATTTTGGTTTTTGTTTTTTTACCCAGAAAATCCTGTGAATTGCATGTTTAAAAAGAAGCTAAATGCATTCATGTGATGATGAATACAATAAAAATGTTATATATTTGAATTGGATGTTGACGCCAGTAGCCTCGTGGGCAGCATTGGACCTTTCCCGAACCCGTCCCCCTCTCGCTCTTCAACTTCACTTACTGTCCATAATAAAGGCAAAAAAAAAATAATTGACATTCCTTTTTAGGTCAGAATGATTTCGAGAGGAATTCACCACTCAATCTCTATTTGGGTGGAAATGGGGTAAATGTGATGATACACAAGACAACTTCTTCAGCAATGTTACCGAGCACTTTCCCGTTGATATTGGGCAACAGATTTCTCTCTGGATACTTTAGATCGAAATTTCCCATTTTCAATAGGAAAGTGCCCAAGCAACATCGCTCCGCAACATTGCTAAAAAAGTGTATCATCACCTAATGAGAGCGAGACAGAACCGACAGAACCGAGGAAAGGATGTGCAGCACCATCAGATGATAGAGAGAAACCCCTGCTGAAGCAATGAACCAGGATCATTAACATCTCACACAGACCGAATAACATCATAAAGTCACATCTGCACCGGAAGCTGAACCTGCCTGGTAATGAGACTGATGGAAAACATTAAGACAGACAGAAGTAATGAATAGAAAATGACAGTTCTCCAACAACACACACACATTCCCAGAGTCGAGTAATCTCAGTTTTATTGTCTTGAACACGCTGGTTTGGGGTCAGCCCAGGTTCATCCTCAGAAGATGAGACACCTCCACCTCTTCAGGCAGAAAATACTAATTTCATTGGAAATGCTGCTCGATCTTTCTTTCATTCCTCCATCCCTTCATCATCTCATAAACCCAAGTGCAAGAGAAGTAAATTAGCAGCAGATCCTTGAATTAATTCCCATGAAAACCAAATTATTGCTCAAGAGCTCTTGTTTTAAGAAATATTAATTACATTCCTCATTTGCATCAGAAGCTTCTGAACTCTGTAACATCTCTAAATTTAAGTCATTTAGGGATGAAAACGACCGTCACGTCGGTGGCAGATGATATGCATATAAAATGTGGCCTACATGCGGACGGTTCTCGGTCCTCTCACGGGTGCGTGTGTTTGGCGAGCGTCGCTGGCTGTAAAGTCCGGCTCAACCTCCATCTGTCCCTGACACCTCACGGGCTCCACCAGAGCCAACCCGGCTCATACTGGCAGAACTTTACAATCGGACTAGCAGCTCTGAGGGCGCGTTCACACCGGAGCAGTTTCGTACCTGTGAACCTCACCCACATCTGACTTGCCGACCCTCGACGCTTTACAATTGGCAGGAACACAGTCTAAATTGTGTAAGTGAATGTTATTGATGACGCTAATGTACCGGTTGTAGTATAACTCGTTTCTTCATTATGTCTCCGCAGTAATTGCCTTTAGCAAACAGCTTGTGTTCTTCTCATCTCCTAGAATTAATCCACAGCAAAAAGACAAGCTCTGTTGTGAGTGTATTAAGGTTTGGTAGTAAAATCGAATGGGCCTCATATCAGGGTTAAATTGACCCGTACTGGTTTAGCAAATCCTTGCAGAACCTCTAAATCAAATTTACCAATGATGGCTTAACGTTTTTATATCACAAAGACCAGTCCTGGCAGAACCTGCATGTCGAATTGAAAAATCCTGGATTAAAATTCATATCAGAATGAACCTCTATACCAATCCTGGCAAAGCTAATTCTACTTTAATCCATCTTGCAGGACTCTAATAATGGGTTTTGGCCTCAATAAAGGGTTGTGCTACTCTATTGAATGAGATGGAGGGTCAAATGAAATCACGATAATCACTTTCATGACCTTACATGTTCAGGTGACCGGTGCAAGATCAAGCATCCAGAAGCAGTCTGAAAGAAAACCAAAAACAGTGTCTTAAATAATTTCACGTGATGACCTACAAGTGCTTAATTCCTTATTAATTCCCGCCATCAGGACTGATGTTTGTATCAAGCGTTCCAGCTGCTGTCCTCGAGATGATTTAGCATTTCCACTCCGCCACGTTCCTCTAACACTCTGGGTGATTTTTCAGCGCCGCCGCCATGGCACAAAAGTAACCTTTTGTTTTTATTGTTTCCTAACAACTTTTTAAACACATTGTAGATCTTGTAAGGCTAAACTAATCGTTGAAGTGATTATGTTTGCCCACTATCTTCCAGGCGCAGTAGACAATTTATCAGCTCGCGACAAATTCCAAGGTGCTTCTGTTTGATTAATAACTTTTTAATGTTCACCTAGTGCCGAGCCATTTAGATGTGGCCTGTGGTACAGAAGCACCAGCCCTGTCGCTCCTCACTAAACACGTCTAGACTCCAATCGATGCTAGTTTTAGACTTGAGAGCACCTGTCAGAAAATTCAATATCAGAGCTCTAGCTGAGTCCACATTTGTAAAGTGTCACTCTGTGCCACACAGCTCAGAATTTAATATAATTTTCCTTTCTACGAATGTGATTCTGAGTTGGTGCACAGTCCCTTTGACCAGATCATTCTGTTGTCTGTCCATCCATCCCTTCATCCCTCCATACATCCAACAAATCCATAAATCCCTCCCTCCTTCAATCATCCACCTACCCTCCCTTCATACATCCATCCATCCACCCCATCTCTCCCTCCATGCATCCATTCATCCATCCACCCCATCCATCCATCCACCCCTCCATCCCTCCCTTCATACATCTGTTCATCCATCCATCCATCCATCCACCCATCTATCATCCCATCATCCATCTCTATTCATCCATCCCTCCCTCCATACATCTAATTATCCATCCACCCATCCATCCACTCATCCACCTTCCATTCATTCATCCATGGACCCCATCCCTCCAAACATACATCCATCCAGCCCCATTCCTCCTTCCATACATTTACCCATCCATCCACCCCATCCATCCATGCTTCCATCCCTCCCTTCATACATCTGTTCATCGATCCATCCATCCACCATCCCATCATCCATCTCTCTTCATCCATCCATCATCCCATTCATGCATCTCTCTTCATCCATCCATCCACCCTCCCTTCATCCATCCATCCATACATACATCCCTATCTCCATCCATCCCTCCCTTCATACATCTGTTCATCCATCCATCCACCTATCCATCATCCCATCATCCATCTCTCTACATCCATCGATCATCCCATCCATCCATCTCTCTTCATCCATCCATCCACTCCATCTCTCCCTCCATGCATCCACCCCATCTCTCTCTCCCTCCATGCATCCATTCATCCATCCACGCCATCCATCCATCCCTCTCTCCATCCATCCCTCCATTCATCCCTCCCTTCATACATCTGTTCATCCATCCATCCCTCCCTCCCTCCATACATCTAATTATCCATCCACCCTCCCTTCATTCATCCATCCATCCACCCTCCATTCATTCATCCATGGACCCCATCCCTCCAAACATACATCCATCCAGCCCCATCCCTCCTTCCATCCATACACCCATCCATCCTTCCATCCCTCCCTCCATACATCTGATTATCCATCCACCCATCCATCCACCCTCCCTTCATTCATCCATCCATCCATCCATCCACCCCACATCCCTCCATCCATCCATCCATCCATCCATCCATCGCTCCATCCCTCCCTCCATACATCCATCCACCCCCATCCATCATTCTCTCTGTCTGTCATACACTCCTGCAATAATCAATAATTGGACCAGGAGGCTTTAGTTGCCATCACGACCCAGAATGTTCCTCCATGTCTGGATGGTACGGAAGCAGTGATGTTGTCGTGGTGATGCTGGAGGTGTTATGTTATTATGCTGTGTTGAGGACGTCATGTTTCTATGGTGATATAACAGAAGTAATGGTGTTATGAGAGATGATGGCTTTATGTTGTTCTGTAGTATTGATTTGAGGTGTTGTTGTTTCTGTAATGGATTATGGTTAGATTCCAACACAGAAAACTAACCTTAAACAGTGTCAGTGTGCATAAAATTCAGGAATGCATTTATTCCCGTTACCTGTCATGCTTTTTTTTCCCCCTGGAAGCATCTGAAGAAAGTTAAGATGGTTCTTATTGGAAAAGCAGACAAACGACAGTATTGAGTCCAATGCTGACATCTCAGATTTCCTCCATAGAAAAGAGTTTCAGTAGATTCTCAACAATATCTCAAACTTCTCTTTCCAAGATACGAAATCAAGTCAGAGATCTCAATGTCTTCTTCAATTCTCCTTTTGTGGTCCTAAAAAGAAAGAATGACATACAACATTATAACAAAACCAGGCTGAGTAATTTATGACTTAATTTTTCATTTTATGGTGAACTAACCTTTCAACCCATTTGACTTCTGTAATCTGATGTGAAACTGGATATTGATAAATCAATGCTGGGGCTTGATTTAATCTATAAGGACTTGATTGGATTGTGCAAAGCGTATCTATTTGACACTTGGTTGAAAATTTCTTTGTAATGTTGCACTGATCATCATTCACAATAGGAGTAGTAAGGGTCCATTTAGATGTCAGGATTTCATGAACGAGCAAAATCTTTGCAATAAAATCTGTTGGTCTGGTTCTTGTGGTGTCCTAAAGAAAGTCACAATGAGATTCAAGTGATTTACTTGAAGAAGAAGATCGTGAGAAGATCACCAACGATTTACAGCGCAGCGCAGACGTGACTCTCTTCCACGCCGATCTAATCTGACATAATCATTTAGAAAACTTCCTAATGTACAGCGCTTAAGAGCTACTTTTTGGAAAGCACAGCTTGAAAGGGTTGGAGAGTATTAGCATAGAGCGGCTCGACTTAAAAGCTAGAAATCCATTTATAGGGCAAATGGCAGCCAAAGAGAAAGGATTGAAACACAGAGGCACAAAATAATAAAATAACGCAGAATGTGCCGGATGGAGATTAGCTATCTGTGCAGGGAAGGAGATGCACATTTCAGTAGCTGTAAGCTCTTGTTTGCTGGCTAAAACCTGACGTTAAGTAGAGGATTTGACAGCAGACAGCATGTCCGCGATGATTGAGAGCACCAAACAGCTATTTGTTCGTCCGCCTCCGCGGCAGACAGCGTGATTGATGGGGATATGTGTTCACTGCCATTAGCATGGGGGCTAAATCAGTGGTCTGTGCTGGACCTCTGCCACCCTCGCTGTTTACTCTCCATGTTCATTAGCTTCTGTGAGGGGTTTTTTTATCACCTAAAGACTTTGATTTATTATCTTAGAGTTTGGGACGCATTTGAAACTACCTGAATGTGCCCTTGAGGATCAATAAAACACGTCTGTCTGTCTCTGCGTCAACAAACTCGAGCTGAAAACAAGCGTCGCTATGGCCTTTTCTTTTCGGCCGGTGTTTTCTACTCGCCATATTGACACACGGTACTGGCTAAAAGTTTGTAATAATTTAAAAGTCTCTTCGGCTCACTGCATTTATTTGATCAGCTGTTTTCTATGTGAATATATTGTAAACTATAATTTATTCCTGTGTATTCTCAGCATCATTACTCCAGTCTTCAGAGTCACATGATCCTTCAGAAATCATTCTGATATGATGATTTGATGCACAAGAAACATTTATGATTATTATCAATGTTGAAAACAGTTGTGCTGCTTCATATTTGTGTGAAAACTTTCTATTCATCAAATAATCCTGAAAAATATCTTTCATTTTACACAAAACATTAAGCGGAAAAACATTAGTTACATTTCCATTCAAAGTTGTGAATTTAACTTATTCGCAAAATTGGAATATGGCATAAAACATTTGCGTTTCCATCCCAAGTGCTCAAAAGAACAAAATTATCATTTCCTGTGAAATCAATGCAAAATATCTGTACTAAAACGTTGGAATTAAGCCAAATCATCCTGATGACAGACTTTAGCTTCGGAACAACCAAACCAACATTTGAGATGCTGCGATGTGATTGGTCTGCTGGTCACATGGGGTTTTGTCACACGAGTTGCACGTCAAGGGATTTATTGGGTAAATGTGTTTCCTCCGTAGTTCATGCGCACGTCTCGTCAGGTAAAACTGTATCCGTCTCAAAAGTTCATTTTTAGAATTTATGCGCATATTCACGTTCCCATCCAGCAGTTTTATTTATGGAATATCCCAAAATGCATAATTGAAAAGTGGGCAGCAATGATTTCTGAAGGATCATGTGACACTGAAGACTGGAGTAAACTTGCTGAAAATTCAGCTTTGATCACAGAATATAAATTACAGTTTAAAATATATTCAAAGAAAAAAAAGGTATTTTAAATTGTAATAATATTTCACAATTTTTACTGTATTTCTGTTGAGACATTCAGATGGTAGAGTCAGAATTTGGCGTAAACAGAATGAAAACATGGATCCATCTTGCCTTGTTACCACTGTGCAGGCTGGTGGTGGTGGTGTAATGGTGTGGGGGAATGTGTTTTCTTGGCACACTTTAGGCCCCTTAGTGCCAATTGGGCATCGTTTAAATGCCACGGCCTACCTGAGCATTGTTTCTGACCATGTCCATCCCTTCATGACCACCATGTACCCATCCTCTGATGGCTATCAAAGAATCGCTCCAAACTTCTGAATGGTACGTCTCTGCCCATTTATCTCGAGTAGGACTGTTTTCCTGTCAGTGTGCAATAGTGTTAAATTTCCTCTTTCCAGCTGGCAGATTCGAGCCCGGAACAATGAGAAGCGCAGCAGTTGTGTTTGCAGTAGATGTCTTTGAACTTCCCCACATAAACCGTTCTGCTGGCCTCTATTTACGTCTCTTGAAGGGATCCGGTTTCACATCACTATAGATCTGCAGTTCTCAGCTGCTTAAACACAAACGCTCTCGTCAGCGATTCTGCTGCATCTCATATTGATTGGATACTCGGGATGCAGGAGGGAGCGTTGCCTTTACTACGGAGAGATTCAGAGGGAAATGTGGCACCAGCAGGAAACCTGATCTCTGAAAGATATTTCTGATAAATGTCTTCATGATTTGCTCATAATAATGTGTTTTCATGCAAGCTTTTGAATCAGAGTGTGTGTTGGAGTCTTTCTGATCATATTGTGACCAATTCATCACTGTGTTTTTCATAGATCAAATATGATATAGTAGGTTTTATACTATAAAAACTCATACTAATATATATATATATATCACACTGACGAAAACAAAACACTGAGACATTTCTCAGAATATGAAGAATATGATACAGTGAGTACCTGATGGTGTTCATTAGTGGGTGGATTATCCCTTTAAGACCCGATCTGACGGGGGTTTATTTAAGGATACAATCTGTATTTAGAACAACACTTAAATGTCACAGTGGCGAGTCGTTATCATCCGGTATCAGCTCGGCTGAGCTCGAAGCGAGACTTCCTCGCCTGGTTGACTCTGGAGCAGGTCTGAAGTGGCCCGGTCTCACAAGGTGAAAACAGGTTTTCAGCAGCTCACTGGAGCGCTGTTCTCCCGCCGGGGGTTCTTGCAGCCGCGGCTAAGAGAATTTAAATGTCAGGAGCTTATTATGTCAACAAAATTTAGCGTCAGTCGGGTCCGCTTTAACGCATCCCTGAGTCTGTAGCTATAAGCTGGAAATTGTGGTGCATTATTGATAAAAACATGTCACAGGAAAGAAGGCAGAGGAAGAGCATGAAACTTTTCCTCTCTTGACCTCAGAAGAGACGGTCTGAGGATCGACTGACGATGAAGAACCAGCTTCGTTTTACATCTACATCCCTGAGATCATCCATCTGTCTATCTATCTATCTCTCTCTATCTATCTATCTATCTATCTATCTATCTATCTGTTTGTTTGTTCGTTTATCTATCTATATATTGTTTATCTATCTATCGTTTGTCTATCTATCTATCTATCTATCTATCTATCTATCTATCTATCTATCTGTTTGTTTGTTCGTTCGTTTATCTATCTATATATTGTTTATCTATCTATCTATCTATCTATCTATCTATCTATCATTTGTCTATCTATCTATCTATCTATCTATCTATCTATCTATCGTTTGTCTATCTATCTATCTATCTATCTATCTATCTATCTATCTATCTATCTATCTATCGTTTGTCTATCTATCTATCTATCTATCTATCTGTCGTTCGTTTATCTATCTATCTATCTATCTATCTATCGTTTTTATCTATCTATCTATCGTCCGTTTATCTATCTATCTATCAATCTATCTGTTCGTTCGTTCGTTTATCTATCTATATATCGTTTATCTATCTATCTATCTATCTATCTATCTATCTATCTATCTATCTATCTATCTGTCGTTCATCTATCTATCTATCTATCGTTTTTATCTATCTATCTATCTATTGATTATCTATCTTTATCTATCTATCTGTTTATCTATCTATCCATCTATCAATCTATCTATCTATCGTTCGTTTATCTATCTATCTATCTACCGTTAGTTCGTTTATCTATCTATCTATCTATCTATCTGTCGTTCGTTTGTTTATCTATCTATCTATCGTTCGTTCGTTCGTTTATCTATCTATATATATCGTTTATCTATCTATCTATCTATCTATCTATCGTCCGTTTATCTGTCTTTCTATCTATCTATCTATCTATTTATCTTTTACCTATCTTACCTATCTTCTATCTGTCTGTCTGTATATCAATCTGTTGATCTGTCTATCATTGTATTTATCTATCTATCTATCTATCTATCTATCTGTGTTTCGCTCTATCGTTCTATTTATCCATCATTCATTCTTTATTTCTATTGTTCTCTTATTTTTTCAGTTTTTCAAGCCCCATTTTTGACACACATTGTTTATAGTCATATGACTTAGTATTATTTCAGTTTATTTTAACAGGACTCAATTCAGTCGTTCTCTTCTACCTCAGCTCAGAGGTTCACATTCCTGTTGTGCTGTATTCATCAGATCATGCACACCAACACAGCAGTCTCAATAGATCCAGCACTGGATTTTGACACTGGTTTGATGCTAGATGAATGTTAATTAAATTCTAATTACGTTTTTTGCAAGCGAGCAATCAAGATGAGCAAATTAGGGTCAACCTCAGACTTCAATATCTGATAGGCTGCCAGGACTCTGAGCTCTTAAATGGAGCCGTAACCAGTGTCCACCGCTGAGATGGGCCAAGGACAGGAAACACATCCAATACCGAGCGTGTCCATGAAACAAAGAGGAAGACACAGTTATTCCCGAGCTCCCAAGACTTTGGCCCCATTCCCATTTAAAGACGTCTAGTTTTCCGAACCATTACCCGTGAGAGATGGCCACATGTCTGGGGGCGAAATAGCTGGTTAAAGGCCTGTTTAACACTGTCAGCAGAAGGTGGCCTAGTTTTATTATAACTATATCAGTGCTGACCATGTTCAGCGGGCCTGTGAAACTGCCAGTTGTCCGGCGGTTCACAGTGTTCAGGTGGATTTGTGTTTTTTACCGCAGCGTCCCAGTGTATACAGCGAACACTGCCCCTTCTCTTTTTGTTTAGTCAGGTTTTCTTCGCTCGCTTCATTCCATCTACAGAGAACTTTTACCGCACTTTGGTCCACTGTACTCTTGACATAAAATCGAGACTAATCTCATTGACGAGTGTGCAATGCAGTTCAATAGCTCTAAGCTAATAATCCTCGCTGATGGCCAGAAATAGAAAGCGGTCCATAAAAGCTTTTCAACGCACTCGAACTGTATCGAAGGAATTTAGAGGGACATTAGGAGTTTGGGAAAGCTTAACTTTCTCGTGAATTATGTTAATTTAATAATGTTTTACATTAGATTTGTAATTGTCATGACGGGTCAGGCAAAAACATGGAGAGGAAAGGATCTGAATGCAACACTTTTGTTTTAAATAAAGCGAAAGATGATAATCTACAATGAAGAAGATGGCCGGAGAAACACGTGGCAAGTAGCGCTGGGCAACGTGGGCAAAAAAATATCACATTAAAGTTTTTCATATCAGTCGATATCGATAATTCTTACGATAAATTTCAAATTTTTCAAGTTTAAATGGTTTATTGTGGTTTCAAACTTGTCAGAACATGACAAAAACTTGCCAACTGTAAAAAATAAAAAAGGGAAATTTTCTGGCAGGACATTATCCAGCAAGATTTTTTTCTGTTAACCCTCAAACAAAACACAATGCAATGTGTGATTCAAAAACTCCTATAAAAAACCAATGCGGATCATTCCTTCATATTTACATTCAGACTTTTTTAATGGTAGAATATTCAAAACATCTATAATGATAAAATATTTTTTTCTACATTAAAATATGCATTAGTAAACTTTTCTTTTCATTTCTCCTTAACACAATATATATCTTAACAGAAAAATATATTTACTAAGGTAAACTAAATACATAGTGTAAATATATTTAGTATAAATACAAATGCACATTAATATAAAAAATATTATTTTCCATTGCTCATTTAATACATGTCTACATTAATAATATAGTAAAATTCGTAAATGGTAAATTCTGTAGATTGAAAAGCCTTCCAACGGGATGTTTTCAGCTTTAACTAGCTCGTTATTTTACTTTATAAAGTTTTAAATATGGATATTTTTCTTCACTTCAGAAGGTCTTTATTCACTCTCTGGAGCCGTATGAGTTATATATTTATGATGGATGGATGCATTTAACGTGGGCAAAAAAATATCACAATAAAGTTTTTCTTATCAGTCGATATCGATAATTCTTACGATAAATTTCAAATTTTTCAAGTTTAAAGGGAGTTTAAATGGTTTGTTGTGGTTTCAAACTTGTCAGAACATGACAAAAACTTGCCAACTGTAAAAAATAAAAATGGAAATTTTCTGCCAGGACTTTATTTAGCAAGTTTTATGGATATTTCTGTTAACCCTCAAACAAAACACAATGCAATGTGTAATTCAAAAACTCCTATAAAAAGCCAATGCGGATCATTCCTTCATATTTACATTCAGACTTTTTTAATGGTAGAATATTCAAAACATCCATAATGATAAAATATTTTTTCTACATTAAAATATGCATTAGTAAACTTTACTTTTCATTTCTCCTTAACAGAAAAATGTATTTACTAAGGTAAACTAAATACATAGTGTAAATATATTTAGTATAAATACAAATGCACATTAATACAAAAAATATTATTTTCCATTGCTCATTTAATACATGTCTACATTAATAATATAATAAAATTCGACAGTAAATCCATGATAAATTCTGTAGATTGAAAAGCTGGATGTTTTCAGCTTTAACTAGCTCGTTATTTTACTTTATGAAGTTTTAAATATGGATATTTTTCTTCACTTCAGAAGGCCTTTATTCACTCTCTGGAGCCGTATGAGTTATATATTGATGATGGATGGATGCATTTAACGTTCACTGCCATTATAACGCTCGGATATTTTTAAATATATCTCAGATTGTGTTCATCAGAAGGAAGAACGTCATAGGATGACTTGAGGGTGAGTAAATCATGGGATAATTTAATTTTTTAGGGTGAACTATCCCTTTAAGTTATTATTTGCAGCTTGTAATACATGTACAATTTAAAACAAGTGAGATTTTCTGTAATGTAATTAGCTGTATAATAACTGACCTAAATATAATAAAACTATGATGGACGGTGCGCATTCAGGGAGTTATTAATGCAGAAATCACGACTGTCCATTTTCAATTTTCGCAACACGCCTCCTTATCCAAATAAATAAATAATTGGATATGAAATATTGATTTGGGCTGAAATTATTGTATTATGTGAGAAGAAGGATGAGGAGAAAACTAGAGCAGCCATGAGGGAAATCGATTAACATTTTAGTGCTCATAACACTCGCGGAATCAGAATCCAGGTATTCCGGAGCATCAATCCCGATATTTCATGCCACAATAAATTATAGTGCTTTTAATAGTACTGTGTATTATATGTCATATACCATTATGTTTTACTGCTAAACAGGCACTTTATTGTTGCAGTAAGTTATTACAGCCGACACAGACGAATTAAGGCTCTGTCAAATGTTAATGATTCTATTAATGAGATTTCATTTCCAACAGCTAAAAGCCATATGAAAAGCATATGCTGCTCATCCACAGCGATGCCAGAGGTATGTTTCCACATTATAGCCTACAAAGCTTTTTATAATTTGGCATGAAAACAGACACGATTTTCTTGTTAGCAAGCCATATGTTAGAAACAACAAGTATATTTTGCTTTTTTAAATACAGAACATGTTCGACTCATGGTCCTTCATGTTCTTCTACAGCTCCTCGAGTCTTTGTCTTAAAATAGTAGTTTACAAGGCAAGTGGATCGTCACATCAAGACCTCATCCGGCTCACAAATATTGTGATCGTACGCACAAATATTTTGTATATCCGCTCTCTTTACTCGAGCGTATCCACCAGTTGCATGCTAATGCTCGAGTAGCTGTCACGCTAGCACTGTCACTCTTCATCCTAAAGAGCGCATTCATCATTTACCATCTCAAAGGTCTGAGCTTCAGCTGCACGGTTTTCACACGCGCCATTAAATATGTATCTAAACACCTCCCAGATGGGATCAAGTATTCTTAGATCAAATGTTGGCAGATAAACACGCTTAGCTGAGCGCTCGCTAAAGCTATGCTAAGACACAGGACCTTTGTGTTCTTGTTAGAGACAACACGTTTTTTATAATGAACCACATGAACGTCTCAGACTTTAGATTTTTAGATTCCTCTGTTCCATCAGTCTTTATCTTAGAATAAAGTATTATACTATTGGCATTAAAATATACCACTTTTTCTCTACTTTTATGCTCTCCAGAGTATATAGAGTAAGTGTGTGTTTTACTATAGTAGAACTATAGTAATAAACTGCAGTAGATCACATTGTCTCGACAATTAACTGATCGCTGATTAATCGTTATTATTCCCACACACACACACACAAAAATTTAAAATACATGTATTTCATACTAAGTATACTTCAAATCTATTAACATATTTATTGACATATCACTGATATAAAATTATCATCAAACATGATTTGGAGTATTTCTTTATTGCACAGTGCACGTTTCTTAAAGGTGCAGTGTGTAAATTTTATCGGCATCGCCAATATAGAGAAGCTACGGTGGCCAGCACGGGACAAAGATGTCGTCGTCTGAGACAGCAGAGAGTAGCCAGTCAAGCAAACGCGCTCTGTAGAGAAGTTTGTCCATTTAGGGCTACTGTAGAAACATGCCGGCTTTGATGTAAGGAAACTTAGTTATGTAGATTATATTGCATTTCTGTCAATAGATCCTCCTAAAATGTACGCATTGCATCTTTATTATTATGTCAAGGATTGTATCTTTTTGTAATATCAGTCTTTGCATGCAAGATATTTCGTTTGACCTCAAGCACTACTTCCACTCAGTTAAAGTGCATTAATTACAAGTTTTAATTACCAATTTATAGTTTAGTATACCAAAAGTACAATTGGAGGGTGTTTTTATTTAGCACATAAATATGTAAATGTATTTGTAGTATAGTTAGCACAAAATAAATGTATTTCAAATATATTTTAGTATTTTTTTTTTTTCAGTAGGGCACCCCTGGTTTTTGTGATGTAAAAAATTTTTTTTAAAAAAATTACTTTTGCACCTTTGATGTAAAAATTTAAAACCAATGCAATACCACCGAAAACCAAAGTGACAAATTTCAGAGAAAAAAAAAAGAAATCTGAAATGATTCATTTTCTTCATCAAAAACACCAGCTGTTTTAACAAGAGTGTAGACTTTTTATATCAGCTGTGTGTGTATAAAAACTTTTTATTTATGTTTATTTATTTTATTTTTTTATTCAGCAAGAACACATTAATATGATCAAAAGAGGCATTTATAATGTTAAATATATAGAACTCTATCGTTTTAATAATTGAAACGATAACTAGAAGGAATAATTATCTATTATACCTAAAATATGTATGTATTTTGTATGTGTGTGTGTGTGGAGAAAATAAAATTGTGAAGTAAAAAAAAAAAATCCTCCCAAGTTTGTTGGTTATGTAATAGAAATGTTGATTAACTAATTAAAAATAGATGATATCGCTCTAAATTTGTGCGAGGCATTCTTGTGATTATCAGAGCATTGCGTCATTAGCTTAGCAACACACTTGGACTCAAAAGCGAGTCGAGTCTCCTGCGCTCGTCGCATGTGCCGTGCTATTTTTACTCGATATGTAGAGCGTTCCAGATCCGTCACGTATGAGGCTTCGCTTGAGTTTGGATTCTGACTTAGTTAGCTGCTTTCGCAGAGCGTGGATGTTTTGGAGCTCATCCAGACAGAGTGTGTGTGAAGGAGAGGACGAGTGCCAAAGATGTGCCACGATGGTTTGTTTCATGCGTGGTGCAGGCCTGAAGATAATTTGCGTTGTCATAGTTGAGTTACTGTAGTACTAGTGCCGCGGAGCAACATAAATGATATGAAAGCTGACGTAAATTATCCCTGTGGAATATTCAACAGCTACGGCAGATGAATGAATGAGGGGGAAACGCTGGTTGGAGAGTTATGTGTTAAAGTTCTGTGAAATTTATTATGCGTATTAATCAGGTGACACCTTTAGAGGCTGGATTGAAGGGATACATTAATAGACAAGGTGCAATTGTCTTTAAAATGTTGATGTCTTTCCTTTTTACTGAAATATTCAATGGCCTTTACTTTACATCAGAACCGATAAGCCATGCGCTCTCACGCCACGGGTTACTTTCGATATGAAAGTCTCAAATTTAAAATTTTGTAATTTTTAAGGAAGTTTAATCAATAAATAGCGTCTAGTGTCGTGACAGATCGCTGTAGCTCCTCGTGAACCGATCATCTCTTCATACTAGTTCATTTATAGCAGTGTTTCTCAAACTTTTTCAGCCCAAGGACCACTTTATCATCCAATTTTTTTCTGAGGACCACCTAACAGAACTCTAACACACCCCTAAAAAATACAAAATAGGAAGGATAAACTAAATTTAAGTTTAATATGCAACTGTTTCAAGTCAAAAACTAATTATTCAAACACAAATGCAATGATATGATCCATTTTTTCGTTATTTAAACACACTGACATCAACCCCCCCCCCCGCCAGTGATCCGGTGCGGGTTAAGAGCTTGACTAGTTTAGGTCATCTTTTCGCGGACCACTAGGGGGCGATGGCGGACCACACTTTAAGAACTACTGATTTATAGCATCAAATAAACATGAATGAACATCAGAAGGAATGTTGTTTCAAGACGTGATTCAAGTTCACCAACGTTAATCTACTAACTCCCCTGACCGCTTTGACGGACAAAATGACGGATTCGGGGTTACGATTGGTCAGATCGCCTGTCAATCAAACTGCCGGCGAAGGGTCAGTTGCACTCACAAAGCCCAATGAAAAAATACTGTATTATATATATATATATATATATATATATATATATATATACATATATATATATATATATATATATATTTATATATATATAAATATATATATATGACGACACAAAACATTTGGTGTACAAATAAGTTTCACTCAAATTTGCTTGTAAGCTTCTCAAACAAATACAAAGAAATGGCAAAGAAACACATCAATCGTGAGAACATGATGTGTGGCGTGAGAGCGCACGGCTTGTCGGACATAGCAACAGTAACTAAAGGGTAAAGATATTTCCATCAAAGACCATGAAAAGCCTGTTCTTGACAATCAAATTCTCATTTAGGACAAGGGATATAATAATTCCAGAGGGCATTTGATTAATTGATGCGTTTTATATGTTTATTTGATTGTTTTTGAGGCTACACTGGCATATAGATCAGCTAAGCCATATAAATAAAGTAAAATGTCACTAAACATGTATATTGTGCTCCATATATTGTAAGGGGACGTGAGTGAGGCACATATAGTGGCGTGAAAGACAGATGAAGAGCAGAACTAATGTGACTTCTCTATTTTGCTGTGTGAATAATCACTTAATGACGTGTGTGTGTGTGTGTGTGTGTGTGTGTGTGTGTGTGCTAGAGGACAGGTCATGAGATGTCTGTTGATGTGGAAGTTAATTTTCCAGCAGTAATGTGGCCTGTCGTACTGACTTCATTCAGGTCTCAGTGTGTGTTTGTGCTTCAAATCAAACTGACTCTAATTACAGTGTTTATATTGAGCTACAGGACAGACAACAATATATTCATATACTTGCTGTGAAATGGCATTAAAATCATCCTGGTGTTGCTTGAAATCACAAATATATCATAAAAATTCACCGTATCACTCAGCCCAGTTAGAAAGTCGAGGTCAATTTTCTTTCTGTTTTTTTTCTTTTTCTAAGTACTTTGTTATTTTTGCATTAGAGTAGTTGAAATATTTTTTTTTTCATTTACAATAATGGGAATTTAGAGGGAAAATGAGCCAATAAAAATCATTATGGTCCTAAAATTAGGCTTTATTTTCTTAATGCAAAATATAATTTCTCACTTTTTTCTGTAGATTTTAGATTGAAATATGGACAACTTTTTGATGCATTTTTGCTCCATATTAATATATTCAGAACTGATGCTGTTACAACCAACCATATGTCACACACACACACACACACACACACATGTTGTGTTTTCATGTTTTATGGGGACATTCCATAGGTGTAATGGTTTTTATACTGTACAAACTGTACATTCTGTCCCCCTACACTACCTCTACCCCCTAAACCCATCACACAACATGTTCTGCTATTTTACATTTTCAAAAAAGATAATTCTGTATGATTTATAAGCTTGTTTCCTCATGGGGACCAAAAAAATGTCCCCACAAGACATTTGGTCCCCATAATGTAGGGAATACCCACACACACACACACACACACACATGCCTGTATTGCTATCTTAGTGAGGTCATTCCATAGACTTCCATTGATTTTACATCAGGTCAATGATATTTTCTCTCTCCTAACTCAACCTCTACTCCTAAACCTACCATCACAGAAACATGTGACCATCACTAAATTTACATAAAAACATCTTTTGGTTGATTTATAAGCCTTTTTATCTAGTGAGGACCAGTCAATGTCTCACTAGTGACTTGAGAAAGTGTTTCACAATATAAGTGAGGACATTTGGTGCTCACAAGACAAAACAAGTACACACACTCTGTGCATCATGACGGTTTGGCCTCTCTAAGCGTTTGCTGTACCCGAGTGCTTTCAGATAAATCACTCAAGACCCTTTTTAGCTCTTCAGGAGATGGAAATGCCCCGTCCAAGAAAATGTAGCCCTTCCCTGACCCTCCCGAAAGCTCTTAGCCACAGCCTGTCCCTGCGATCGCTGGAAGAGGAAGAAGTACACAAGGATGAAACAACTGATATCTTAATGATATCTTTACTTCATTCTCAGTGAGGTTTTAGGTGAATTTGAGTTCATGCAAGTCAGAGTTCTGTTATTGGATAAAAAATAGAGTAAAAAAATGTGAAATATCTGTTTTCTGTGGGAATATATAGTAAACTGTGATCAAAGCTGAATTTTCAGCATCATTACTCCAGTGTCACATGATCCTTCAGAAATCACTCTGATATGATGATTCGATGATCAAGAAACATTTATGATTGTCATCAATGTTCATTTTTGTCTGGAAACCGTGATACATTTTATTTTCAAGATTCTTTAATCAATATAAAGTTCAAAAGAACAGGATTTAATTGAAACAGAAATCTTTTGTAACATTATAAATGTCTTTACTGTCACTTTTGATGTATGTTTGTGTCCTCGCTGAATGAAAGTATTGATTTTTTTTTTTTTCAATCTTACTGAGCCCAAACTTTTGATTCGATATCATCAATAAAATCAGAAATGTTTCTGGAGCAGAAATGATTTCTGAAGGGTCATGTGACCCTGAAGACTGGAGTAATGATGCTTCGTCTTGATGAGCAGAAGAGAAGATTCGCACACATGTGTCACTAAAGCTCAAATCCTCAGGAGATCATGAGACAAAAAAAAAATTATTTTGGATCTGATGATAATAATATTTCCCTCAAAACCCAAATGCAAGATCGTCTAGTCTGAACAAGGTGCTTTCTATATACTTTTATTTCATTTTCTTTATCTCCACCTGCGTGCCTTTTCACTTTCCCTGCCGCAAATGAAATAAACCGAGCGCAGACGGACCTGCTCCACATGTCTTTGTGCCAGTTTGATTTATTTAAGGGTCAGAGAGGAGCGCTGCGCTTCTTCATCAGTGACGGTTATAAAGTGAAGTTAATCTCCAGCTCAGCGCGGTAAAGGATCCACGGCGGCGTTCTCCTCGGACCGAGCGACCGCCACCGATCGCATCACCTTTGAATCCGTCTGTGAAATTGATTTTCTTTAGGCAAGTTTAATGGAGCTGCTTTCTACCTTATCAATTTTTTAACATGTAAGAAAAGACTTCAAAGAGAGCTGATGAAGTGCTAGATCTTTGTCTTTTGTGGCCTTTTCATTACACTGATCACCTTGTCGTTCCCTCTTCACATTAGCGACCCGCAACGGAGCGTGGCGCGGGACAAGATTAGATGGTGTGCAGGTTGCGGGAGAACTCCTGCAAAATAGAGATATCTAAACATAAAATATCTAAAAATTGTTATTCATATATTGCACAAAAGCAACAAGAACAACTAATATAATATAAAACGATTTAAAACACGTTTGCAGTGTTGAGCAATGTAGCCAATCACAGACATATCTGTTGATTTCTGAGACAAACTGGCCAATCAGAGGGGTTTATGATAGAATCCTCTCAGCGCATCAAAATGGCGGAGTTTTTATGCAGTGCAGAAATGCAGTTTTTATGCAGTGCTCACGAATCCTATTATTATAACACACAAAGTGTAGACGTTATGAAAGATTCAGTGTTCATATATTCATTGTGTCCTAACAGAGCTTTATATACTTAGTCATTATAAAGGGAGCGCTGCATTGTGCCATACCAAACCAAGCTCACAGCAGCTTTTCTGTTAAAACTAACTGTGGTTTGTGAGTGTTGATGCTTTAATATCAAATAGTTTATCTGAAGCGTTTATGCTGGGATGTTGTGGTGACACATAATTGAATATTTCATGTGAAGTTCATTGATGTACTGACAAAAATCTATAGAGGCTACTTTTATGTGGGATTATGTGGGAAACATAAATGTTGCGGGCGGGAGCGGGACAAGATAGCATTCTTTTTTGGGTGGGAGCAGGTCTGAAAAATCCGTCCTGCGCAGGTCTCTACTTCACATCGCTGAGGTTCAGGGCCCGGTTGCTTGAAAAACCTCAAGTAAATGTATTCCTTTGGGGAAAACCCCTAAGGTTAGGGATTTCTTTAAGAGTGTTGTGTAACCCCTCTACCTGGGTCCTACTCGACCCACTCTGAGCGGGCCTCGAACCCGGGTCTTCTGGCATGGGAGTCGAAGGCTCTAACAAGGAGGCTAAAGGAACCTGCAACCTCTTGCATCTGTCGCTAGAGCATCCGGCCTCTGTTACACTCAACCCCCCAAACCTCATTCCCATCCGGGTCACGGCACCAATGTAACCCCTATACCCGGGTCTTCCGGCATGGGAGTCGAACGCTCTAACAAGGGGGCTAAAGGAACCGGCAACCTCTTGCATCTGTCACTAGAGCATCTCGAGGTCAGAGGAGTGAGGTTTACTCACACAGCAACTACTAGCTGGCCTCCATTACACTCACCCCCTAAACCTCACTCCCATCCGGGTCACGGCACCAATGTAACCCCTCTACCCAGGTCTTCCGGCATGGGAGTCGGAAGCTCTAACAAGGAGGCTAAAGGAACCTGCAACCTCTAGCATCTGTCGCTAGAGCATCCGGCCTTCGTTACACTCAAACCCCTAAACCTCACTCCCGTTCGGGTCACTGCACCAATGTAACCCCTCTACCCAGGTCTTCCGGCATGGGAGTCGAACGCTCTAACAAGGGGGCTAAAGGAACCGGCAACCTCTTGCATCTGTCACTAGAGCATCTCTTGAGGTCAGAGGAGTGAGGTTTACTCGCACAGCAACTACTAGCTGGCCTCCATTACACTCAGCCCCTAAACCTCACTCCCATCCGGGTAACGACACCAATGTAACCCCTCTACCTGGGTCTTCCGGCATGGGAGTCGAACGCTCTAACAAGGGGGCTAAAGGAACCGGCAACCTCTTGCATCTGTCACTAGAGCATCTCTTGAGGTCAGAGGAGTGAGGTTTACTCGCACAGCAACTACTAGCTGGCCTCCATTACACTCACCCCCTAAACCTCACTCCCATCCGGGTCACGGCACCAATGTAACCCCTCTACCCGGGTCTTCCAGCATGGGAGTCGGACACTCTAACAAGGAGGCTAAAGTCTGTCGCTAGAGCATCTCTCGAGGTCAGAGGAGTGAGGTTTACTCACACAGCAACTACTAGCTGGCCTCCGTTACAATTGCAACAAACTTCTTAACCGTCACCCTTACCGAAGTCTTTATACTAAGTATTTTTCGATAGTTTCTGGCAAAACACGGCAATGGAAAAGTGGTTGCTATAGTGACATCTCCCATAAACCCTAAACAGAACGTAACAGACCACTGACTTTTAAACATGTTTAGCATTTAGTGCCGTTTTAGTTTTGGAGATTACAAAAGCACAGAGTGTCCTAAAAACACGAATGTCCTAAAATCCAAATGTACCGGTGGCGCACGTCCATTGGTGTGGAGAAAGATTCCAGTCCTATGAAGGTTGAGCTTCGCACTCACGTTTTTTTGTAATCCCGAAAAACTCCCGTAATTTGGTCACGAACGAGCCGAAAGCGATCGCGGGTGGACCGATGCACCTCACCATATAATGCCTACTCATAAGTCAGATTTTAATAACCCCATTTTGACAGGTATGGTACTCAGTGATGCCCAACGCTGCACGCTACATTGTGTATAGACAATTGTTTTATTAGTAAAAACTTTTTTATTGTTTGACAATAAAAAATATGCCACAAAAACTACTCCCCTCCTCCTCAATTTACATGAAATCATCAAATTTTTAAGGGTGAAA